>CM050164.1:159901962-160153356 GCA_027410445.1 Discoglossus pictus | reverse complement strand
TGTCCCTGAGGTGCTGAACTTCAAGGGCACCAGTCAGTCTCCTCCTCCAGTGTCACTCTCTAGTGACGTACCTCAGGCTTTGTTAGAGCCCAGGCCGAGTCACTACTGGAGGGGGGGGAATATAGGCATGACTTCCATTCAGGACCCCATGAATTTGTCTGTCAGGGGGGATGTGGCACAAGGGGAAGTGGAAATGGGGGAGGGTGATAAAACAGGTTTTCCTGTTAACATCATGGGAGAGCCTGTCTACCCTCCTCAGCCGTCCACTGACCCTAACATCGGTGCCATCCAAGCTGAGAAAGCAGTGGTGGAACTGGCAGAGGAGGCATATAAAGCCTCCAAGGCTTCCATTAAGGAAGCTATTCCAGCCACTGCTGTCCAGCCAGCTAGCCCTGAATGCACTCCTGAAGCTACAGGGGTCTAGCAGCAATCCAAGGGTCCATTATTTACCTTGAAGGGTGCTAAAAGGACTCCTTCTGTATCATCTAAGAGGGGGTCCCTGAGAATAAAGCTGAGGAAACTGACTCCAGCCGGGGAGGATGGAGTAAAAGCCCTTAGCCAAGAGGAGCCCAGGGGTGACCCACTAGAAGGAACATCAGATTCTGGGTGGGTTATCCCTGTAAAGGAAATAGATCTATTCCGTGAGAGCACCCTTTATGGACAAAAGAAAAGGAAGGTGCGGCTGGTCTTGGAGAGGTGGAAGAATATGTTGTTTATTCTCCACTCCCTCCAGCAATATCTAGTGGTCAGCACTAGGGCCAAGAATTCTGGGACTGCGGAGCATCTCCGCGTCCGGAAATTCTATAAAATGTGCGTGTCCTATCAGCAGTCTCAAGGGTCTGAGGAACGCACAATTCCTGACACGCAGTAATGGCTTTGCACATCAGCACGCTAAATACCAATGGCTGTCAAGACAGTTTCCGCAGGTTCCAGGTACTCTCCTATTTATATCCGGGAGGGTACTCTGTGAGCTTCCTGCAGGAAACTCACACCACTCCAGAGGCTGAGGCCTCGTGGCAACTGGAGTGGAGAGGCAGGGTCTTCTTCAGCCACTTCACATCGGCGTCATGTGGAGTGGGGACCCTGTTCTCAGAGTCTTTTCAGCCAGAGCTGCTGCTTGTGAAAGCTGTTATCCCAGGCCGTCTAATCCACCTCCGGGTCCGAGAGCAGGGTAGCATCATTAACCTAGTTAATATATATGCCCCTGCTGGAGGGCCTTAGAGAGTGAGGTTCCTCGCCAGACTGTCCTAGTTTTTGGAGACGGTTGACGCAGATGAGTGTTTGGTACTCGGGGGTGATTTCAACTGCACCCTCGACGCTCTGGACCGGAATAGTCCAGAGCCGTACCCGCCTTCTGCGTCAGCCCTGCGGGAGATCATCACCCGCTTCTCCCTGGAGGACATCTGGCGAGAGCAGAACCCAGGGGCATCAGACGGTTTCACCTACGTCAGGGTGAGAGCCGGTCTGGTGTCCCACTATATATATATATATCTAGTCACTATATGTCATGAGTCGGTTCTTGTGCCATTAGGCTGGCTCCGTTCACAGACCACAACTGTGTGTCTGTGACGGTGGCGCTAACGCCAACAGCGCCACGAGCCACCTATTGGCACTTCAAGAATGCTTTGTTGAAGGACCAGGGGATCGTGACATTGATCCGGGAGTTTTGGACGGACTGGAGGGGTTGCAAGGGTGACTTTGCCACGTTAAAACTGTGGTGGGACGTGGGCAAGGTTCATTTGCGACTTCTGTGTCAGGAATATACCAAGGGTGCGAGTGGGCAGCGCGAAACTGAGTTGGAGTCACTCCGGGGGGAGGTACTCCATCTGGAGCAGAGGCTGTTCACTTGTAGGGACCAATCCCTGCAGAGCGAGTATGTAGAGAGGAAGGGTGTCCTCTGTGACCTGGAACGACACCAGGCCAAGGGGGCATACGTGCGCAGCTGCTTAGGTTTTCTCAAAGATCTAGACCGCGGCTCGCGCCTCTTCTACTCACTGGAGAAAAAGGGGGGTAACAGTAGGCACATCACCTGTCTTCTAGATGAAGACGGTGCCCCCCTTACAGATCCGGAGAGTATCCGGGATAGAGCCCGGAACTTTTATAAAGATCTTTACTCTCCGGATCCCATTTCTCCAGACGCCTGCAGGGTGCTATGGGAGGGGCTCCCCACAGTCAGTGAGAGTGTAAGAGAGCGGCTTGATATACCACTATCTTTTCAAGAGCTCTCTGAAGCCCTCCGTGCCATGTCCTGTGAGAAGTCTCCAGGACTGGACGGACTGACTGTAGAGTTTTTCCAATTTTTTTGGGAGACTCTGGGAACTGATTTCCATCTGGTCCTTGGGGAAGCCCTGGAGACCGGGGAGATGCCCCTGTCTTGACGCAGGGCAGTACTTGCCCTGCTGCCCAAAAAGGGGGATCTCCGGCTTATTAAGAACTGGCTACCGGTCTCTCTGCTCAGCACAGACTACAAGATTGTAGCTAAATTCATCTCGCTTAGACTTGGGTCTGTGCTGGCAGAATTGGTTCACCCTGACCAGTCCTATGCGATCCCGGGCCGGACTATCTTTGATAGTATCTTTCTGGTCCGGGATCTATAGCATTACTCTCGCAGGACTGGTCTGTCACTCGCCTTTCTCTCTTTAGATCTTGAGAAGGCGTTTGACAGGGTGGACCATGGTTACCTCATAGCCACTCTGCAAGCGTACGGCTTTGGCCCACAGTTTGTGGGCTTTATAAGAACGCTGTACGCCTCTGCAGAGTGTTTACTTAAAATTGGTCCCTAACAGCACCTTTGGTATTTGAACGAGGGGTGCGTCAAGGATGTCCCTTGTCTGGACAGTTATATGCACTGGCCATCGAGCCTTTCCTCTTCCTACTGAGGAAAAGGCTCACAGGGCTGGTGCTAAAAGATCCAGACATGCGGATTGTCCATTCATGCTGACGATGTGCTTATGCTGACGATGTGCTCCTCGTGGCCCAGGGTCCAGTTGATCTTGAGCTAGCAAAACAGTGCCAGGAGGTATATTCAGCTGCCTCCTCCGCTCAGATCAACTGGTCCAAATGCACAGGCCTTTTAGAGGGTAATTTACAGGTAGACTCTTTGCCTCCCACGTTTCGTGACATCACGTGGGAGGCAGATGTCATTAAATATCTGGGGGTCTACCTGTCCGCTGCGGACGCTTCCGTCCCAGACAACTGGAGGGAGTTAGAGGGCAGTGTCCTCTCTCGTCTGGGACGATGGAGGGGTCTAGCAAAAATGCTTTCCCTTAGGGGGCGGACTCTAGTGGTGAATCAGCTGGTGGCTTCTCAGATCTGGCACCAGCTGATTTGTCTGAGTCCGACCCCCGAGTTTGTCACCAATATCCAGAGGAATTTGTTAGATTTCCTCTGGATGGGAAGGCATTGGGTCTCTGAAGGGGTGGCAAGTCTGCCTTTGGTGGAGGGTGGACAGGTAGTAGTTTGTGTGTGTTCCCAGTTGTCCACCTTCCACCTTCAGTATCTGCAGAGATACCTATATGCAGATCCCTCTCCGCAGTGGTGCGCACTGGCATCCAGCTTTTATCGCCAGTTGCGCAACCTGGGGTATGACCGGCAATTATTTCTGATCAGGCCCGAGGGGTTTGGGAGAGACCTCTCTGTTTTGCTGGCATACTACCAGGAAACCCTCAAGGCCTGGAGCATGGTCTCTGTGACCAGGCAAGGCGTGCCTTTGGGGGATGAAATATTCACGGAGCCCCTGCTATTTAATCCAGCAGTGAGGGCTCCAATGTTACAGTTCCCCAGTATCATCCGCCGCCTTAGTCATGCACGGATGACCCGAGTCGGGGATCTCCTGGAATACGGGCGTTCTGATTGGGTGTCACCCCAGGAGCTTGCGCTCCGTTTGGGATATGTGACGCCCAAAGTCTCAGGGCGCTTGCTCCAGGAGATTAGGGATGCCATCTCCCCCGACTCGCGCACCTTCCTTCGCGGGGCTTTGCAGGCCGGAGTGCCACATGCACCTTTCAACACCCCTGCTCCGGCTGTTTGCAATGGACCCAAGCCTTGTGTTTCCCCTCAGGCTCCTCCTGTCCCCAACCTCTCCAAGTTGAGGGACATACCCTCGGTATGCTTTCGCGGCATGCCGCGGAAGAGCTTATATTCTCTCGTGCTCCATACAGTGCACTTCCTTGCCCTCGTGACCTGTCCCGATACCATCTGGAGGCGGGTCCTACCAGCTGACGAGGGCAAGAGGCCCCGGTGGAGGGAACTTTATTCTGATTTAGTTCCACGACCCACCGGGGACTTGAGTTGGAGAGTGCTCCATGGTGCACTGAGCACGGTAGAGCACTTTGCCTAATGTTCGACCGCCTGCTCCAACAAGAAAAAGCCATTAACGAGTATTTGTATGACCGGGGTGCTAGGACAGCCTCTGCGGACCTGGGGATTTTTTTGCCACGTTACTAGACGCTCATGCGCAATGCCTGTAGGCTCATGCGTCCTTTTGAGGAGGTGACAAACCTTGTCAGTCGCACCGAAGGCACCATCAGCGACATCATACCATTTGTTTTATTCTTGGAGCGTGCCCTGCGAAGAGTGCTGGATCAGGCCGTAGATGAGCGTGACGAGGAAGAGGAAGTGTTGTTGTCACCATCACCACCAGAAACAGCCTTATCAGCATCGCTTGCTGGACCTGCGGCAACGCTGGAAGAGGATTGTGAGGAAGAGGAGTCAGAGGAGGAATGTGGCTTTGAGGGGGAGGAGGAAGACCAATCACAACAGGCATCCCAGGGTGCTCGTTGTCACCTATCTGGTACCCATGGTGTTGTACGTGGCTGGGGGGAAGAACATATCTTCAGCGAGATCACTGAGGACGAGCAACGGGACATGACTAGCTCGAGCATCCAACCTTGTGCAAATGGGGTCTTTCATGCTGTCGTGCCTGTCGCAGGACCCTCGTATAAAAAGGCTGAAGGGGAACGACCTGTACTGGGTGTGCACGCTACTAGACCCCCGGTATAAGCAGAAAGTGCCTGATTTGTTACCAAATTACCGCAAGTCAGAAAGGATGCAGCAGGTCCAAAACAAATTAACAAGTATGCTTTACACAGCATATAAGGGTGATGTCACAGCACAAGGGCAATATAACAGGGGAAGAGGTGAAAGTAATCCACCTCCCACGACCACGCCGGCAAGGACAGGACGTTTAAAAGACGTGTTGTTGATGGAGGACATGCGGACCTTTTTCAGTCCTATGCATCGCATCAGCCCTTCGGGATCCACCCTCAGAGAACGACTTGACCGACAGGTAGCAGACTACCTCGCCTTAACTGCAGATATCGACACTCTGAGGAGCGATGAACCCCTTGACTACTGGGTATGCAGGCTAGACCTGTGGCCTGAGCTATCCCAATTTGCAATTGAACTTCTGGCCTGCCCCGCTTCAAGTGTCCTGTCAGAAAGGACCTTCAGTGCAGCAGGAGGTTTTGTCAGCGAGAAGAGAAGTCGCCTAAGGCAAAAAAGTCTAGATTGCCTCACCTTTATAAAGATGAATGAGGGATGGATCCCGAAGGGACTGACACTGGGCGATACATTTGACTGAAAAAGGCCTGATGAGATGAGCTGCCTTCGGCTATAAATGGTCCACACGCTGCTGTATGTTATCTGTGAATGCCGGATGACTTGCGTGAATTATCCGCCACCAACTAGGGTTCAAGAAGAGGCAATGTTTTATGGCACTTTCTGCCTGGGGAACAAAGGTCAATTTTTCTGTCCGCTGCAACAGCCGTGGCTGCAACAATATCTAATTTTTGAATTTCAATTTTTATGTCAGAAGGCGTACGGCATGTAATGGAAAAGAAAGCATATTGAACAGTCTTGCATAACACAACAGTTGTGCAAAAATACATATTTACAATGAAGACATTTTGTTAAAATTAGGTGGCTAGGCCTTCTTTTTTTTACTTTTTTGGTTAATACATTTTCTTTTTTTTTACTGTGATTGCAATTTTTAAGAGAAACCTAAGACATGGTAAAACAGACAATAGTAAAGAGTATGGGCCTCATTCTATTATCGGCCGCAGCCGCTGCGGGGCCGCAAGGACCGGCCGCAAGCTATTCTGCTATTCTATTCCCTTACGGCCGGGGACTCCGGCAGGCTTGCGGCCGGTGCCTTGCTATCTCTTGAGGCCGATCGCGCCGGAGGAAAGCCTTTGATCTAAAACGGCCGCAAGAGATTTGCAATTCAATTGCTCCGGGAAACCTCTCTGCAAGGCTAAAAGCGAGCCGCAGTTACTTGCAGGAAAAAGGTCTCGCTAGCACCAATTAAGCACATAAAATAGTTCAAATAAAGCCATCCTGCACTTTGAGAAGACTATAAAGGGATTTTAGGTGTTAGAAAAAATAGCACATAATTATCCTGTACTCAAATCCGTAAAATATTTCATTTTTAATATCCGTAAAATATACATGTAAAAAGTCCAGAGTGCTTGGAGCACCTCAGACACACCCCCGCCGCAGCCGGCAAATAAACAGTTAATTTGAACTCGGGTTTGGGCAGATGTGCAAGCTTGAGAGTGGGTTCCTTTTATTCCTCATGTCCCCCAATATGATCCCTAGCATTTACAGAGCTGTACAGTGCAGGCTTGAATTTATTTTTGAGTTTTTATATTTCACAGTTTACGGCCGGTTCCAAGATATGCGGCCGGCCGTAAGAGGAGATCCTTGCGGGGCCGTATAATAGAATCGCGAGTTAACTGAACCCTCGCAAGGAATCGCAGCCTTACGGCCGATTTACGGCCGATAATAGAATGAGGCCCTATATGAGCAGTTAACACCAAAGTCCTATTATCTATCATCACTCTAGCAGTAGCTTATTATTTACAATATCTAACCTGCTCAATCGCCCTTGGGTTACCCTAGGGCAGGCTTCAGTAGGCGACCTCTCCTTTCCTCGGATGATTTTGCCGCTGGTTGCTTCTGAAGGGTCTCCTCCAGGGCTCCCCCACTCCGGTCCTTCCCCCCGAGTCGTTTCAACCATTAACAAATGTTTTATTATATTAGGGGGGCACTAAATGGGGATGTTATCCAGGGATCCCAAATTGTCTGGAACTGGGTGATTCTATCCAAGACTACATGGTTAAATCTCTCGTTGAGCAGTAAATAGTTGATTTTTTTTATTAATTCCTGAAAGTTTTAATTTGGAGTTTTCCAACTACTAGCTATGTGTATTTTTTCTTTCAAAAATATTTTATTAGGTCAATCTTAAACATTTTAGAAGATAGTAAGCATGTTTCTTCCCATAGTCTTATGACTGCCGAACACTCCCACCAGACATGAATAAATGTAGCCTCATTACCACTGTTCCTAAAACATTAGCTGCTCCGTTTTGGATCTGATTTATTAGCTTAAAAGGAGTAATATATGTCCTGTGTAGGACCTTTATTGAAGTCTCAAGCAGACTATAATTTAAAGATCCCCTACTTAAGCCTTGCCAACTTTTATCCCATTTGCTGTCTGCCAACAAGGTGCCCAAATCCCTCTCCCAGGCTTTGGTATAGTCTGGTTTGTTTGCCCATGAGTTTTCATTAAATAGTTCATACATGAGGCTAATAATACCAGGCTGAAAGGGGGAATCCCTACATTTTTTGAGTAGCCAGGTCTTTCTTTGGGGGGTTCCCCTACCACTTATCATATATATAAAATGATGTATCCTGCAAAAATTATAGTGTTCAGCCAGGGGTAAATTGTATCTATCTCTCACCCACTCAAAGGTCATTATTTTGTCGTCATGCCACCATGGACCAACCCTTAGTAGGTTCTGAGACTTCCACCAACTGACAGAGCTTTCCGGAAGATGTATCTTAAAGTGGGGAATGGGTACGATAGGGGTAAGATCTGATACCCGAGTGTCCAGTTTTTGTGTCCAGTTCATCTCCGTCCATATTTTTAATGAATGCTTAATCAATGGGTTTTTCAAGTTTCTCAAAAAAGTATACAGGCCTGGAATCCATATTACTGTATCCCATGTATAAGGTGACATGCTTACATTTTCCATAAATACCCAGAGCGGCTGATGTGTTTTGGACAATGCGCCAGAGGAATGAAAGCCAGCTGCGCTGCCTTGTAATACAGTTTGAGATTCGGGTCCCTACCCTCTTTTGGAAAGACTATGAGGTCGGCCTGATTCAATTGAGGGGGCATAGGTTCTCCATTTAGTATAGCGTTAAACAAAGATGTTAGGTGCGGGGGTAAGCAAGGGCTCAAATTTCTTATAGTACAGATGAGTAAAACCATCTGGCCCTGGGGACTTGCCAAATTTAAGATCTTGGATTGTAGATTTTACTTCCTCTTGGGATATGTCTAGGTTCAAGCTGTCCAATTGAGGTACAGGTATTTTGTGGACTTCTTGCTGTAGTAGGAAGGACTCTATATCAGATCCGCTGCAGCGGGATTGGGATGAATATATGGTCTGATCAAAGTTTTGAAATGTTTCTTGGATAGCATTGGGGCTAAAGTAGGTTTGGCCATCAGGTAGTCTAAAGATACCGTATATTATGTCCTCTCTTGGGGGGTAAAGACACTAATAATTCCTCCAATAAAATTCTGCTTTTTTTTTGTGGGCAAGGTCCCTGGTTAGCCCCTTGGGTTATCTGTTAAAAAAGAGTGGTGCAGAGACTGTGGGGGCTGTTAGCCTCCTTGTCCCCGTGTGGCCGTTTAGAATCCCTGCTGCTGCATGTTTCAGCTTTATTAAGGTGTAATTGTACAGCGTTTGACTCAAGTAGCTGCCTGTGCTGGGTCAGTTTGGCTTAATTGCTGGGCCCTTTTCCTGCCAAGATGGCGACCGTCAGTCCATGGGCCTCTATGTCCCCTTCACTACCTTTGTCCCCGCTTGTGTGCTTATTTGGGATGGCCCCCCTTTATATCTCCGGCCCGTGGCCTTGTAAGGGTCGCCCCCTCAATCTCTGAGTGTGGATATGCAGGGATGGGGCATTGAATCAGGCCTACCTTCTTCTCTGCTCGCTGCAAGATCAACAATACCTAATTTTTCAGGCATGTGTACATGCCTAATTTTTCTGGCCTCTGGTGCTGCACTGTTGCTTCAACAACCAAACCCCCAAAAAAGGCACATAACAGGGATTAAACTGATAGGAGTAGTACTACTCAACACACCACTCATATCTGGTGTAACAGTAGTGTACATTTAAAACAAAAAATAAAATTCTACTGTAATAGATTGCATAGCAGTTAGTTGTCTGCAAGCGTGTGTGTCAGACCTACAGCGTCTACTCTACCAACTTCTGCAAGTGCACAGTGCCACTCATATCTGTTGTCACAGTAGCTTGGATGCATAGTACCGATCTGTCAAAAACTGTAATGATGAATGAGGTCTAGAGTAGCCTGGTTCCCTTATCCTCTACAGGTTGAGACCTAATGTTTGGGTGACTCCAGACCAATACATGAGTACAAGCAGCACACAAACTCAAAGCTGCTATCCTCCTCCTGGTTCAGCATCATAAGCCACATCAACCACTGCTGTCCTCCTTGCCCCCTCTCAACCATCCGCCACTCCGTCTCTCGCCTTGAGCAGTTCCTGCTCATCTGCCCATAGTCAGGTGCCTGTAAAGGACATGTTTGAGCGTAAGAAGCTAATGTCACAAAGTGCCCCAAAATTGAAGTGATACGACCAACAAAGCATCTTTTTCCATCTCCTGGTTCTAAAAATCCAGGCCTTATACACGTCCCCTGATAGGTGACGTAACAAGTATTAAACTGATAAGAGTAGTACTTACAAACACGCCACTCCTATCTGGTGGCACCTTTGACTGCACGTGCCGTGCCCCAAAATTGAAGTGATACGACCAACAAAGCATCTTTTTCCATCTCCCGGTTCTAAAAATCCAGGCCTTATACACGCCCCCTGATATGTGCTGTAACAGGTTATAAACTGATAAGAGTAGTACTACTTAACACACCTTATAATAATGCAGAGAGAGGCAATGCAGTGAGAGGAGTCTGAAGAAGAGGAGTCAGAGGAGGAAGTTGGCTTTGAGGAGGTGGAAGACCAAACACAGCAGGCGTCCCAGGGGGCTTGTTGTCACCTTTCGGGGACCCTTGGTGTTGTACGTGGCTGGGTGGAGGAAGAGACCTTCAATGACATCAGTGAGGACAAGGAACGGGACATGACTAGCTTGGTATCCAACCTTGTGCAAATGGGGAGTTTGCGGTTGTGCAAATGGACTGTTTGTGGTTGTTTGCGGTGCGTTAAACGGGGAGTTTGGTCTGTCACTGTGAAGCGGGCCTAACCCTTACACTACCTGATCGATACAACATCATACCTGATGTTTTAAAGCACGTTATTCCAAACAATTTAGGAATGTTAGGTAATTTATGCCCTTTATGGCTTAAAACCAGACTCTGCATCAACTATGTAATTTTCCACGGGAGTTTTGCCATGGATCCCCCTCCGGCATGTCACAGTCCAGGTGTTAGTCCCTTTGAAACAACTTTCCCATCACTATTGTGGCCAGAAAGAGTCCCTGTGGGTTTTAAAATTCGCCTGCCCATTGAAGTCTATGGCGGTTCGCCGATGTTCGCCGGTTCGCGAACATTTGCGGCGGTTCGCGTTCGCGGTTCGCGAACCAAAAATTTTATGTTCGCGACATCACTAGTAATAAGTGGACACAGGTTGAGTTCCAAGACTTCACTTGTCATTACTTGATTAAAATAAACGTTTTTAATGATTAAAACATGATCTTTGAAATACATTCTATAAAATATGGGATTTCATGCATAAGGATGTTACTCTGTACAGCATCACATTGATACCGGTTTCTACCCTACTGTGTTTTGCAGGTTTCCCCAGATTCTCCTTAATAGGTCTGCAGGTTTTAACTGCAACAAAAGAAGTAAAGTGCTGCTTCGTAGCTGTGAGGAATGTGTATATTGTATATAAATATGCTTTAGCATGCAGAGTTATTTGATTATTTTTTTATACAGAAACATAATGATTACCATAAATCATTGTTTCCTTAACCAGTCAAGCCACAAACCCCTTAATGGTTGCCAAAATAGTCACAGAACTCTGTGAACAAAAAGTAGTGGTATAGCTCTTCCCCTGCACCCCAAAATTGCACCCAGGTACAAATTTCCTCCCTAGGATCCCAAAACTAAACCACAATATAATCTTTTTTGAGAAATTGTCTCGAGAAACCTCTGGTCACACAAAATGGAAAACAGCTTGAGAAGTACTGCTATTAATGCTTCATATGATAGTGTATTTATATAAAGTGATCTCTAAGTGAGCTGGATTAATATATTTCTGTATTCTATAGGCAAAAGCAGCCTATGTGTATGCAGCACATTTCATAAAATATTTTATTTTTTATTAAGATCTAAACATATTTCTAATACTTATGTTGACACCTCCAAGGGGTGTCAAAGCAGACATCTGATCCACTCCAATCAGCATGCAGCATCTGGGGAGCAATATTAACCCACTATGTACCTGCTCTGGCTTTCTCAGTGAGCCTCCTTGCAGCTTTCTCCTTGAAGCTTCCTGTCAATGTCAGTGATACACTACATTTCCCAGTTGCTTTGCTACATATCCCGTGCTGCTTTGCACTACAGACAAGAAATCAGAGTTAATTCAAGAGTTTCAGCTAATCTAATTGGCCAAAACAAATCATTCCAAAACAAAATGGATACCATGATGCCTGTGATTGGTCAACCTGAATATGACTGTTATGCTAATTTTAGAAGATATTGGCTGGGGGTGTCAATTTTGAAAGCCAACTGTTTGCAAATGCAAGAAATTCAGCTGACTTCAAGGTGAGTGTTTAAATCTATATTTTTGGTATTTTTTTCTGCAAACATTTTGTTTCACACACTACTGATTCTCCTCTATTAGATGCATTCATAATCCAGCAAACTTAGATATCCCTTTAGTAGGATATCATACAAATGAAAAAAACATCCAAGTATAAAATATGAGAGATCACTGCAGGTGACATGGTGCTTCACAACTATTTGATTTGAAAGATAACAATATTCTTTATTTAAAATGTCTAATCTAGTTAATAAATGAGTAATTTAAAGTACCGTTTTTTGTAATACTGTATATCAGGAACCACTATGAATGGGGCAATCATTTTCCTAAGTCTCTCAAATACACTTCTTTTCAGATGTGGAAGACAATCCCTAACAGAGGTAGCCAGAAGAAGAGAAAAGAGGATTAGTGACTGTAACGGAGCTGGAACACGCAGTCCAATATCTCCGCTGGTATACGGTAAAATATCCAAGAAGCACTACAGTCTCACCATTCCCGACCTCCCATATTGGACGACACACAATTTGGGAGTCAAATGAATACTGACTTTATTTTGTTATTGCAGAAATATTTATACCCATCTCTTCCCACAGGCAATACACATGCCCATATTTGGCCGCACAATACACATAAAGAGAACAATAGGTGGGTCACACCTCTCTGAGGCTCCCTGGCAACTTTGATACAATCAGACATTGATTCAATTACACTTCTTTGTTCTTATCTGAGAATGAAAACACTGTATACAATAGACTTCCTTTATCTTATGCGTAGTCGCTGTAACAGGATTATCTCCCATGCCAAGTAGCTGCAAATGTCTGGGACAATATTCTGCAGAGCATCAACCAACATACATATAGTAGGATCATATTTTAACCATAATAATCATAAAACAGGGTAAAACAGTGATGGGTTCCGCTACACACCTCCCCCGTGACCATAAGCCGGCATACACGGTCTGATCCTAACGGATCGGCCTGGGGATGTCCGGACAAAAGTATTTGTTGGTCAATTCTCTAGTTTGACAACCCATCAGCATTACTGCAATTCACATTTACTCACATTTCCCATATCCCCAGATAGCTGGGATCTGAGCGCACAAAACTACCGAATAGCGCTCAGATCCTCTTCACACAGTTCAATTGCCATGTAGCTAAAGTCTTTCCCATAGTCGTTCCTTATATGAATGGGCTCCATGGCATAGCTATCTGTGGTATCATGGTTCATACAGGGCAAGTACCGAATGACCCCCCTGTATGTAAAGGGCCAGAATGAGTGACATACACTCTGGTATGGCCGAATACTGTGTTTGAAGGGCAATATGTACCAGGGCCATAGTCGCAGGGCAGGAGGCTGGCAAACAGTCCTCTCCAAGCCAAAGTGGCGAAGGGCACTTCGTCACACATCTCCCCTTTGGGGGGAAGTCTAAACAGGCACCTGGATATTTTGCTGTGGTGATGGGGCAACACGCTGAGGGGACTTGAGGGACAGAGGCCAGCGGCACTCTGCCCTGATGACAGCTCTTCTGCTGGTATAACCTGCAGGACCTCCTGCTCTGTACAAGGGACAAAGGGAGGGCAGAGGCCGACTGCACTCTGCCCCACTGTCAGCTCTTCTGCTGGGGTACCTGGGACATATTCCGGCTCAGTAGCCAGGGAAACGTGGGGGTCAGTGGGGGTTAACATTTCCTCTGTTAACCCTGGGGCCACATTAGGAGTTAGCTGGGGAGGGGAATTTGTACTTACCCCCTCCTCCGGTTGTCCCAGTGAGGGTAGTTGGGGATTTGGACAGGCTGTGGGCTCAGAGACCACGGTCCCATCTGCGCCGTCTGGGAGATTGGTGTCTCCCCTGGTTAGGGTAAACTGTCGCTGGGGAGGAAGGACGACACCTTCTGCCCCCTGTGGTTCACACTGCCGCTGGGGGGGAAGGACGACACCTTCTGCCCCCTGGTGTTCACACTGCCGCTGGGGGGGAAGGAAGACACCTTCTGCCCCCTGGGGTTCACACTGCCGCTGGGGGGGAAGGACGACACCTTCTGCCCCCTGGGGTTCACACTGCCGCTGGGGGGGAAGGACGACACCTTCTGCCCCCTGGGGTTCACACTGCCGCTGGGGGGGAAGGACAACACCTTCTGCCCCCTGAGGTTCACACTGCCGCTGGGGGGGAAGGACGACACCTTCTGCCCCCTGTGGTTCACACTGCCGCTGGGGGGAAGGACGACACCTTCTGCCCCCTGGTGTTCACACTGTCGCTGGGGGGGAAGGAAGACACCTTCTGCCCCATGGGGTTCACACTGCCGCTGGGGGGGAAGGACGACACCTTCTGACCCCCTGAGGTTCACACTGCCGCTGGGGGGGAAGGACGACACCTTCTGCCCCCTGGGGTTCACACTGCCGCTGGGGGGGATGGACGACACCTTCTGCCCCCTGGGGTTCACACTGCCGCTGGGGGGGAAGGACGACACCTTCTGCCCCCTGAGGTTCACACTGCCACTGGGGGGGAAGGACGACACCTTCTGCCCCCTGGGGTTCACACTGCCGCTGGGGGGGAAGGACGACACCTTCTGCCCCCTGGGATTCACACTGCCGCTGGGGGGAAAGGACGACACCTTCTGCTCCCTAGGGTACACACTGTCGCTGGGGAGGAAGGACAACACCTTTAGCTCCCTGGGGAACACACTGCCGCTGGGAGGGAAGGACGACACCTTCGGCCCCCTGGGGTACATACTGTCGCTGGGGAGGAGAATTAGTTGGAGTATTCCACGTGGAGCGGTTTCTGTTTCTGGGACAGTCTCTCTGCATGTGGCCCTGCTGGTTACACGTGTGGCACCCGATGTACCATGGAGGGGTTTGGTAGTTCCCACCACCCGGACGCAGTGCTGGGGGGGAGGGTTAATGGTGGGAGGTGGGTTAGCAGCTCCCAAGATGGACCGCTCCCGTGCCCGCTGCTTTTCCATTATGAATTTGTGGACATCTGTCATTAACCATTCCAAGGTTTTTATGGGAAGCGTACCTGGGAAAAAGGCCAGTCTGCTTTGGAGTTCTCTTCCAAACTCATTCTGTGGGGTAATAAGAGGTACTGTAACCATGAGTTCCTTTCTGTCTGCATCCCTGTAGTCCGCGGCCGCCTCCTCCTCCTCATGATGGAACGCTGTCTGAAAACTAGCCGGTTCCATCCTGCTGTAGCCAGGGGCGCTGTACGGATACTAGCGTTGCCCTCAATTTGTACTCCACGGAATGGTGTCTCCTGTAGCTGTCCTTCTGACCGTGGAAACAATTCTGCCACCAAATGTAACGGAGCTGGAACACGCAGTCCAATATCTCCGCTGGTATACGGTAAAATATCCAAGAAGCACTACAGTCTCACCATTCCCGACCTCCCATATTGGACGACACACAATTTGGGAGTCAAATGAATACTGACTTTATTTTGTTATTGCAGAAATATTTATACCCATCTCTTCCCACAGGCAATACACATGCCCATATTTGGCCGCACAATACACATAAAGAAAACAATAGGTGGGTCACACCTCTCTGAGGCTCCCTGGCAACTTTGATACAATCAGACATTGATTCAATTACACTTCTTTGTTCTTATCTGAGAATGAAAACACTGTATACAATAGACTTCCTTTATCTTATGCGGAGTCGCTGTAACAGGATTATCTCCTATGCCAAGTAGCTGCAAATGTCTGGGACAATATTCTGCAGAGCATCAACCAACATACATATAGTAGGATCATATTTTAACCATAATAATCATAAAACAGGGTAAAACAGTGATGGGTTCCGCTACAGTGACAAAACTTAAGCATCTTTTACAACAAATGTTATTTATGGTTTTAGTAAGATCGCATTCATTGATGTCAAACCATCACTTAAATAAATAAACAGAAGAAATGTCCTATTTATTGTAGAAATTAAAACATTTTTAAGACCGTCGTGCCTATTAGGGTCTGTAATTCTATTTTAACTAATGAATTCTACAATACTAAGATAAACCCTGGACAAGCAGTTGTTAGGCAATTTACTATTGTTTTATTACTCATATGATTATTCAAAAGGATGGTATTAACTCAGTACAATTTCCTCAGTAGTTTCTTTAATGTACATTTTCTGACCTTGTAATTACTAATAACTGTATACTGCTCAACCACTCTGTATGTAGATGTTGAAAGTCTGCATATCTTTAAGCTTTTATTTGTTACTGCTCGGCTATGTCCTTTAGGTAATCCCAGATGTTGTTTAACAGGTTGGAACGTTTAATCTGCAGGAATAAATATATGTACATTATAGGATAGGTGAAGTGGGATGAGATGTGCTAAAGACTATATAGAGAATAAAGATGTCTAAATGTTCAATCCCTCTTAAAGGATGAATGCGTTGGTTCTGATTGTAAACTGGAAGCTTTAAAAATTGGATTTTTTTACACACCTATTAATCTTTACTCCTTCCCAAAGTGAGAGCACTTCATTATCTATTGGGATGACCCCCCTAGAATTCCTTTAGGCTGGATTAAAAATACGTAGAAACAGAATCTTACATGTCCTACAACTACAGCAAATACCAGGGTGGAATCGCCTGTGCTGTCACTTGTGGATGTAGAGAAAAGGATTTATCAGTTAATAGAAAAAGGAATGTCTTGACCCTGCTGATAACAAAGATAATCTATGGGGATATACCAAAGCTGGCCCAACAAATACAAGGAGGGTAAGCAAGCAATTATGGCATTAAATAGGGGGTAGAAAGAAACACACAATTAAACTGATGAAACTTAGCAGTAGTATGAAGGAAGACCATGTGTTAGCTTTCCAAAATTGTACCAGTCAAAAACTGTGCTTGCGTGTCCAGAAAATTGGAAATAGAGTATAGGCATAGTCAATGGTTGACTTGATCCAAAAAGCAAGAATGACACTTGTGTCTCCTCTAGATTGCGCTAAAGAAGGACTGACAGTACGAAAACATGAACCATTAACAAACTGATAGTATGAAAGCCATACTTTTCTAGAGAACATCATGCAGGAATTCCAGTATGGTAGTGTGACGAACCAAGGGTAGGGGCTACACAAGCCCAGGGCTACCTTCTATAGACTACAGATTAACTACCTACAAGGACCCTTTGGGTTCTTGGAAATCTCGGCACCAGCACCTTTACATCTGGCTTCTGTATAAGTCAGAGTCTCTCCATCAGGAATCAGCGCTTCCAGCAGTCTCAGTAACCTGCTTGTGGTATTGATCAGGATAGGTTACTGGCAGGGTGGAGATAGGTTCGGTATCGCAGCCATCAGGAGCAAAATAAGAGACACATGATTTCAATATGTCTCCAGAAGTAAACTGTTTTATTTTTGAAAAGTCAGCAATATTTATAGCACTTAGATATAGAGGTGGTGTACACAGTGTAACAACAAGAGCGTGTGACAGACAATTACAGGAGATAACCCCACATGGGGTCTAGCAGTAGCTTGATATCTGGCACCTGAGAACAATAGGGCTACCTTCTAATACACATCCTGATGTCTCTGTGTCTGAGTAGTCCGATGGGATTAACTTAATTTGTTAACAATGATCCAGAACAGATAAAAAAAGCTACAGTGCTAATTAGAAAGCCTGTTTCTTGCAATGGCTGATCACTTTGAGAGTCTTTTTCTCTCCAATTTTACGGGTGCGGCTTATATATGAATACTATCTTTTTTCTATTTTTTTCCCCTTGAACTTTAAGGGTGCGGCTTATATGCGGGTGCGGCTTATATTTGGACCAATACGGTAATTCTTCCTAACTTCAGCTAAAATTATATAAAATCATCAGGGTGAGAGCAATGCTCCACAACCCTCCTGTACAGTATGAGACAGGACTTAGAAAGTGACCCCTGAGGGGAAAGAGTCATTTTATATGGGAGAGGTTAAATGACTTCTGTCCTGTCTAAAGGAGGAATAGGACATCATCTCCATGATTAGCCCTGTGCTGTGATAAGGGTTGGAGAGAAAGTTGTGTACAGTTTATTACCAAAATATAAAACTCCTACCAGAAATCTGACTGCATTTTCTTTTGTGTTATAAGACTCAAAGTTCCTCCATCCACAGTCAGTCTCCTTTCACTAAGTGTCATTTATATGTATGGGAATTACAGATTTATCCTGTTTTATGTGCGCATTTGTTGCAGGTCGCAGACAACGACTGTAGGAATGTGGCCGCGCTCCGGTCCCCATCTAGACGTGAAAATAAGGTAGTACACCCAAACCCCCTTACCCTCTAAACCTCACTTCCTAACCTTACCCCCTAACCCCAAACCTCACTTCCTATTCCTCTAACACTAACCCCCTAACCCTATCCCCCGAAACCTCACTTCCTAACACTAACCCCCTAACCCTATCCCCCGAAACCTCACTTCCTAACCCTAACCCCCTAACCCTCTAACACTAACCCAAAACCCCTAACGACTTACCAGGCGTAGAAGCTCATTAGAGCTAAAGGGGGGCACGAGCGGGTCCGCGTTCCAACAGTCATCGTCAGCGCGCTTCCAGCACTGCAACAAATGTGCACATAAAACAGGATAGATCGGGAATTACACATATGGTACATGAGTACCAAGTGACTGTTTCAGGACTTCCCTGGGCAGGAAACACTGTCTCTGCAGTACTATCAGAGCACATTTCACCTATAGTTTACAGACATTTGTTACAACTTTGTTTTTAATATATAAAAACTATGTTAAAGGTCCAATGTATCAAAGTTTTTTAAAGACATACTACAATGTGTCAAAGAATACGAAATACGTATACTATTGCAAACAAAATATTTTATCTTTATTCCATGTGACTCAATTTGTATATCTGATCAAGCACTACATGTCCTCCTTTGGTGCTGTGTCACTCTACAAGAGTTCCATATAAATGATCGGTGTGTGTACACGTCTGTGTATGTGTCTGCTTCTGGGCTCACTCACAGAGTCTGGAGGAACAGTGTCACTGACACCCCTATAATGGAGTCACATGGAACAAAAATAAAATGTTAATCTCTTTTTATATCATAATATGCTCACTTCTAATTCTTAAGCATACTGTTTACACTGGCACTATGAATTTATATAAAAAACAACACCCTTTAGGCTTCCTGGCCCATATATCACATTGTGTACATGACAGTGCAGTGTGACTAGTGACACGTGACTGGGCACAGGGACACAAAATACACAACAAGATCCCCCCTGTGACACCTCACTGTGCCCTGAGAGCATGTGCTTTGTGTTTAGCAGCGGCCTCCATCTTACATTGCTGCTTGCTGCAGTGATGAGATAAAATGGCTGCACATGGATAAAGTGGGTGAAGAGCATTGTGGGTATATTGGAATAGAATGTTCTAGTAACCCTATTATGTGCAGTGAGGGTGCTTTGTGTGTGGTACTTGTGTATATATGTATTTAGTGTACTGTGTATATAAAAATATATATGTATACTGTATGTTTACAGTGAGGGTGTGCTGTGTATGTGTGTAGTACTTTTGTATATATGTATACAGTATATTGTGTGTATAGAAGTATATGTGTGTACTGTATGTATGTGTGCAGTGATGGTGCGCTGTGTGTCTAGTACTTGTGTATATATGTATACAGTATATTGTGTGTAAAGAAGTATATGTGTGTACTGTATGTATGTGTGCAGTGATGGTGCGCTGTGTGTCTAGTACTTGTGTATATATGTATACAGTATATTGTGTGTAAAGAAGTATATGTGTGTACTGTATGTATGTATGCAGTGAGGGTGTGCTGTGTGTCTAGTACTTGTGTATATATGTGTACTGTGTATATAGAAGTATATGTGTATATTGTATGTATGTGTGCAGCGAGGGTGTGCTGTGTATGTGTCTAGTACTTGTGTATATATGTATACAGTATATTGTGCATATAGAAGTATATGTGTATACTGTATATGTGTGTGTGCAGTGAAGTTGCACTGTCTATGTGTCTAGTACTTGTGTATATATGTATTTAGTGTACTGTGTGTATAGAAATATATGTGTATACTGTATGTGTGCAATGAGGGTATGTTGTGTTTGTGTCTAGTACTTGTGTATATATGCATACAGTGTACTGTGTATATAGAAGTATATGTGTATACTGTATGTATTTGTGCAGTGAGGGTGTGCTTTGTTTCTAGTACTTGTGTATATATGTATACAGTATATTGTGTGTATAGAAGTATATGTGTATACTGTATGTGTTTAGTGAGGGTGAGCTGTGTATGTGTCTGGTATCTGTGTATATATGTATACAGTGTACTATGTATATAGAAGTACAGTATATGTGTATACTGTATGTATGTGTGCAGTGACGGTGTGTTGTGTATGTTTCTAGTACTTGTGTATATATGTATTCACTGTACTGTGTGTATAGAAGTATATGTGTATACTGTATGTATGTGTGCAGGGAGGGTGCGCTGTGCGTCTAGTACTTGTGTATATTTGTATACAGTGTATGGTGTAAATAGAAGTATATGTGTATATTGTATGTATGTGTATATTGTATGTATGTGTGCAGTGAGGTTGTGCTGTGTGTCTAGTACTTCAAATCCTTTAAAAACTCACTAAAAACACACCTGTTTAAATAATCCTATCACCTCCCTCCTTAACATGCACACTGCATTTCTCACCCTCCTGTACCACACACAAAACCTTTAGATTGTACGTTTGTGAGTTTTCAATATTGCACAGTGCTTTGGGGACAGCTCTATGGACACCGGATTCTAAGCTCAAAGACAGGGCGCTCCATCTTTGTAATATGTTAATATTGTTTTGCCTTGAACACAACATATGTATAGCACTACAGAATATAATAATATGCATAGTGTATTGTGTGTATAGAAGTATTTGTGTATACTGTATATGTGTGTGTGTACAGTGTTTAGTGTGACATTATGGTGGACTATATACATTTTGTACAAGAGCAGGGTGCCCTGTTGTTTATTATCCATTTCATCTGTGTTGACCAATGCAGGACAGGACATATTTAATACAATGGAGGCCGCAGTACACACAGTCCCAGTGTGAGAGCTGAAACCTCCATTTGTATTCAGATAAGAGGATCAACATTTACCCAACTGTGCCCCTCTCACCCTTTATCCCAGGAAGCTCCCTTCTGCTCCTCCCTCTGATCACATGGAGGAGCGGCCTTACCTTCCTGACTGTGATAAAAGACTTTAAAGAAGCCCAAAGGCAGTAAACAGTCGCAGCCAATGAACTTTTAAGCTGATAGGGCCAATGATTCTGACCTGGACCATCCCTTTACATTAACTCCACCCAATAGTACCGGCTCCTCCTGCAGACTTTATATGAAACCCTAAATGGCATTGCCAAATTACCCTATATACTAAATATACAAGGCCTGAAGGCCAATCAAGACCCCGGGAATCCCCGTTAGGACCCAGGGGCCCATCAAGACCCCCAAGGATTAGCACTACGACATAGTAGCCAATGGAGACCCTCAGCAAGTCCTGCAGGACCCAGGGAGACCACCAACAATATGCATAGGTCCCAGGGAGATGTCCACAGAAGTTTGCAGGGCACAAGGAGATTTCCAGGACTCACTGTGGATCACCATTGCAATTAAGTTTAACCACTACAACATGGGCATCCATAAGAACCCCCATGGTATACTAAAATATGACCATGGGGTTCCTCATGGACCCCCATGATATGAGAATGTACAGTATCTCACAAAAGTGAGTACACCCCTCATATTTTTGTAAATATTTTATTATAGCTTTTCATGTGAGGACACTGAAGAAATTACACTCTGCTACAATGCAAAGTAGTAAGTGTACAGCATTTATAACAGTGTAAATTTGCTGTCCCCTCGTTGAGGGAACCGTGAGTGTCAACATGTAGTGTGACATACTGAAGCAGAGCATGATCCCCTCTCTTCAGAGACTGGGCCACAGGGCAGTATTCCAACATGATAACGACCCCAAACACACCTCCAAGATGATCACTGCCATGCTAAAGAAGCTGAAGGTAAAGGTGATGGACTGGCCAAGCATGTCACCAGACCTAAACCCTATTGAGCATCTGTGGGGCATCCTCAAACGGAAGGTGGGGGAGTGCAAGGTCTCTAACATCCCCAGCTCTGTGATGTCATGATGGAGGAGTGGAAGAGGACTCCAGTGGCAACCTGTGAAGCTCTGGTGAACTCCATGCCCATGAGGGTTAAGGCAGTGCTGGAAAATAATGGTGGCCACACAAAATATTGACACTTTGGGCCCAGTTTGGACATTTCCACTTAGGGGTGTACTCACTTTTGTTGCCAACGGTTTAGATATTAATGGCTGTGTGTTGAGTTATTTTGAGGGGACATCACATTTATACTGTTATACAGGCTGTACACTTACTACTTTACATTGTAGCAGAGTGTCATTTCTTCGGTGTTGTCACATGAAAAGATATAATAAAATATTTACAAAAATGTGAGAAGTGTACTCACTTCTGTGAGATACTGTAAGTCTTACACTCTTAATATGCACAATAGATTGTACCTCACCCATAACCTTTAGACTGTAAGTTTGTGAGTTTTCAACCTTGTGTCTGTGATTTAGGGAAGACACTATTTATGTTTTATTTTAAGGTCAATAACAAGGCCCTCTATTCTTTTGCAATGTTTTAAAAAAAACTGACTTGTACTTAACCCCTATATAGCAATGTGGAATATGTTGATGAGTCATAATAAAGGATAAAAATGGAGACCCTTAAGAAACCCCATGGTATCACTACATCGACCACTATACCATGGGTATAAAAAATAATAATAAGGGTCTATAAGGACCGCAAGGTATTACTATGATTACCATATTGGTCCGTATTAGCCCCCATACTCCTTAAAACTAACATTAAAAAAAAGACTATAAAAAAAATGTAATTCATCCTGTAGGGAGGGGGACATAAATTACCTATCATTTTGGCGCCCTCCAGTAATGATCATTGAAGCCTTGATCCTCATTTTCTGATTGGTTAATGAGTTAACCAATCATAATGCATGGCTTAATTGTTCACAAAAGCCTTAACTGTTCCCAAAAGTGTCTTCCTGGTCGCTGTGGCTGCACAGGCCTAGCTGGGAGTCTCCATAGCTGAGTGGGCTTAGCTAGTGGTTTTCATTGGCCATGCCAGCCTAGCGGAGGACTCTTCCTACAACACAGGCCTAGTGCTAACCCGACAATCTTGATGAGCCCCCAATTGCACCAGCCGTCCCTGCCCCTCCTGGCCCAACCATTTCTACCACCAGCCCTCCTCGCCCCCTCACCCCCAGGACAGGTTCCAATTTCTCATGTTGAAAACTATACCCCAAATACTAGTAACATAGTCATTTAGGTTGATAAAAGACTTTAATTCCATTAAGTTCAACCTTTTTAGATCTCCTCAGATCTTTATATTTTTGAATTGTCAGCTGATTCAGAAGACGCCATACAAAAAGCATCCTTGAAACCCTACATAATGTCTCTTTGGGGAGAAACAATCCTTATCACAAAGGCTGGTAATTGAATGTACTATGGATCAATATCCTACTTATTCTAGTTAACTGGCATAACCTTGTATATAATTGTTAATTAAAAATAGATCCATCCCTTTTTAAAATTATCAACTGAATCTACTGTCACAACCTCCTTTGGTAGTAAGTTCCCCATTCTGATTACCCTTACAGTAAAGAACATTTTGCTATCTTTAATGTGAAATCATTTTCCTTAAATCCTCAAGGCTTTACCTTTGTCAACTGTAAGCTTCTTGGCAAGAAAAGTTCACTTGACAAAGCCTTATACTGACTCTGGATGTATTTATATAAAGTCATTATCACCTTGCAATCACCTTTTCTCTAAAGAAAATAAGACTAATTTGGAGTTCCTTTTCTTCATAACACAGTACTTCTATTAGTATCTTGTTCACACCCTTCTTAAATTAGGGTATCTCATGTACTTTTTGCCAATCCTCTGAAACTGAGCCAGTGCAGTCCTGAAAAGTTAGAATTAATGGCTTAGCTATTACAGATCTCAGTTCCCTCAGTACCCTTGGATGTATTTCAGCTGGGTCTGGTGCTTTATTTCTATTTATGTTTTCAAGCCTGTTGTGGATTTCTTCCCGAGTTAACCAATAATTTTGAGTAATTTAGTCCCATTTTGATGCAATGACTCTACCATTGGTACCTCCCTGGTGTAAACAGAAGAACATCATTATTTTAGCTCATCTGCTTCTATTAGTTATTATTGATCGGTTTATCTGTTTCACATTTTAAGGTTTAAGATTTTTTCTGTTTGTACATTTAAGAATAAAATCTGTTAAGGGTTAGCTTTACTTTCTTTGGCAATTAACTTTTTATTTTCTATTTTAGCCAATCTAATTGTTTTTTGTGGAAGTCTTATTGTATTCCTCGTATACACACAATGCTCCCGCTTGTATAACTTATATGCTTGCTTTATCTTCCTTTTCTTGTATTTGAGATCATTATTAAGCCACCAATATTGTACTTTATTTATTTTACTTTTAGGTGCTATGTACTCATATGTTTAATTCCGATTATTCAGCAGTGCCTTACATGTTCTCCATTTATTTTCTGTATTTTTACCTACAAGTGCTTTGTCACAGTCTATAGGGTGTAATGATGGTCTTAGGCCATAAAAAGGTGCCCATTTAAAACGTATTGACTCCCCTACAACATTGCTTTGGGATGTTAATGTCATTATTACTATTTTTTTGTCACTATTCCCAAAGGGTTCCCATACTTCAACATTTGATATTATATCAGTATAATTTGCGATGACTAAATCTAAGATAGCCGAATTTCTAGTAGGTTCTTGTATAGCTTGTGCAAAATAATGATATCTAAGTGAACTCATAAACCTGCTGAACTGCTGGTCTCATTTACTCACTCTATTTCTTGGTAGTTAATATTTCCCTTTATTATAACTTAGCCGTGCTTATGCTGCTGTTCCACTCTGCCATAACAATTGCATTTCCTAATTCTCACTTATATTTTGGGGGATTTGTACCTCCACTATTTTTTTCAACCCATAAGCCTTCTACATTATCACTAGCGTCACAAATATCTTCACTGAGAAAACACTTTAAATCGTGTTTAACATATAAATAAACCCCCTCCTCTTCTTCTTGTTGTTTTGTTGTTTGGTCGTGTCCAACTCTCCATGACCCTATTGACCGCAGCACGCCATGCACATCTTGTCTCTGGTTGAGCTTATCCATAAGGTTTTCATGGCAAAGATACTGGAGCGAGTTGCCAGTTCCTTCTCCAGTGGACCATAATTTATCTGACCTCTCTACTATGACCTGCCCTGACCCTACATGATATAGCTCACAGCTTCATTTATGGAGGAGAGACTAGATAGAAGTAAGGAAGGCATTAATTTATCTTGGTGAAGAAGAAGGGAGACGGGTTAGTATAGTCAATAGGGAGGTCATTGTATCTCATATCAAATGGTGAGTACTTCTAATCAACAGAGCTGTAATAACTTTAAATGTATGTGTACTAATGAAAGAGGCTTGGGCAGGAAATATGACAATCCATCATTAGCCAATAGTGGGCCCATAATTATTTAGGGGAGATAAGGGTAATGGTAGAAGAAGAGGCCCCTTCTGTATTGCTACCTTGTCGTGATGAAGGAACTTGTGTACCTCAATGAAGCTGTGAGCTATACTATGTAGGGTCACCCAACATGGGCAGGTCATAGCAGAGGGATCAGACAAATCACAGTCCACTGGAGAAAGAACTGGCAACCCAATCCAGTATCTTTGCCAGTATCTTTGCTGTATGTATAAGTTCAACCAGAGACAAGATGTGCATGGCGTGCTGCGGTCCATGGGGTGATGGAGAGTTGGACACGACTGAACAACTAAACCACAAGAAGAAGAGGGGGGGTTTATTTGTATGTTAAACCCAATTTAAGGCATTTTCTCATAAACACAGACAGATGTGCCTGGCCTGCTACATGCATGTGTTCACAGAGAGTCGGACACAGCTAAAGGACTGAACTACAATAATGTGACACTATGCATGCTGTCTCTTCAGTATATAAGTGTAACATGTTATTTTGGGCATATGATTCTCTGTCATGTAATTTGGCTTCAGACATCTCTATAAGCAACTTTTACTGTGTGAGATCTCTGTGTATACAGTTCAATAAACAACTATTTTGCTTGACCAGACTCTGTTCTTAATTATTGGATTTCCAACCAAACATTCCCCAGTGCTTTAATATTATTTACAGCTTGATGTGTTATGATGAAATCAGTCTGAAATTACATGTTTGTGTCTTTTATTATCTGACAAATACAAAAACAATTTCTTGGAGTCGTCTTTATTACAACATCCCTTCTGTTTAGATACAGTTATTGTAAAGACTTCCTAGAGACATTCGATCAGTTTATTTTATTGTAAAGAAATATGCAGCTTAAATAAAGCTCAAACTTTAAAAAATTAGCTTAAAAAAATTATTTTGCATTTAACTATCGTTTATTTGTTGATGGTACCTGAAATCTACTTTATCTCCTCAACAAACTCCTTCTCTTCTAGCTCATCAAACTTATATCCTCCGGCTCTTAGTGGTAAGACTGATTTCATACCTTTGAAATCTATTCAAAAAACATTTATGATTCTTTATCAGCACGGATTTTGAGCAAAATCATCATTTTAAATACTGTATTCTTCCCAAGAATTGTCCCGATGTTTATATTTCTCCAAATCCTGTTTTGTTTGCCATGATACATTTGTAATGCATTTATTGGATATTTATTGGAAAAATAAAACTTCCAAATGATTACAATATTGAGCATGCCATTGAAAAGCATATTTAGGTTCCATCTATCAATTGCCTCAGATGTCACTATATTCAACCTATAGTGGGAGGTTTTAGAAATACTTAGTTGTACCCTGTCACAGAACCCTTAGAATACAAAGTATCAATATTCACCTTTCTTTTTTTGTAATGAAAAATGTTGGTCTTTTGTAATAAAGCATAGATTGAAAATAGTTTTTATTGTTTTTCTCACCATTTTTAGGCTGAAGTTCTCCCACCTTATTCAAACTGTAACACACTTTCCTGTAAATACCTATTTATTGCACAGCTTTATGGGCAGAGTCTGGGGATATTTGCTGCACATCCTGCCAGTTTGAAATAGTTAGGAGTGCCAGCCCAAAGATGGTGACAAAATACAAAATGTTCAGTGTAAGTTTTTCTCGAAAAATATCAACTTAAAATGCAGAATGTTGCTTATACTGATATTTTGTCTATAAATATCATGAAACTTGATCATTTCAGTAGCTATTTAATGTTAGTCTGTGACAATAAATATTAAATTTCCTTGTACGCTGGAGGGTTACCTAACTGCTTCAGCCATAGCATACAATCATAAGGAATATTAAATGTGATATGGGCCATCCTAAACCATCAACCAGCACAAACAAATCTTCAGTATACAGTAGCCTAATAAGTGGAAATGGGGAGTCGCCTTGTATCAAGACAGCGCATAAGTAAGCCAATTTTGTGTTGAAACGGACCGTCGGGAGAGCGAGAAGGATGGTGTATTTGATTTAGCCTATGTGAGGCTTTATATCAGAGACTTTTTCTCCAACAAAAGTGCAAGTACTTAGGCATATTTTATACCAACAAGCGATATAAGTGATGCCTTTCTTTTCTTTTTTCTGCACTTAAACAGTAAAACCAAACATTATGTTTTGGTTTAATGCTGTAAAAAGTGATATATATTCATCTAGGATATATATTTCCCTCCTTGTATTTTCTAGTACTGCATATTTATATACACCATTCTTTCTCTTTTGTGTTTCTTGTTTTCAATTATTCTTGTATTAGTGCACTATTTTTATAAAGTGTATTTCATTCCTAAATATATTTTTGGCTTACCGATGATTAGCAAATATTTTGCATACGAGGCCTCCATAGACCGATTATGGATATTATTGCAATACTTATAACAGGACCTATTATTATTATTATTATTATTATTAATATATTAATCTAAATTTGCAACATTTGTCAAATTAGGCTGTCAATAATTATATCCCAGAATATTGTGGGACAGTGACACCTACTGATATATTTTTTCCTGCATTTTATTTGATTTTCCCATTTCCCCAATTATACAGGTCACTGTATTATATAGCATACAATCAGAAAAAATATTAAATGTGATATGGGCCAACCTAAACCATCAGCCAGCACAAACAAATCTTCAGTATGCAGTACCCTAATAAGTGGAAATGGGGAGTCTGAACATACAGCATGTCCCACAAAGTGTCAGCCACAGGTCACCAGCCATGTCTTGATACATGGCTGGTGACCTGTGGCTGACACTTTGTGGGACATGCTGTATGTTCATCTAGTTTTCCATTGCTTTAAATAGAGCACATTTTATCTGCAGATATTTCTCTTTATAACCTTCTCATACCTATGACTAATAGTGATATTTAGTATAAAATGTTAGGCTCTCTTTATCCCTGAGGACCAGCAGATAACGGTCCTAGGACTAGCCCAATTATGTATTATGACCAACTTTCAAGAAAAATTTCAAGTTGGCCCTACAGAGAAGGCAATACTTTCAGTAAATGAACCAAGTGCCACAGTTAAAAAAATATGTTTGAAAAAATGTGCGTCTGATTAACAGCAAAAATATGCAGTGAAAAAGTCATAAAGCTAGTTTTTATAAATATTTGTTTTTCTTTTTATGTCGCTGTTGGTCCTAGAAGGCATCAAGAATACTTTGGTGGATGTTGCATGTATGTGATGGGCATTAACATTTCTGTAGGGCTTGCTGTTTAACTTACTAACTGCTTCTGAGCATAAGAATATTAGCTGTCAAATATTAAAGGAACCAATGACATAACAAATCATTCTCGTCTCCTGCCTCACAAATAGATAGGATAAACAATCCCTGAGGCTCCAGCTAACAAGACGTGCTGAAGCCAGACAAGGTGGAACTTTCTGCTTGCACAGCCTTCAAACAACGTTCTCTAAAGATAAAAAAAAAAAGCTGTTTCTGAGTAGCAGAGTTACTGGCTGTAACTCCTCTTTAGCCAATAGGGCAACAATAATTCATACATCCACAGAAAGGAACCCAGTGTGCCAAGCACCCCATGCCCTCCCAGGGCCCCAGTTAGTTTACTCCGTACTGAGAACTCCCCTGTGTCCCCTGGGCATCACATATGCTTATGCTTTCACCATTTCTAATGTTAATTTCTTCCATACTTCAGAAATGTCTAGCCTCATATCATTCTTGACAAATAAATAAGTTAATTTTATGAGAGGACTCATGCCCACAACCATTAAATAAATCCCACTTCTTAAATCATTAAATACAATGTAATATAATTACAAAAATGTGACAAAAAATAGATTGTTTAGTGCATTATAAGAAAAAAATGTGTTTTTGTATGGTTTTTGCTTGATCGACTGAGCTCTGTGTCTAGACTGGTTTTGGTATCTCCTTTCACTTGAGCCTCCTTTCACATTTGTTTAAATGTCTGTACGTCTTGGCCCATAGTAAAACTGCAGTGAAGGTTTGATATAGTATCAGAGGCTCTACTATTCCCTGCTATTATTACAACTAGAACACTCTTATTGTAAATTGCTATAGAATATCTTTGGTATGGACTGTGGACATATCAGGGATGTAGTTTTTAATTTTACTCGAGTCTGTTAACTTCAGTAATACGCATAGGGCCCTATTAAATTCGCCAAATTGCAGTTACTGAAGCCCATAAGTTACTGAAGCGGGTTGCAGGCTGAAAAACAACTGCAGTTGCCAAATCTTAACTCCAGCCCAGCTAACCCTTTGATCTTTCTAGCCTGTAAATGTTATAATCGCAAATCGCTATTAAATTGCTAAAATTCCTCAAGCCCACAATTGTTGTCACACCCGTAAATGGCAAATTAATCCAAAAATCCTACGGGTACTAGAGAGAACTCGCAAGGGGGTTAAACATCTGATCGTAGCACTGTAAATGATAATAAAAAATCAATACTGCACATTAAAAGACAGGAAAAGCGATGAAAGACATTAGAATAAATTGCACAACAGTCTCAAGCTTTTTTTTATGTTTAATTTCCATGTTATATCCATCTCGGGAATCAAGGGGATAATACATATCAGGTCCCCCACATGAACTCATTGATTTTTATTGATGTTCACATTGCTGGATTACAAGTATGATCGCATATCAGACTTTGAAACACTAGTTCATTGACGTTTAAACCACACCTTCAACTTGACGTCAGGGTGACAGTCTCATTTACTATTTGCTGTTTCTACATCGGTAGTTACGGACTTGTGGATCTGATCATGATCTTGCCCTGAAATGCTACGTATTAAAGCATGGTTTACGGTTTTGAATTTCGGCCAAGTAGTTGCAGGCTTTTCTAATTTAATCTCTCTGTAACCACAGCAAATTTTAAGCCTGCAGATTTACAGGCTGTATGAAGGTACCTGCGGGCCTGGAATTTAAGAGGTCCCCATATTCTGCTAACTAGATAAATGCTATGGCCTACTGGAAAAGGAACTGGCAACCCACTCCAGTATATCTGACATAAAAACCAAGTGAATTAGCATGGTGTGTTGTCCATGACGTCACGGAGAGTCGGGCATGACTGAGTGCCACCATTTACTACAATATATCTGGCCCACTTAGCATCAGGGAACAGGGCACTCATAGACTTCCATACAGGATGTCTGACGTCCACATGTAATTATAAGTACCCCCAAATATATATCGTTGTCTAAAATGTTGTAACAGTGTTGGCAAAACAGGTTTGCTAACTCTTGGGAAATGCTATATGCAAACAGAACTGGTGACCACAACATCAAATGATAGCACTCAAGGCTGGAAATGGTGGCCCGATATCAATCCTGATAGTACAAGATGGGCTATTCTCCTTGTCTGACCCAAGTAGAGCCACCCATATATTATGACTCACACATGGAACTTCAGAAATGTCATGTACCCTTTAATATTCATTTGAAAATATGATTTATAAGTACAATATTAAAGAAAAAATATTTACAACATGTTACTTCCATCAATCAACTCTTACAGCTCATGGATGCTCTTATGATAAGGTGTCCATAAACTCATAGAGTTCACGAATGAGGTCATCTGTTGTCTTGTTGGGGTCTACTTGAAGTTCTTCCTCAGGTATTCCTTCCAAGAACTCATTTATCATAGTGTCAAGGTCATCCTCTTTGGGCAACACAGGTTCTGCTGTTGTGCTTATTGTTTGGCACTGCGCTATAGCCTCTGTGGAAATGGGACTGACAAGCTCAGGAGCAGGGGGTACAACACTAAAAGGGAAACAGGTCAAAATAATACTAAAATTATCATGGTATTAAATAATTATATATAGGAGTGTAAGTGTGTATGCAGGTTTTTGTAGCTGAGGGTGCTGCATTGTGCACTAGAGGAACATATGTCTTGTGCAATAACAACACAAAAACAGTTTGAGATGATTAGTTTAAACTTTCCTAGTATGAGAATATAGACATCTCAAGCCACTTCAACTACAATAATTAAACAAGCAGTTTGGAGTGTTAGCCCCTTTCTTACTTATTACATTAAACTGCATTCTTTAAGTATTATTTTGCTTTGTCTGAATTTGCCATTTACCTTTCTTTCAGGCGCTTTGGTGCAAGAACCTGTATAGGAGAGAGAGATAAGAGTGAGTCCAGATGTAACTCTGCAGCTGTAACTCTACACCTTATGAAGCCAGGATGTGCCTAGTGCACAGAATCCAAAGCATGTAATGATGGTGACTGCTGATAGTCATAAGCAATACGGGTTAGATGTAGTAAGCAATGAACTGCTGGCAATCTCTTGGAGAAAGTATATGTTCCTATGTTATTGGATGGGAATATGTACTGAGATTTTACAGCTCCAAAAGTCATCCAACATTTCTTCATTTTGCATGGTAGGTATTCTGTCGCTTAGGTACATTGACATAAGAACAGGTATATTCGTAAAGCATTTCTTCATAAGTGGATACAACTAAAATGTTTAGACTTGTTACAAACATTTGACGTTTTTTACAGTAGTCCTTTAAATTATATGTTATGCCAAAATAAAGAAGAACATGTGGGATATCTACTTACAGAAGATGCATCATTAGAAATGTGCACATTCACTGTGGAAGATACTGCAGAAACGAGAGGTCTCATGTCAGCCGCTGCCAGGGTCACTTGTGATTTGTGTTTAAACACACTTTTGGTAGGGGTGCTGTTATTCATTGCACCTGGCTCTGTTTTTCCTTTTGGATCTCCTGTAACCAGAGACTACAAGTTATTTGCTTGTCATATATATCACACAAATCATTTTTTGTTTCTCATTCAACATTCTCACGGATCATCACTTACAAGATATCCCAGAATAATGTCATGTACAAACCTTTCATTTTCTTCTTTTGTGTGTACACCGTGGATCCTTCACTTCTCTTTGGGGCTCTAGCATCTTGGACCTCCAGGCTGGCTGCATGGTACACTTTCATGTCAGACTCTGCCTTCATGACATTTTGTACTGTCGGGGTCACCCTCTCCTGCTTCTTCTCAGGTAAAAACTTATGAGGTACTGAGACTGGGGGGACAGCAGGCAGCTTTAAACAATCCTGCAGCATTAAATAATACAGAAAAAGTGTATCTATGCAAAAATAGAAAAAAAATGCATCAGGGTACCTGCAAAATATGACCCATTGAAGGAAAACAGCTAAATTTCCAAATGTGATATGCATCTTTTAAAAACTAAATCTGATCATCTTCAATTTTTTAAAAGGCCAAAAAGGATTAAATGTGCTACCAATAATATATAGTGTCATTGGTTTCGTTTCACTATGCCAGTCCTGTATAACCGACAAGACAGATAAACACTGGAGCTCTTAACAACTGCCTATGATGGGTATTTTCTTAATAACAGTTTTATCTTTTTAAGTTTTTTAAAAGCATTTTCAAAAGAGTATATAAATATGGGACTATATTAGTCTTTTACAACTGTTTATTCTCACCTGGGCAGAGGTCCTGACTCTGACTTGAGAATAGGATGAGTTTTGTTCCGTTGGTGCTTTATCTGGTTTAGTCTCAGATTTACCTACAAAAACATAATATATTGGAGATCTGGTCAGTCAGATTAACAAACAATCTAAAATGTAATTACATATACAAACAGTCATGTTGTGTATGGTACTATAATGAGAAATGGAGCAGGAATAATGTAGAAGTCATGTAGTAAAATAATTGTGAGCTCACCACACTAATCTGAAGATGCCATAAATGTATTACCTCTCGGTTTGGCGTTTAGAACGACTCTCTTGTGGTTTATTGGAACTTGATGATGGATCACAGTCTCCTAATTTAGGGTTTTTGTGGCCTGTTTCTTCTAAAGTTTTTATATATGCACTTTATCCAAGGGCTTTGCATAGTATTTTGCCTTATACAGCTTCCAGTCTCACATTCAATCTCCTGCAAATGTGAGACTCTGGTGTATATTTACTATTTAATTGCAATGAAGTGAATATTTCTTAAGTATCCCATATGGAGATGTTAGAGCTTGGATAACTGTTTCTGCTCTACTCTGCTCTGCTCCGCACTGTACTGCTCCGCACTGTACTGTACAGATCTCTTCAAATCTGCAACCAATATGAAACTAAATGGCAACAGGCAAAATGTTCTCTTATCACTATGACATCCTGCAGTGACATCATAATGCACACCTGTCAGTATAGCACTTATGATAAGTCTGATTAGCAATAAGAACACTGAAGTGTAGATTCTATTATTTAGGATGGTGTTGTCTACATAGTCAGATATTGCCAGTTTAATAAATGCCAGTGGACATTTGTTTCTCTTTCTAGTTCCTGTTCTTCTGTAAGAAAAGCTGTATTATGATCCTGTATCAACGATAGGAAAAAAGTTTCATTGAGCGGGAACTGCCAGAATTTTGAAGCATAAAAAATGAATATGACAAAGAGATCGTAGTTACTTGGAATTGTGTTCCGGCAGAAGTGTTATGTAGAAGACAAAGGATAATATTAATATTAAAGAGTTTTGAGCATCAAGTATGATCCATTGCATTAATTCATATAGAAACGGGGCAAAGATGGCTCATGATCTGTATCTGTATATGTTTATATTTCAGAACTTGATAGATACAAAGCAGACCTATTAAGATTACTGTGTGCCTTGTATGTATGTTCCACATTATCTGGTGTTTTTGGAAAAACCATACCCACAGACCACATTTTACTCTGAAACCCAGTCATGATACCAAAACACAGAGTTCTCTGATAATTTTCTTCTTATTATAGTTAATTTAGACAAAAAAGGTGGGTCAGCAGCAAAAGCATCCAAAATCGCTGCTACTGGCTGGCTGACTGGGCAGAAATATAAACAACATAGCTTTTTAAAATCATTTACATAAAGACAATGGGATAATCCATTCCCACCTTTTAGAAACATGGTATAACCCACCAACAGCCAATAAAAGATTATTGATATTAGTAGACCAATAAGATATAACACATTTGATTAGCACACATCAAGCATGTCTTGGTACATCACACTAGATGTCCAAAAAAGACTTCCACCTACTATCTCTGTGCATAGGTCAAGAGCTGGCCTTGTTGAGCTACTGAAATACATATTTGTTTATGCTAAATAATTGTTTCCTGTCTCTTGAGAATAATTTATTATAAGAAATATGGAGGTTATTATACTTATAAAAGACAAAACAATGATTTTAAGTACAAGCAGAATTAACTATTGCCATAGCTCAAAGCCTGTAATCGACTGAGTACTGTTTCAGGGCTAATGTTCACAAGTGTTACAAAATTGATGAATGCTATATCGATATATATATATATACATATATATATAAATATATATATATACTAAATAATGTAAGGGTATTTGTATTTTTTCCGTAACACTCCCCCCTATGACAATGAAAATTCTAGAAGAAAACAGTAAATCTCCCTTTCAAGCATCACAAATTCACATGACAAACAGAACATATATGACATCTGTGCACATAGACAGCTCCCCCCTGAACAGTCAAATAGCAAAGCCGACCAAACAGAGAGAGACAAACAACATAAAAATGGCATCATCTACATTTCCCCATCAGATGAAAAGACTTTTATGTCACTTTCCACTCTATGTTCAGTCAACCACAGTACCTAATCATACATAAGAAATATATACATAGAGACACACATGACCATGGCCAAACTCTGTATTCCACACACTCACTTAAAACAAAGAACGCCTTTTCTCCACTTGCAAAACATAATTAGGATCCGGACAGACAACAAAGAACATATAATATATAAATGTGAGCCCACAGAATAATTTTACATGTGCATAGATCTTCTTAATAATCAAATACAAAAAACAATCACATCTGAGCAAATCATATACTATATATATTTACCCATAACTAATCCTAAACATAATTACACTAAAATAACTGTTAAACTCACTTATTAAATCTTTTATCTCATCAATATTTCCATAAAAAAATCATTATTACACTTGCAATAGGGGTTGAGTTAATGCTGGTGCAAAAGGTGCAAAACACCTGGAGCACAACATAGTAGGTCACTCTTATTACTAACAGTAAATGACAACACAATGCGTCTTATTAGGTGGAGAGGTAGACAATTACTCTGTGAACGGGCCACCTGATCTACATGAATAACTCATTATAATACACTAGCGACTTGCCCGTCAAAACTGACGGCAATAAAATTGTAAGGCTGGGAATGCTTTTTGACACACAATGTGTATGGGTCTCTGACCTTTTTGTTATGTAAAAAGAAGTACAACAATTATAATAACTTTTTTTATTTTTTTAACATTCGACTTGTATTTCAACAACTGGTAAACAATACTTTTTTAACCATATTAAACTTTGTAATCGACATGTATGCAGGAATAATGTAACAATGGATGACGTTTGTATGAATACATTTTTGTATACCATTACATAATGCTTTGCAACCTGCAACTTATATTTGAAGCATTAGTGAACCATTTTTTTAACAATACTAACATTTTTAAATCTGAGTTATGGATGAGTTACATAACAGTAGGTCATCTTTGTATCAATGAGTATATTAAACCATTACATGATGCTTTGTAACATGCAACTATTATTTAAAGTGTGAATAAACCATATAGATATTGAATCCAGAGGAAGGCAAACAGTAAAAAAAAAAAAAACATGAAAACTTAGTCAATTGTATCAAAGGAAGGAAAACATTAATTAATTCCTGACCCCTCTAACTGGAATCTGATTACTCCCTAGATCAATACTCTCTATTTAAGTATACATTTAATTTTTACAACAAATGATCATCCTCCTACTAAAATGAACCCTTAATTACATACAATAAAACAACTTTTCAGACCTTGAAAAAGCAATTTTAACATTACAAACATGACTTTAATGTATTAAAATGTAAACAGTAAAAGTAAGAAAATGCAACGTAACTGTTTTGTGGGGCCAATCCTGGCAAAAGGCCCCTTCCAAGACATTCCAATATTTTTTGTTTTTGTATGTCCAAGTGGTTCCCTTAAAAAGAGCCCAGCAGGGGAGGGCTCAGGACTGAGATAACTTCTAATGAATTAAGGTTGCTTATATATCTGGTCTTTGTCCTGGATATCTTTTCCCACAGCCTAAGATTTGGCCCGCCCTCGCCGAACTACAAATTAGATGCATCCCGATTGGGTGTCCGACCAAGAAAGCTCTTGCTCTTCATCCTGCAGAAGGTCTGTGTTTTTAGTCTTATCTCAAACTGCCATGACTGACAAACATGACTGTTACAGTTATCACACTAATAACTCATAATGTCAGAGGGCTTGACTCCTAATTTAAGAGGCAAAAGGCCTTTCTCGCTTAAAAGCCATTTCTCTCTTCGGGGACGGCTATTTTGCTTCACTATGATCTCAAAGGAAAATTGACCCGGAAGGCCACTATGTGATTCTGACGGGGTCCCTATTTGGAGAAAAGGTGTCTATAATCTCGATTTATGCAACAACACACATACCGCATCAAGTCTTCGTCAAACTGCTGAGCTTCATAAAATCCCATGATCTGGGGAGGGTTATTCTGTGTGGGGACCTGAACCTTGTTTTTTCTTCTTTAGACCGATCTAGTTTGGGGCAGGGCTTTAGACCCACTAAAAACAATGGCAAATTATTTCCCTGTTGGATGAGCTCCACCTGGTCGATGCCTGGAGAAGTTCTCATGGAACAGAGCGGGAATATACATTCTATATGCAGTCCACAAAACATACTCTAGAATAGACACTGTTATTATTGACTCTGCACTATCAGATAATGTGGTCGAAACAAGGATCCACCTGTGCTCTTGGTCGGACTACTCCTTTATTAGCTGCACCCTAGACTTAAGTTCAGCTTTTAGAACTCTGTACTCTTGGCGGTTGAATGATATGCTTTTATCAACTCCCCAGGTTAAATACCAAATTGCCAAAGAGATAGAATTATATTACTCTACAAATGTTCCACCGGACTCAGAAGCAGGCTGGGTTTGTGTAGCCCATAAGGCGTTTGTTCGGGGCACATGTATGAAATTGGCTTCAGCATACAAAAGAGCTCAGAAAGCAAAAGAATCCCTCTTGCAAAAGGAACTCATGGCCCTAGAGCTAGAGAAAGATCAGAAATCCCACTCAGAGGACCGTCGAAAAAAGATAGACTCGGCTAGGCTTGAGCTTGATCTAATTCTCTCTGATCAGATGGAGAAGGCTATGAGGTGGACTAATCACCTCTACTACTCGAAGGCCAATAAGCCGGATGGGCTGCTAGCAAGGAAACTAAAAAATAAGTTAAATCAATCAAAAATCTTTCATATTAGATAGCCTTCCGGCTAGGCTACTTCTAGCCTATCCCATATTCAGAAAGTCTTCACAGATTTCTTTCAACAGCTATATTCATCTCCCCACAAGGTTCATGGTAGTCAATTGGCATCCTTTTTGGTCTCCTGTGACCTGCCCACCCTCGCACCACAAGAGGCAGATCTAGTGAAGGCTCCCATCACTAATGTAGAGGTGTTAAAGACTATAGGGGCCTTGAAGAGGGGTAAGGCCCCACGGCCGGATTGGTTCTCAAATCTGTACTACCGAAACTATGCAGAGTTATTAGCGCCACACTTAGCAAAGTTTTTTAATAACATGCTCCAAGGCCATGAAGTTACTCCTGAATGTAATCAAGCAAACCTGTTTTTCTTCCCTAAAGATGGGAAGGATCCTTTAAATGTGCGGAACTACAGGCCGATCTCACTCCATAACGAAGACATTAAAATGCTGATGAAAATTATGTCAAATAGACACAATACTTTCCTCTCGAGACTTATTTATAAAGACCAGGTGGGATTCATCCCGAACAGGCAAGCAGGAGACAATGTGAGGAGGGTCCTCAATATACTGCATCTCACTAAGTGGAACAATACACCCTTTGTCTTATTTCTCTTGATCTTGAGAAAGCGTTTGACTCTGTGCATTGGTAAACTCTGTGGGCGGTACTTAGAAAGTTTGGCTTTCCAGATCAGTTCCTAAATCTCCTACACTTATATTATAAAGACCCCAAAGCCTGGATTCGGCTTCATGGAGAGTCGCCACCTTCCATTAGCATAAATAATCGTTCTAGGCAGGGCTGCCCACACAAGGGTGTGGTGGTAGGGTATCACCACTTGAAGTGTTGCTTCTATGCCGATGACCTTTTATGTACATTGGCTGATCCTATGGTGTCGGTCCCAGCACTACTCAGGGCACTAGAAAGCTTCAGTTCCGCCTCGGGGCTGAGGTTGAATCTGTCGGAGGCCTTAGGCGTTGCCCTAACGGAACGAGAACTGGAGTATCTCAGACAAAATTATCAATTTAAATGGCCAAACACACATATTAGATATCTGGGAGAAAATATCACTAATTCAATCCTGAGCATTAATAAGGCAAACTATCCCCCTTTATTTCAAGACATTTACAAAGATATGCAGACCTGGATAAAAGGTAGGATTTCATGGCTAGGCCGCATAAATGCGGTTAAAATGAGTATCTTGTCCCGCTTACTCTATTTATTCTGCATGCTTCCCATTTTAGTACTGCCCCAACAACTGGAATCATGCCAAACGCCCCAGAATTGCTAGGCACGAGTTGTGTAAACATAGACTCAAAGGGGGTTTCTCCTGCCCAAATTTGAAGTTTTACTTCAAGGCGGCTCAACTGGCTTGGATTTCTTTGGCACACTCAACCCAACACCAGCCCTTATGGGTGTTCTTAGAAAATAATGAAATGTCTCCATACTCATGGGATAGCTTGGTGTGGTTGCCTAAGCCGAACCTGCTTTTGGGAAAGAGTGATCATCCCTGCATCAAGTTAACATTAAATAGTTGGAACTGGACGGCGTCTAGACATGATTTATCGACTGTACAGGCAGAATTGACGGTGTTACCCTCTACCTTATCGTTAACCTCCATGTGTTGGTGGAAATCACGGGGCTTTTTGAGATTGGGGTCCTGGTACAATAATGACAAATTGATGAGTACTGCTGAACTAAGGGATCGACTACAGCTCCCTCCCAAGGAATACTTTAATTTCCTCAAACTATGCCATCATGTAATCATGCTGGGGAGAAATCATGGGGCTCCAAGGGTGAACTGGCTTGTTAAAATCTGTGAGTTGTTCGCTCTTTCAAAAAATATGTTTAGTCTGCTATACAATACTTTTAACACAGACACTCAAGAGAGAAAGATGAAATATATGATCTTGTGGGAGAAAAATCTGTGAAAGACTAGGGAGAAGGACTGCTGGTCCTCTTTATGGAGGCTCTTATCTAAGGGGTCATACAACTACAGTATCCTGGAGACGTCTTTAAAGGTACTACACAGGACATATATAACACCTGAAAGCATCTATAGATGAAATCCTAGCGCAAACCCAACTTGCTTCCGGGGGTGCCAGGAGGTAGGTACATTCTCTCACATATGGTGGACATGCCCCTTAGTGCAGAAACTCTGGGACGGAGTTTTTACTTTAGCTTCCTCGCTAGTACACTCCCAAATGAAACCTGATGCAGAAATAGTGCTATTGGGTGCTCCTGCTGACTCTCTCCCTTCCCCTCAGAACAAATTATTACAATTCCTCATGCTAGCGATGAAAAGTCATATAGCTAGACAGTGGAAAGGCAAGGAGCTTAGCTCACAGGCAGTGGTTAACAAGGTTAATTATAAAGCAATCAATGAAAGACTTACACATATCCTGACAGACTGCATGCCCAAGTTTTGGCTTTTTTCACCCCTCAGTCTAAAAGGCATAATGTGTGACCGACCTGGCAGGCCAGGTGTCTCTGTGAGGAGGCAGGATCAAGGATGCTCAAGTTAAAGGATCCTCGGGATCGACGTTACAGTGGTAAGATCTTTTATGGGTCAGCAAGGATCCTTGGAGGTCTTCGGGCACACAATACACCTGCTTCCCCCCCCCCCCACCACCTTTCTTATTCTGTTTTTTATTTTGTATTACTGTATATACTCGAGTATAAGCCGAGTTTTTCAGCCTTTCTTTTAAGGCAAAAAAGGGCCCCCTCGGCTTATACTCGAGTCACTAAGGAGGATGGGGGTTGAGGTTGAGGAGGGAGGTTGAGGAGGGGGTTGAGGATGGAGGTTGAGGAGGGAGGTTGAGGAGGGGGTTGAGGATGGGGGGGTTGAGGTTGAGGAGGGGGTTGAGGAAGAGGAGGGGGGCTGAGGATGAGGAAGGGCCTGAGGATGAGGAGGGGGCCTGAGGATGAGGAGGGGGCTGAGGATGAGGAGGGGGGCTGAGGTTGAGGAGGGGGGTTGAGGATGAGGAGGTTGAGGATGAGGAGGGGGGTTGAGGAGGGAGGTTGAGGAGGGAGGTTTAGGATGAGGAGGGAGGATGAGGAGGGAGGATGAGGAGGGGGGTTGAGGAGGGGGTTATACTCGAGTATATACAGTAGTTATTTTGTATTCTTTATGCTTTTTACCTCTACGAGTGTGAAACACTTAGCTAATAGGCAGTCCCCATAAAATCTTAGGGAAAAACAGTATACTTTTGTTATGAATGAGTTGTGTTAATAGGTAATCCTTCATAGAATGTACTTATAAAATATATAACTCACTCTATTGTACCTGTTGGTGTGCTCATATTGTCTGCAAATTATGTTATATGGTGTTGATAATGTGTCTAACAAAAACCTTTAAGACAAAAAAAAAGAAAAAGAGCCCAGCAGACTTTTAATTTTGTCTATGGGATATAACCACTGTTTATTCTTGTTGTTTTTTTCAGTTTTTTTGTTATTGTTGAAGTTTTTGAAAATTGGACATAGAGTTTCCAATGTGAAATAGTGGTCCTCTAAAAAGAGCCTGAGTGACATCAAATTTCGTCCTCAAAATCAAACCACTGTTCTCTATGTTTACAAAACCTCATAGTACACAATGTTTTTGGTAAAAATGCGTCCATCATGTAATAGATCACCCTGACTTGTGTTGTCTTCAATTGAAACTTTAATGTCATGTGGATTTGTGCGCCTTGAAACAGCAACATAGAGTTATCCATGTGCAAAAAACAGGTTCCTGTAAAAAAATACCCACAGACTTAAAAGTTTGTCCTTGGGATTTATTTATGGTCATGGCAAATGCCATGATAACTGGAAATTGTCTCCTTTGAAGGACAAAAGGCAAACCACTCTCACTTGGAGCCAAATTAATTCTTGGCATAAAAAATGAGTCACCCGTATGGGTACCATTCATAATTTCTGCATGTATGAAATGATCTTTTAAATCCTGCACTATTAGTCTGGTCCATTACAAAGTCCTTTTTTTGGGATTCCTATTGCTCAATAGCATGACAATTGCCCCTTTTTTAAATTGCAAAACATGTTGTGGAATTCCAGATGGTGTTAAAGAATTGATAAAGTCTATATTAAACTTAGATTCACTGTCTTTATCATCAGCCAGAACTAAATCTGCACTGTAATAACTTTTTGGGGTGCGTTGATGAATTAAAAAATTTCGTAATTTAGATTCAAGGCATCTATATTTTTGGATGTTAATATCACTTTGTTTGCAATGTCTGAGTAATCGTCGTTATTGATAGTGTTTAGAAAGATTGCCGATATGAGTGATTCCTTACAAACCTTTTGTGATGGAATTTGTACGGTATCATCCAGTAAATTATTTATTTGTGGATGTTTTCCTTCTCCAATTTGAATTATGGAACAAAAGACCTAGAAATCCTTATACAAGGAAACTAGTAGATACTACAGCGCCTCAAACAGTGGAGATAACAAAACTTATGGTTGCACCAAAGCCAACACAAATGCAAAATGAAATATTTGTAGGGGTATAAGTAAAAAACAGTAGACAATAAAATGCGATAAAATAAATAAATGAATGAATAAATAAATAATGAATAGGTGGCAGAACCTAGAAAAGGTGATGATAAAAATAAAAAAATAAAAATAAAAAATATATATATATAAAAAAAATATATATAAAAAATATAAAAAATATAAGAAATGTACTAACACATATCTAGACCCTGAAAAACCCAGAAAACACAATGAATGATAAAAGATACTTAAGTAAGTCCAGGTGGAGAGGACGAGAGACACAGTCCATATGTTGATAGTAGAATCTTTGAGGTTCTTCTTGTATAGCGTTCTTGAAAGGGAGTAGAGGAAATGGATAAAGTCTGGCTCCTAGGACAGTAAGGCAGCTGTTTCCCAAAAACTCTGGTCAACACAGAGTAATGCTGAAGAGAATGAAACGAAAAACGGAGAAGAGGGAGAGCGCTCTCCCTCTTCTCCGTTTTTCGTTCCAATTTGAATTAGCCAATCATTGAATTAAATTTGGCTTCAGATCTCATATTTAATTCTAATTTCAGGTGTGTAAATATTTTCCACAGTTTACTTGTCTTGATACATGTTTCAATGATGTCAGTCCTATTTCCATGTGGCACAACTGGTAATGTTTGCCTAAAATCTCCTCCTAAAAAAATCACCATTCCACCAAATGGCATTTGTATTATCCATCACTTCTTTTAATAATCTATCAATACATTGCAAGGCATGATATGACATCATTGTTGCCTCATCTATGATAATTCATTTACTTTTTTTTATTTATTTTTTTGCTTGTAAAGAATTCAGTTGAATATCTGACACTGATGTTTCTAAAATGGGAACTGGCAGTTTAAATCCACTATGCACAGTTCTGCCACCTTCTAACAAAAGTGTGGCAATTTCAGTTGTTGCAAACGGCATTGCTATTTGAACCTGTGCTTGAATGGAACTCATCAAACAATTATACAGATACGTTTTTATTGATCCACCAGGGCCATCTAGATAGAAATAACGGTCTTTGACCATTTCGTCATCTGTAGCATTTGTGATGGCATTAAATGTTTGCAATTGTAATGTATTTAAAGTTGCAAGTTTTTCTTGTGTTTTTTTGTTTTTGAAGCTCAGTGTCATAGTCATCAAATTGTATTTTATCTAAAAGTCCTGGATAAGGCAAATTAAAACTTGCACAATTTAATCCATGAGCAAGAAATATTTCTTACATTTCCAATAATGCTTTTAAGAGTTTTAAGAGTTTCAAGAATTATTTACACATATTTAATTTAAATGTTTCCCACAAAGCAAATGCATCAGGTACATTGCAAAAGATGCAAATTAATGCAAATTGTTCTCTCATTTGCTTTGGCATTTGAAATAGAGCTGCTTCTTCCAGACACCTCTCCCATTCTGTATCATCTGCTATGAAGTTTTGTCTTGCAGCTAATAGGAAAGTATCATAAACTATGTCATTCACTGTGCGTAAATGTTCATAACTTTGTCCACCGGGAACATATAGAGGAAGTAATCTTAAACTGAAACGTTCAATGTCTCTTGGGCTGATGGTATAAATTTGTGGGATACTTTTATGAGTATCTCTTTTTCGTTGTCGCCATCGGCCATTTACGAATACATAGTGAAATGTCATCTCAGTGTATAAAAATTGTCTGGCCTCAGTGTCCTGGCAGTTTAATTGAAACCAAGCAATAAGCGTTATTGCTCGTTGTTCACTTTGGGCTAAGGCATTTCTTTCATTGCCTGCAGTAAAGCAAACAAACTGACTTTGTGGCAAATGTACAGCTAATTGATACACAGCATGTGACTGATCATGCATCTCAAATTTCAGAAGATGCCACATTGCTTTTGGAGCACTGACATAGCAAGCATCTAAATAATTAGAAAGTTTGTCATGTAAAATTGGATTTTCCTTTTTCATTTATGTACCTTGCACAACAACAGTTGCTGCATCATATTCTTTGTATATATATTTATACACATATTTGATGGATTTAATAGAAGTGCAAGCTTCCACATTTATGTGTGCATTGTACTTCATCCGCAAATGTTGATTGTATGGAACTACATATCTATTATCGACCTTTTGGCCACGTATAATAGCTGTTTGTCCTTCTCTTCTTTTATACAAAGGGTATCCATCACAATTAGCATAAGTTTGCATTTTAAATTGTTTTGGGAACTCTTTTGTACATTTTTTATTTTCCATACATGGTGAATTTGGATTGATATCTCCACATGGCCCATGAATCATTCTGTGTGTTACAAACGCATAAAGTTTTGAATATTTTTCTGGATGTGGCAATTCAGCAGTAATTATTGAATCCACTCTCTCTGCAGTATTCAATGTATCTTTGTCCTGCAGGATTAAAAGTATGTGTGCTTGTGGTAGGCCTCTTTTTTTAAATTCAATGGTATAAACAAAAGCCACACATTTTCCAAATAACTGTGCTTTAGTTATATCATGATTTAATGAATTGAGTTTTATTTCAAATACTCTTGCCACTAAATATGGTCAGTCAGAAGTATTTTATCCAAGATTCAAATTTTCCTTTATCTCTGACCATTGTGGATTACATGTGAATGTAATGAATACCTCTGGTTTTCCAAATTTTGTGACAATAGCCATGGCATCATTGTATCTTTCTCACATATTGCGAGGAGATCCTTGGAAAGTGGATGGCAAAATGATTGCTCTTCCAGCTGGAATGTCTCTGTTGGTAGCCAATTCAGCGACATAATCCATCAATCCACAATGTTGTTCTATGCAAAGATTGTTTTGTTGAAATTTGATAAAATTTCGATTATGTGCTTTGAGTTGTAGATTAGAATCAATAATCCATTGTTGTGTGAGCTTGCCCCCACATAAAATAGAATTAAAATGATCCCGAATAGCAGTTTGTGCCAATTTATATTCCAGCATAGAAATATTGCTTCTAACACAAACTTTACTATTGGGATAACTTAGCAATTGTAATTTTGGAAAGAAAATGGGATATGTCATTGTATCTAAATTATAACTTAATATATTTTTGTTTATAAAAGGTTGGTCTTCATTGCGTGGATATATTCTAATATCCCGCTGAAAAGTTGGTTCACCATCCTCATTTTTAAAGACCATGGCAACCTCATTTACTGTTGGTAAATTATACCGTCTTTGATCAGTATTGCAATCTGTTTTCAAAACCATTTTTATTCTTGGCATTGGCAATTGATGTATTTGAGCATGTTGCTGTTGTTCTTTTTCAACCTGTGCTAACTGTTTGTAGGCTTGACTGTATGGATTGTTGGTCATAAGTTTATCCAGCTGTTCAAAGACTATGTGCAAACACTGTATATTTTCTGTAAGTGTCATCCATTGTTCAACAGCTTCCATTGCCTCTAAGATATAACTGTGCAAATTTCCTTTGCTCTCGTTCTTGTGGGTGTAAATGTGAAGTGCGGTGGTAAATTTGTCCTTGAACTCTAAAACAATATGGACCATGTCCTGGGACATTTTCTGCTAATGAGACACCCATAGAAGCAAATGAAATTGCACTGTTATACGATCTAATGTTTTGAAAATATTGGATCGATCATTATACTTTGTAAATAATCAGGAAATGTGTGTCTTTGTGGAAGTCTTACCTTTTCTTTCTGACAGCAACTAATAAAGTCTTCATCAGTTGATCTTTCCTTGAGAAAATGATAGGGCCCACAAAACTGACAAACCACATTGAGTAGTCCACAATAATGAGTGTCTATTTTTAGTGCTGTAATTAAAGCACTATCCTGAGCTTCCTCAACATAGATATGACTACCACTTTCTATATCTACATTGGTGTCATGTGTATGAACATTGGTGTCATGAGGCAATATTGGGTCATTAGGCAATGTTTCAAAGATATTTTTTGTTTACTTTTTCTTTTCTTTGAAGCTCCAGCACACTCACTTTGATTTTTCTTACTCATTTTTCTTTTTTTTTTTAAGTCTCTGTCGGTCTTCTTCTCTTAAGCATTGGGAAGTCTCGGGGGACTGTGCATCTCTCCACCTTTGCTTCCTTTCCCTTGCCGCTCTTCTTTTGCGTTCAATCTTGTCTTCTCCGTTGTCCACCATTGTAATCTGTAATTGTAAATACAGGTATAAGATATAATGTTTTTTTGTATTGTACATATTGTTTTTACCTGCCCTTAATACAAAACCTAAATATCAGTAATGAAAGAGTATAATGATTTGAAAAGCATTTGTAATTTTTACATGAAATGAATGAATCCATTTTTTTTTTACATTAAGAATGAAAGTGCTGCACATATATATATATTGATAAATAAATGATTTTTTTTTGTAATACGGTAATTAATTATTAAATCATTAATAAATTAATATACGTTAATGAATTAATCAATAACTGTCATCAATGGTAAACCTAAAGAGGTAATTATGTTTTCCTAAAGAAGAGCAAACACAAAGAGCTATGAGCAAAGTAAAGATCAGCCTTAAAATAATGTGTAATTTTGTTATTTAATTAATTAATAAATCAATCAACTTATGAGGTGCAGTTTGCGTTCTTTGAAAGGAAATTAGGTAAGCATATATCTATGCATAACTGTTGTTTTTATTTTTTAATTATTAATGAATAATTAAATACTAAATGAATATAGGTTAATTAATTAATAATTAACTGTCAATGCAAAACAAAAGGGGCATCATGAAATCATATACCTGTGAAATTGATCTTGCAGATGAAACCTTGCAGAGCTAACTCTCTGTCTTCAGTCAGGTGCAGAGATGAAGAATCTGTAAAATGACATGAAAATAATTTTTAATGTTTGTATTCAATTAATTCCTGACTCGTTGAAAGTATGATGTTTAATTGGCATACATGCAAAACATAAACGCATAATCATCAATATATCCATAAATAAGCAGTATAAAATATTAAATGTAGCATCTAAGAAACTGCTTTTAATATTTAAGTGCTTTGAAGGTCCTATCCCTGTCAGGCAATTATAAGCACCCCAGATATCTAAGTGCTTTGTAAAATGTACATATTTTTTTATCCATTATAAATATTTTTTTTATTTTTTTGTAGTTATTATTAATGAATAGTTAAAGAAGAAATGTACATGAATGAGCAGTAAGGCAGATATATAAGTGCAGGTTAAAAATAGTTATTATTTTTATTGCAGTGTACACATTTTTTTTAATTGTAATAATTATTAATTATTAATTAATTAATATATTAATATACGTTAATTAATAACTGTCATCAGTCCAAAATAAAAATAATTAATCCTTTTTTCCTCCATAAGAACATAATAAAATTATATACCTGTAAAAGTGATCTTTATGCTGTTCAAAGGCTACAAACGTCACTCTATGTGTTCAGTCAGCTGCAGAGATGATTAAACTGTCAAATTACATGAAAAGCATTTGTAATGTTTGGATTCAATTAATTCATTAATCATTAAAAGTATCATGTTTAATTGGCACACATGTAAAATATAAAGGACTAAGCATGGATATATTTATAAGGAAATGCAGTGTAAAATAGGAAATGTAGCAGGTGTCATAATCTAATAAAGTGATTTAAATCTTTAACTGTTTGAGGGTCATATCCCTTTCAGGCAATCAAAAGCAACACGGATATTTCAGCGCATTGTAAAATATACAAATTGTTTGTGGTTAGTTTACATTTTTTTCCAATAATTACTAATTAATAGTTAATAAAATAATGTAGGTTAATGATCAGTAATGCAGATATATAAGTGCAATCTGACATCTATATTTTTTATTGCATTGTAAAATACCATTTTTTTTAATAATGATTACTAATTAATAATAAATTAATGTGCATTAATAATCAATAAATTAATGAATATGTGTATTATAAAGACCTAAGCATTAATATATACATAAACTAAAAGCATTGTAAAATATATAACATGTGTTGTTCATAATGATTACTAATGAATTATTAATAAAATAATATACATTAATAATTAATTAATCAATGAAAACATTTATTAGAAAGAGGTAAGCATTAATATATTAATAAACTAAAGGCAGTTTAAAATGGAAAAAAAAAGTTGTGGATAATGATTACTAATGAATTATTAATAAATTAATGTACATTAATAATCAAGTAATCATAGAATAAATATATTACAAAGTGCTAAGCATGAATGTATTCATAAAGTAAAGGCAGTGTAAATTAAGTTTGTGCCTATTTTTTTTTAACTAATAATAACTTTATTAACTTTATAATTAATATCCAGCAATTAATATCCTGAAGAGCTAACAGTCTCTTTAGATTTCCGGCAGCAGAAAATGTCCACTCAGACAGTCATCACCTGAGGAGAAAGTGTCAGCACTGTGGCAAGTGTGCCCTATATATAGGCTGCGTGCGCAAGACAAAACCGTTGGTTTAGGCGGGAAAGCCACCATTTCATAATCGTAATGTTTAAATTTTGCATCCTTTCTATCAGTGTGTTTTTCTACCTTGTACGTCACTGGCTGTGTTTTGCGCGCTTTGGGGTCGTGTAGTCTTGTTTTCACTTTTTTCGGCCGCTGCCTTTTTTCTTTCTTAGCTGATTTTCAAGTGGCTTAATTCCTCAAATTCGACTTTAATTTGCATGCAACCTCACTCCCAGGGGTTGTGAAGACGAGTAGGCAGATGCGGGATCAGAGTTGTCATGCTTTCTATCTTTGCCTGCTTAAAGAGACATGCATAAATTCTTAGCAATACACTAAGTAATAAACACAATCAACTTAGAAAACACAGCATGCGCTTTACAAAGAAAAGAAAAACAAGGCAATTTTACAGTGTTTAAACAATTCACACACTCAACACCTCCTTCTTTCTAATTCACTCACTTTATAACACTGTAAACATATGTTCAAACACACTCAACAATAAAGCAGAACATAGGACCAATCCTCCTTTTCTGTCTCCATTTCTCACACTTCATTGCACACACATGGGCCCAATTTCATATATGATTCTATCCAAACAGCCACTTGTCACATCAGCACCAATGAGAAGGTAGATAGCAAGTCTACCGTCATCTCCTTCATCAAACAGCTTAGCTCCAGATTCAGTCTAGATAAATCGCCTTTTCTAGGTAATGTAAACCTTGGATGCCTTTAAAACAATAAGATACACCTATAACGCCTTTTCTAGGTAAGGTAAACCTTGTTAATTTATATCTACAGTGCTTATTTAAAGAAAAACCTCGTCAGGTACAATATCTCTTTAATATCTCTTAATCTAGTCTCAGTAACTAACGCCTTTACATGTTAAAATATCTTAATCTATTCTACTTCTTTTAATTACACTATTTTAATTAATATTACTAAATAGCATTCTTAGGTTATCAACAACAAACAACAAAAAATGCAATCATACCAGGTTCTGGATAGAAGTCAGTCTGGGGGAGGTAATTTTGTGCGACCTTGTCCTCCATTCCCAAGCTTTAGTTTCCATGGAAGACACGCATTACAGCAATCCTACACAGATTTTCATAAAAGCAGCTCTTCTCACATCTAATGTTGGCCATGATTAGATGCCAAACATCACCCCCAAGAATTCTGAAGCTCGGGGTGTTTTCTACCGGACAATTAGTGCACTCCTGGTAAGGCTTGTCAAATGTTTGGGAAAAAATCATACCCACAGACCACATTTTACTCCAAAACCTAGTCATGATACCAAAAAACAGAGTCCTCTGATAATTTTCTTATTATTAGAGTTTATTTAGACAAAAACATGGGTCAGCAGCAAAAACATCTAAAATGGCTGCTACTGGCTGACTGACTGGGCAGAAATATAAACAACAAAGCTTTTTATAACTGTTTACAAAAAGACAATGGGATAATCCATTCCCACCTTTTAGAAACATGGTATAACCCACCAACAGCCAAAAAAAGATTATTGATATTAGTAGACCAATAAGCTATAACACATTTGATAAGCACACATTAAGCATGTCTTGGTACATCACACTAGATGTGCAAAAAAAGACCCCAACTGTTATCTCTGCTCATAGGTCAAGAGCTGGCCTTGTTGTGCTACTGAAATACATATTTGTTTAGGCTAAATAATTGTTTACTGTCTATTGAGAACAATTTATTATGAGAAGTAGGGACTTGTTTATACTTATAGAAGAAAAAACAATGATTTTAAGTACAAGCAGAATTACCTGTTTTCATACCTCACGGCCTGTAATGGACTAAGTACTGTTTCAAGGCTAAAGTTCAAAAGTGTTACAAAGTGATGAATGCTATATATATATATATATATATATATATATATATATATATATATATATTGTGACAGACTGGCTGCCACTTACCGGGTCAATGCCCTGTTGACCGTCTCTGTAATGAAGTAGCTCAAGAGGCGTTATAGCTTTAAGGAGCTTTACTGAAAACTTGGTCAGCAGGTACAAACAAAAATAATACAAAAAAAAGCCTAGCTTCCTTGAAGCACTAACTAGACAGAAATATCAGTTTCCTCACTACCATCAACTAATGCAAAATAAAGCGTTCATGTATACGGGCCTGTAAGTTTCCTGCTTCAAAAGTCTGTGGGTTTGCTTCAGCATGAAGAGCTGTCTCTCCTGGCTCTCAGTCCAGACTGAACCCAACCTGCGGAGTGCTCAGTAGTCCTTTTAAGGCAGAATGCATCTGGGCTTGATTAGTCTGTTGCAGGAGGCTTAACTCTTTCACTTCCCAGGAGAAAAAAGTCTCTGGTAAGTCTGCTACTTACATACACCCCTTGTGATTCTGTTACAATATATATATGTGTATATATATATATATATATATATATATATATATATATATATATATATATATATATATATATATATTAAATGTAAGGATATTTGCATTTGTTTCACAACACTGGTCTGCATAATTAATTCATTCTGATTTGTGTTTGTCTTATACTATTGTGCAGATGACAATGAAGGAGGCAGGGCAGAAGTGCAGTATAGTGGTAACAATGTATTTAAAGCACCACTGTAAGGCAATTACAAGTAAATCTCACATGTTTGCTTTTTTGGCTTAGACTATTAAAAATGCATTATATAAGTTAATATATTTCTACTTTTGAATATCTCAGTTATCCCTACTTTTCCAAACACTCTAATACACTTCTTTTCAGATGTGGAATATAATGCCCAACAGAGGTAGCTAGAAGAAGAGAAAAGAGGATTAGTGACAAAACTTAAGCATCTTTTAGAACCCTTGTTATTTATGGTTTTAGAAAGATCACATTCATCGATGTCAAACCATCACTTAAATAAATAGACAGAAGAAATGTCCTATTTATGGTAGAAATTAAAACATTTTTAAGACCCTCTTGCATATTAGGGTCTGTAATTCTAGTTTAACTAATGAATTATACAATACTAAGATAAACCCTGAACAAGCAGTTTAAAGAAATTTGAGAGTGTTTTATAACTCATCTGAGTATTCAAAATGATGGTAATAATTCAGTACAATTTCCTTAGTAGTTTCTTTAATGTACATTTTCTGACCTGTACCTTGTAATTACAAATAACTGTATACTGCTCAACCACCCTGTATGTAGATATTAAAAATCTGCATATCTTTAAGCTTTTATTTGCTCCTGCTCGTCTATGTCCTTTAGGTAATCCCAGATGTTGTTTAACAGGTTGGAAAGTTTGATCTGCAGGAAAAAATATCAATAAATATATATGTACATTAAATGATATGTGAAGTGGGATGAAATGTGCTAAAGACTATATAGAGACTAGCGAATTGCCCGTCAAAAAATGATGGCAATGAAATTGTAAGTGAGCTAATGCTGTTTGGTGTGTAATAATGAAATATATAATACATTAATAAATGAATATACTTTACCTATTTTGAAGCATTGTGTTGAAGAGCTGTCAAAGTGTTTTGATGTTGCTGCAGCATTAGTGGTGTGGAGCTGCTGTGTAAGCGTGGTGAATGTGTGCAGTGTAATACTGTGCGTGCGCGAGACGAAACCGTTAGCGTAGTGGTGTACTCCCGCATTGGCGTAAAATGGCGGGTAATCTGTGGTATGCGTGTTCGCGGATTATCCGTAGGTGCTTAGTGGTGTTTTGCGGGTTTCTTGTGGTGTTTTGCGAGTGTGTAGTGGTGTTTTCCGTGTTTAGAGTGCTGTAGCCTCGTTTTCGTTTTGTTCGTCGGTCATTTTTTCTCTTGCTTAGCGATTTTCTTAGTGTCTAAACTCTTTTATTTTTATTGAAATAAAAGTGTAACTTGCTTTTTTGAGGTGCTGGATGGTTCCTCTTGCTGTAGGTAAGCTTTTTATGTGTGTGTTGTGTGTATTTATTGTGTTTTAAATGTTTTTATGTTCGCGTGTTGCGTCCGATTTTTGCGAGATCGTAATGTGTGCTAATGTGTCTCGTATTGTGTTTGCGTGTGTAACCTCGTATTCGTTTTGCTCAGCGGCCATTTTTTCTGTCGCTTATCAAATTTTTTAGTGTGTAAACTCTTTTATTTTGAGTGAAAGCAAGGTGTAAGTTGTTTTTTTGAGGTCCTGGATGCTCCCTGTTGCTGTAGGTAAGTTTTTTATGTATGTGCTGTGTGTATGTATTGTGTTTTGAATTTTGTAATGTGCGCGAGTTGCGTCCGAGTGTTGCGAGGTCGTAATGTGTGTTAACGTGTGTCCTATGTTGTTTGCGTTGCGAGGAGAAGTTTGCGAGAGTCGTAATTGGTGTGTCGTGTTGTTTGCGTTGCGACATAAAGTTTGCAAGGGTCGCAGTTGCTGGCATGGAGCGCCTTCGGCGCTCCATGCCAGCAACTGAGGCCCTCGCTGCGCGAGCCCACAAGCGTTAGCAACAACTCGCATGCTCACAACTATATATGTGATAAAGATTTAAATGTGCAATCCCTTTTAAAGGATGAATGCATTGGTTCTGATCGTAAACTGGAAGCTTTAAAAATCTGATTTTTTACCTATTAATCTTCACTTCTTCCCAATGTGACAGCACTTTATTATCCATTGGGATGGCCCCCCTAGAATTCCTTTAGACTGGAATAAAAGTACGTAGAAACAGAATCAAGACATACATGTCCTACAACTACAGAAAACACGAGGGTGGAATCGCCTGTGCTGTTGAGATGGAGAGAAAAGGATTTATTAGTTAATAGAAAAATGAATATCTTGACCCTGATGATAACAAAGGTAATCTATGGGGATATACCAAAGCTGGCCCAACAAATACAGGGAGGGTAAGCAAGCAGTTATGGCATTAAATAGGGGGTAGAAAGAAAAAAACAATTAAACTGATGAAACTTAGCAGTAGTATAAAGGAAGACCATGTGTTAGCTTTCCAAAATCGTACTAGTGAAAAACTGTGCTTGCGTGTCCAGAAAATTGGAAATAGAGTATAGGCATAGTCAATGGTTGACTTGATCCAAAAAGCAAGAATGACATTTGTGTCTCCTCTAGATTGCTCTAAAGAAGGACTAACAGTACGAAAACATAAACCATTACAAAACTGATAGCCATACTTTTCTAGAGAACATCATTCAGGAATTCCAGTATGGTAGTGTGACGATCCAAGGGTAGGGGCTACAGAAGCCCAGGGCCACCTTCTATAGTCTACAGATTAACTACCCACAAGGACCATTTGGGTTTTAAGAAACCTCGCTACCAGCACCCTTACATCTGGCTTCTGTATCAGTCAGAGTCTCTCCATCAGGAATCAGCACTTCCAGAAGTCTCAGTATTCTTCTTGTGGTAGTGATCAAGACAGGCTACTGGCAGGGTGCAGATAGGTTCGGTATCGCAGCCATCAGGAAAAAAATAAGAAACATATGATTTCAATATGTCTCCAGAAGTGAACTGTTTTATTTTTGAAAAATCAGCAATATTTATAGCAGTTAGATATAGAGACGGTGTACACAGTGTAACAATGAGAGGGTGTGGCAGACAATTACAGGAGTTGACTCCACATGGGGTCTAGCAGTACCTTAATAGATGTCACCTGAGAACAATAGGGCTACCTTCTAATACTCATCCTGATGTCTCTGCGTCTGAGAAGTCCAGACCTAGATAGAGTACATGGCAGATGGGATTAACTTAATTTGCTACAATGGGCCAGAACAGATAACAGTGCAATAGAGGTGTCTGCTCACTGCAGACTCAGAACATCCTGTTTAGGCGCATCATAGATCTACTTAGATTATCTGCCAACAATGGGATAAAGTAGATTACAATACAATGGAGTGGCTGGAGCCAAGCCGTCTGTCCTTTAATGGGCTAAGATCCAGGAACTGCAAAAAGGGGTCCTTGCCATTACTCATCCTTTCCAGACAGCAGTTCTAGGGCTATAATCCTTAATGAATAATAGTTTTGAACTGCCCAGTCCAAATCCAAAGAAAAAATGTTGGCCCAAGTGGCCACTGAATTAGTCCCAGTGTGTGTCCTCCTCCTGGAGGGGGTAGGTCTGGGGGTGGTTGTCTATCCTTCAGGAAAGCGTCCACAGTCTCTAACCCCAACTTCTTAGGGTCTTGGGCACATAGTCCATTTGTACAGTCCTTCCAGGGGCAATCTGAGCTAGCAGCTACTTATCAGTCGCCCTCCACCCTTCTTCTTCACAACATCTGGGATACCAATACTCAGAGTCCAAGGTAGCAACACAGCCCAGCCCCAGCTCCTTTTATTTCAATAACCCACCCCAAATTGCAGGCATCAATTTTGGGGACACATCCAAGATCTCAGGAACTCAAATATCATCCATGGGCATACTGCTACCCCCTTGGCCACAGGCAGGTAGTGGCTCTGGTGTATCCCATGTAGGGAGCAGCTCAGGTGAGGGTAAAAAGCACTTCCCCACCAGCACAATCTCCTCAGGGTCAGTTGTCAAGGCAGGGTTGGGGAAAAACAGAGCAGGACTCAGGATTAGGGTCTCTGGATGGATACCCTTTCCTGGCACATACCCTCATACTCTGATCTGGCATTACACGCTCCATGACTGCCAGCCTTGGCACCTGGACATAAGCGGTCTGTGGTTCAGGACAGGTAACAGTCCATGGGTAGTTGGGCAGACTATCAGCTTGCACCCTCCTCTGCCAACTGTTTAGTCTCCAGCTCCTTGCCCTTGGTTAGCAGCTGGGACTTTTTTGGCTGTTGACCATCTCCCAGTAGTTGGTGCTGCTTTACACTACTTCCTGATCTTGCATCTACCAGGGTCTGGACTGTTCTCCCAGCCTCCCTATCCTGGTGAGTACCTAGCAGTTCCTCTGATCTCGCCTGTTCTGTAGCGGTCAGATCACCAGGTACCTTCTGGTTTCCTTCCTCCACCTTATAGGCTGGAGATGGTGTACTCTGCTCGGTATCCCCCTGGTTTCATTTAAGCTCAAACTCCTAATTTAAATTTGTTTTGTTTTACAGTCTAACCTTTACTTTTTAAACTAGACATATCCCTCCCCACCACTAGGTGGGGATGTGAGAATCTATGGATTGGCTCTATAAAAGGGCCAATCCATAGCAAGTGTATAAAATATACTTTTTACATTGGCACTATCACATATAATAGTTGTGAAACTGTGAGACGTCGTCACGATTTGCGTGTTGCGTACGACTTAGGCGATGAGCGCTGCAGTCTCCGAAGGGAGGGGATCATGCTCTGCTTCAGTATGTCAGAGCACATGTTGGTATTCATGGTTCCCTCAATGAGGGGACAGCAAATTTACATTGTTATAAAGGCTGTACACTTACTAGTTTACATTGTAGCAGAATGTCATTTATTCAGTGTTGTCACATGAAAAGATATAATAAAATATTTACAAAAATGTGAGGGGTGTACTCACGTCTGTGAGATACTGTACATTTTCATATCATGGCGGTCCATGAGGAACCCCATGGTCATATTTTAGTATTCCATGGGGGGTTTTATGGATGCCCATGGTGAAGGGATTAAACTTAATTGCAATGTTGATCCACGGTGAGTCCTGAAAGTCTCCTTGTGCCCTGCAAAATTTGGTGAACATCTTCCTGCACCCTATATATATATATATATATATATATATATATATATATATATATATGTTGATGGTCTCCCTGGGTCCCGCAGGACTTGCTGGGGTTCTCCATGGGCTACTCTGTCCTAGTGCTAATCCTTGGGGTCTTGATGGGGCCCAGGGTCCTAACGGTCTTGATGGGCCTTGCAGGCCTTGTATATTTAGTATATAGGGTAATTTGGCAATGCCATTTAGGGATTAATATAAAGGTCTGCAGGAGGAGCCTGTACTATTGGGTGGAGTTAATACAAAAGGAGGGCGAGGTCAGAATCTTTGGCCCCATCAGCTTAAAAGTTCATTGGCTGCAACTGTTTACAACCGTTTGGCACCTCTGAAGTCTTTATCACAGTCAGGAAGGTAAGGCCGCTCCTCCATGTGATCAGAGGGAGGAGCAGGAGGGAGCTTACTGGGATTTAGGGTGAGAGGGGCACAGTTGGGTAAATGTTGATTCTCTTATCTGAATACAAATGGAGGTTTCAGCTCTCACACTGGGACAGTGTGTACTGCGGCCTCCATTGTATTAAAAATGTCCTGTCAACACAGATGAAATGGATAATAAACAAGGCACCCTGCTCTTGTACAAAATGTATATAGTCCACCATAATGTGACACTAAACACTGTACACATACATATACAGTATACACAAATAATTCTATAGACACAATACATTGTATGCTTATTATTATTATTATTATTACTAGCGTATTGCCAGTCAAAAAATGACAATAATGAGATGTGTATGTTTTTAAAGTTCTTTAGTTATTAATATACATATGGAATTGTAAGGTAGCTAATGTTGTTTTGTGTGTACTACTCAAATATAGAATTCAAATTAATAAATGAATATACGTATTTTTATGCATTGTGTTGAAGAGCTGGCAATCTGTGTTGATGTTGCTGCAGCATTAGTAGTGGGGAGGTGCTGTGTAAGCGTGATGAACGTGTGCAGTGTAATAGTGTGCGTGCGCAAGCCGAAACCGTTAATGTAGCTGTGTACTTCCGCATTATCCTAAAATGGCGGATAATGTGTGGCATGCGTCTTAGCGGATTATCGGTACGTGTTTTCCGTGGTTAAAGTGCTGTAGCCTCGTTTTCGTTTTGTTCGTCCGCCATTTTTTCTGCGGCGCTCATTGCCAAAGTACTACGGTTTGGGAGTGATGATGGCGTTGTTGTCAGTGAGAAAGATGTATATATACACAAGTACTAGAAACATACACAGCACACCCTCACTGCACACACACATACAGTATACACATATACTTCTATATACACAGCACACTGTATACATATATACACAAGTACTAGACACACAGCACACCCACACTGCACACATCCATACATTATACGCATATACTTCTATTTACACAGTACACTGTATACATATATGCACAAGTACTAGACACATACACAGCACACCCTCACTGCACACATACATATACAGTATACACATATACTTCTATATACACAATACACTGTATACATATTAACACAAGTAGTAGACACATACACAGCACACCCTCACTACACACATACATATACAGTATACAGCGCTATTCATTTACCTCAACGAGATACGGGGGGCGCACTGCACCTATGGCGGTATGGCATGGTGGAGGTATGACGAAAGCTTTCGTAAGTGTATGGCCACTAGACGGGTGATGTTGTGGAGTGACAAGGCCGTCGAGCACTGGCTGAATGAAATGACCCCCATGCGGGCTGTGGTGCCCTTTTCGAGGTGGGGCGGGCCCAGACATCCCGCCATGCCAGGTGGAGCAATCAGGCGAGCATGCTACTCCTTCAATGAAGGGGTTTGCAAGTGGGCGCCCAACTGTATATATAGGCACGTTTGCTCCGGCTGTGGAGGTGAGCACTCAGTGCTTAGAGGTGGAAAACCAAAGGAAACCGGCAGACAGGGTGAGCCCTCTGGAAAAGGGAACGACGCCGGTATCACTGGACGCAATGTTGCCATGGCTAAGACGCTAAGGTAAGGTCTCTGGAAAGGGGCAAGCAGCAAGGCTGCTGATCCAGGTTTTCGTGAGGGTTTTATAATTCCATCCAAGGTGGATCAATGTTTTACCGCACAGCCCGCAAACCTAAAATCAGTGGCCGAGTTTCCTGGTGTAGCAGAAGAAAAAATTGGAAAAGAAGTTAAGTTGGGCAGGGTATTAGGCCCGTTTGCGGAACCACCTATACCTTGTTTACGGATATCCCCTTTGGGTGTGGTGCCGAAGAAAGAACATGGAAAGTTTAGGCTAATACATCACCTATTATATATACAAAAGGTGGGAAAAATGTAATTAAAGTCTTTATTAATAGGGGGTAACAACGGCGATTACTTTAAAAACAATGGGTAAAAAAATCCCAGGATTGAAACAAAAAGATAAAAATAGGCTAATGGATGTGTGGACAGAAACCACTAAATGTTGAATGTACTCTTAATAGAGGGGTTATTAGGTCCACACCTAACAGTACTGTAGAGGAGAAAAATGATTGCTAATCCAATTTAAGTAATCCTGTCTTTGTGATAAATCCTGGATCTATAATACGTATATATACAGGTGAAAAGGTTCTGGATAGCAATAGCTCATCCCATAAATGGTCCCAAAATAAATTACTGGGAATAATCTGACCTTTGTATATAAATATATATTCTTAACGGTATACCAGGGTATGATTATACCATATTTGCTTGCTTATGAATAAGGGTAAAAGTGTATTGAACAAGGCAATAAAGTTCTAGGACTATTATATGCAATTAGTGCCTACCCAAGGCTACTTCTCATATAAGAATAGGACTTCTATCTTGCCCATATTGCATCCCAAAGTATAGCATAATAGGGAAAAGGCCAATGGATGAGCAGTACAAAAAAGCCAACAGGCTAGTTATCACTTAAAGCATCGTTATTAAAGTGCTTAATCTAACTCATATCCAGACCACAACATTCACTCATTTGGAAACGGACAGGTAGGGTAAGCATACAACCTCTAAAAATATTAATGGCTAATACAGTACTGTTAGTAGTGAAGACGCCGGCGTGCCCTTAGCTGTGAGGCATGCCACGTCATCAAAGGCCGACGCGTTTCGACGTCATCAGACGTCTTTGTCAAGGTAAAGTCTGTGATCCGTCTGGCCCTCTTTTTAAACGCTGCCGTAACTACGGCAACCAATTGACACTCAGTGAACCTGCGCAATGGATACAGGAAGCGTCTGTTGTGCTAAGATACAGTGCGATGTAAATGAAAGCAGCCTTATATAAGAAGGGGTCTAAGGAGGGAAGTAACATAAAATAGCGAAATGGCAAATAACCAGCCCAATTATAAACATACAGTAGTAAAAATAGAATGGTGGAAACCCCAACCACAAGAGGTGAAGGGACATATTGTGAAGAGTAAATATAATAGGGAAAATAGAAATAAAAAGGGAAGGATATCTAAATTAAATGGATGCTACTAGAATGTAAATATGAATATGTGGTAAAAAGTGCATGAAAACTAATAATATGAGAGATGAAACGTGTAAGGCATCTCTATAGATGTGGAGGGGGAACACCCCAATATAGTGTAAGTGTAAGAATGAGGTGTAGGAAAGGACAGGAAATATTATGACTGTGTAACAGCCATAATAAGTTGATGGCAAATAAAAATTGAGCCATCAATATAAGTGGTACAATGTGATATTGTATGGCATTTAAATGCCAAATATAAAGATAGAAACTATAAGTGGCAAAAAATCTTGATTAAAATTAATAATTAATAAAATAGTAAGTGAGCTATAGGGACCAACAATGGCTACTTGATAACAATCCCATAAAAATGCCAGTATATTCAAATGAAGGGTAAAAATGTGAACCCTTCATTTAAACCTATTGGAGATAGAGCTTGTAATTTGTAAATCCATTTTGCTTCATGTTGAAGAAGTTTTTTATCTAAGTCTCCCTGTCTCGGGCCCTGATGGACCTTCTCAAGGGCTGTGAAAGTAAGAACTTCACTTTTGCCACCATGAAAGATCTTAACATGGCGTGCTAAAGGGGTATCTAGATCTTTCCTTATTGAATAGATATGTTCGCCAATACGTCTACGTAGTTGACGTCTTGTTTTTCCTAAGTAAATTTTAGAACATAAACATGTAGCCACATAAACTACACTTGTGGTGCAGCAGTTTGAAAAATCCTTTAAAACATATCTTGCCCCATTGGACGGATGTTCATAAATTTTTGTGGGTTTGATGTATCTACAAAATTTGCAGTTCCCACATTTGAAACATCCCAATGGGGGATTGAGCCATGTCTTGTTATCTTTATTCTCTTTAAAGAAACTATGCACTAGAGTGTCTTTCAAATTTTTGCCTTTCCGATACACAATTGGTATTTTTTGTGGAAGTACATCTGCCAAATCCTCGTCACTTTTTAATAGATGCCAATGTTTAGATATAATATCCTTTATTGAAGCAGATTCATAGCCATAAGTCAAAATACATCTTGGATATGTATTATCTGATGTTTGAGTATTTGTCCTGTGTGATTTATTCAATAGTTCTGTTCTGTTGCAGCTCAATGCATGTTGAAAAGCTTTCTTTAAGCATTTTTTTGAGTATCCTCTTTCTAGGAATCTTTGTTTTAATTTATCAGCCTCAATTTTGAATGTGATATCTGAACTGCAATTCCTCCTGATTCTTAAGTATTGCCCCTTAGGGATACCTTTTTTCAGGGGTGCAAAATGTTGGCTGTCCCATAAGAGTAACGTATTTGCTGCTGTCTCCTTTCTAAATGTAGTGGTTGATATGGTTCCTTCATCATCTTTTTGGATGAGTAAATCTAAAAACGATATTTCTTTTCTTTGGATTTCATGTGTGAATTTCAGGCCCATCTTATTTTTGTTCAATGAGTCCATTAGGGTTTCGAATTCTAGTTTAGTTCCATCCCAAATCACAAAGATATCGTCTATATAGCGCCGCCATATCATTGCATGTATAGTAAGATGCTCAATCTCTGATTCTGAGAAGATCTTCTTCTCCCAGCAGCCTAAAAATAGGTTTGCGTAGCTAGGGGCGCATGGGGTACCCATTGCAGTCCCCTTTGTCTGATGGAACCATTTGTCATTAAATAGAAAAAAGTTATATTTCAGAACATACTCTAGAAGTTGGATAATAAAGTTATTAAATTTTCCAAGGTTAGTACTTTTCGTACTCAGGAATTGTTCTACTGCTTCAATACCGAGGTTATGAGGTATGCTACTATAGAGTGCTTCAACATCTATAGTTGCTAACCATGTGTCTTTTGGCACCGTTAGATGTTCAAGCTGTTTAAGTATATCATTAGTGTCTTGTACGTAAGAGGGCAAATTTTGTACTAAGTCACGTAGGTAGTGATCTACAAAGATACTGGCATTGGAGGAGAGATTTCCTGTTCCTGATACTATAGGCCTACCAGGAATAGGTACCATTTGTTTATGCACTTTTGGTAGTGCATAAAAAGTTGAAATACAAGGGAATTTTGGTAGGAGGAACATGTATGCTTGCTCATCAATAATCTTCTCCATTTTGGCTTTTTCTAATATAGACTTTTAAAACTAATCTATATTCAAGATTTGGATTTTTTGTTAGTATTTCGTAGGTAGTTCTATCATCCAAAATCCTATTGCACATCTCTTTGTATTTGTCATTACTTAGTATTACAAGATTGCCTCCTTTGTCTGCCTGTTTAATTTGAATATCTTTACAAGACTTAAGTTCATCAAGAGCTTGGTATTCTTTTTTGGTCAGATTGAAGGATTTACTTAGTTTAGTAAAATCTAAACTTTCTATATCAATTGTTACCTGCTGAAGGAATACCCAGATGTTAGAATAATCTTTTAGAAAGGGAATGAAATTACTTTTGTTTTTCCATCTTTTTGTGTCTGTATATGTATTACCTTCCTCAGCAGAGGCATTCTCTTCTAATAAAGACATTAGAAGTTTGAAGGTTCCAATATCTTCTTTGTTCATGCCTAACTTCATATGATCTCTTTCCTCTTTATTTTTAAAGAATTTCTGTAAGGCTAATTTACGTGCAAAAAGGTTAATATCTTTAATATGGGTAAATTTGTCCGACCTTGATGTTGGCACAAAACTGAGGCCTTTCCTCAGTACTGATTCATGGTTAATATCTAAAGAGAAGTCAGATAGGTTGATAATTTTCATACTTTGGTCTTTTATCAATCTTTCTGTATTTAGCTTATTCTCAGTACTTAGGTCTTTTTCCTTTGGTCTCTCCTCTCTGGACCCTTCACAGGGAACTGGCCTTCCTCTAAAAAACCCTCATTATTATAGGTATTAGGCATCCTAGTTTGTGCAAATTTTCTTGTGTTGTATGCCTCCCTTCTATAATGCATACCAGGGCGTCTACCTCTTGAGCTATGGATGGAATGTTCATCTATATCTGAGTTATCATAGTCTGAGGAACTTATGTCAGAGTTTCTTTGTGATGGTATTGAGGCGGGAAATTTCCTAAAGATTCTATTTGTTTGGAAATCAGTTTTATCTCTCAGGAATTTTTTCTGTTTCCGGTCTTTGATATCTCTTTTGAATCTTTCTATATTGTCATTTAATTTTTTACACAGAGATTCATACTCTGTGGAACCGCTTTGTTTATTGAACTCTTGCTGACATAGTACAATCTTAGGTTTTAATAGTTCCAAATTATGTTTTTCTGTTTCAATAATCAGACTGATTAATTCAGATGAACATTTGAGAAGAATATCTTTCCATTTGTTAACAAAGGTTTCATCACTCAAATTTATGGCAGGATTAAGATGTAATCTTAGGCCTCTGGGGACATATTTATTTTTAAGATAGTTTTGAAGGCTACTTATCTCCCATACAGAGCGTACTTGTTTTCTCATTATTTTTAGAAGGTCTCCATATATATGCTTAATGTCTGTATTGCCTTCAAAAGTGGGCTGAGGATTGCCACTGAAGCTTTCTTCAGCTTCTTTAAGGAGTGAATCAATATCTATGTTTTGAATGAGAAAATTAGTCATTTTCAATATAATGTTTGTTGTGGAATATAAATTATTGAACAAATAAGGTTCAGGTACTGAGTGTCAAAGGCAGTAAATAGTATGCTAATATGATGATATTATATTTATGCTTCCTTAATGTGGATTGAACCACTGGTTTATAAATAAAGGTCTAGTAGGAATGCTGAGTTCCCAGGGTGTTTACCACCCAAAAATTACTAATATATATACAAAAGGTGGGAAAAATGTAAATAAAGTCTTTATTAATAGGGGGTAACAACGGCGATTACTTTAAAAACAATGGGTAAAAAAATCCCAGGATTGAAACAAAAAGATAAAAATAGGCTAATGGATGTGTGGACAGAAACCACTAAATGTTGAATGTACTCTTAATAGAGGGGTTATTAGGTCCACACCTAACAGTACTGTAGAGGAGAAAAATGATTGCTAATCCAATTTAAGTAATCCTGTCTTTGTGATAAATCCTGGATCTATAATACATATATATACAGGTGAAAAGGTTCTGGATAGCAATAGCTCATCCCATAAATGGTCCCAAAATAAATTACTGGGAATAATCTGACCTTTGTATATAAATATATATTCTTAACGGTATACCAGGGTATGATTATACCATATTTGCTTGCTTATGAATAAGGGTAAAAGTGTATTGAACAAGGCAATAAAGTTCTAGGACTATTATATGCAATTAGTGCCTACCCAAGGCTACTTCTCATATAAGAATAGGACTTCTATCTTGCCCATATTGCATCCCAAAGTATAGCATAATAGGGAAAAGGCCAATGGATGAGCAGTACAAAAAAGCCAACAGGCTAGTTATCACTTAAAGCATCGTTATTAAAGTGCTTAATCTAACTCATATCCAGACCACAACATTCACTCATTTGGAAACGGACAGGTAGGGTAAGCATACAACCTCTAAAAATATTAATGGCTAATACAGTACTGTTAGTAGTGAAAACGCCGGTGTGCCCTTAGCTGTGAGGCATGCCACGTCATCAAAGGCCGACGCGTTTCGACGTCATCAGACGTCTTTGTTAGGGTAAGGTCTGTGAAGCCGTCTGGCCCTCTTTTTAAACGCTGCCGTAACTACGGCAACCAATTGACACTCAGTGAACCTGCGCAATGGATACAGGAAGCGTCTGTTGCGCTAAGATACAGTGCGATGTAAATGAAAGCAGCCTTATATAAGAAGGGGTCTAAGGAGGGAAGTAACATGAAATAGCGAAATGGCAAATAACCAGCCCAATTATAAACATACAGTAGTAAAAATAGAATGGTGGAAACCCCAACCACAAGAGGTGAAGGGACATATTGTGAAGAGTAAATATAATAGGGAAAATAGAAATAAAAAGGGAAGGATATCTAAATTAAATGGATGCTACTAGAATGTAAATATGAATATGTGGTAAAAAGTGCATGAAAACTAATAATATGAGAGATGAAACATGTAAGGCATCTCTATAGATGTGGAGGGGGAACACCCCAATATAGTGTAAGTGTAAGAATGAGGTGTAGGAAAGGACAGGAAATATGATGACTGTGTAACAGCCATAATAAGTTGATGGCAAATAAAAATTGAGCCATCAATATAAGTGGTACAATGTGATATTGTATGGCATTTAAATGCCAAATATAAAGATAGAAACTATAAGTGGCAAAAAATCTTGATTAAAATTAATAATTAATAAAATAGTAAGTGAGCTATAGGGACCAACAATGGCTACTTGATAACAATCCCATAAAAATGCCAGTATATTCAAATGAAGGGTAAAAATGTGAACCCTTCATTTAAACCTATTGGAGATAGAGCTTGTAATTTGTAAATCCATTTTGCTTCATGTTGAAGAAGTTTTTTATCTAAGTCTCCCTGTCTCAGGCCCTGATGGACCTTCTCAAGGGCTGTGAAAGTAAGAACTTCACTTTTGCCACCATGAAAGATCTTAACATGGCGTTCTAAAGGGGTATCTAGATCTTTCCTTATTGAATAGATATGTTCGCCAATACGTCTACGTAGTTGACGTCGTGTTTTTCCTACGTAAATTTTAGAACATAAACATGTAGCCACATAAACTACACTTGTGGTGCAGCAGTTTGAAAAATCCTTTAAAACATATCTTGCCCCATTGGACGGATGTTCATACATTTTTGTGGGTTTGATGTATCTACAAAATTTGCAGTTCCCACATTTGAAACATCCCAATGGGGGATTGAGCCATGTCTTGTTATCTTTATTCTCTTTAAAGAAACTATGCCCTAGAGTGTCTTTCAAATTTTTGCCTTTCCGATACACAATTGGTATTTTTTGTGGAAGTACATCTGCCAAATCCTTGTCACTTTTTAATAGATGCCAATGTTTAGATATAATATCCTTTATTGAAGCAGATTCATAGCCATAAGTCAAAATACATCTTGGATATGTATTATCTAATGTTTGAGTATTTGTCCTGTGTGATTTATTCAATAGTTCTGTTCTGTTGCAGCTCAATGCATGTTGAAAAGCTTTCTTTAAGCATTTTTTTGAGTATCCTCTTTCTAGGAATCTTTGTTTTAATTTATCAGCCTCAATTTTGAATGTGATATCTGAACTGCAATTCCTCCTGATTCTTAAGTATTGCCCCTTAGGGATACCTTTTTTCAGGGGTGCAAAATGTTGGCTGTCCCATAAGAGTAACGTATTTGCTGCTGTCTCCTTTCTAAATGTAGTGGTTGATATGGTTCCTTCATCATCTTTTTGGATGAGTAAATCTAAAAACGATATTTCTTTTCTTTGGATTTCATGTGTGAATTTCAGGCCCATCTTATTTTTGTTCAATGAGTCCATTAGGGTTTCGAATTCTAGTTTAGTTCCATCCCAAATCACAAAGATATCGTCTATATAGCGCCGCCATATCATTGCATGTATAGTAAGATGCTCAATCTCTGATTCTGAGAAGATCTTCTTCTCCCAGCAGCCTAAAAATAGGTTTGCGTAGCTAGGGGCGCATGGGGTACCCATTGCAGTCCCCTTTGTCTGATGGAACCATTTGTCATTAAATAGAAAAAAAGTTATATTTCAGAACATACTCTAGAAGTTGGATAATAAAGTTATTAAATTTTCCAAGGTTAGTAATTTTCGTACTCAGGAATTGTTCTACTGCTTCAATACCGAGGTTATGAGGTATGCTACTATAGAGTGCTTCAACATCTATAGTTGCTAACCATGTGTCTTTTGGCACCGTTAGATGTTCAAGCTGTTTAAGTATATCATTAGTGTCTTGTACGTAAGAGGGCAAATTTTGTACTAAGTCACGTAGGTAGTGATCTACAAAGATACTGGCATTGGAGGAGAGATTTCCTGTTCCTGATACTATAGGCCTACCAGGAATAGGTACCATTTGTTTATGCACTTTTGGTAGTGCATAAAAAGTTGAAATACAAGGGAATTTTGGTAGGAGGAACATGTATGCTTGCTCATCAATAATCTTCTCCATTTTGGCTTTTTCTAATATAGACTTTAAAACTAGTCTATATTCAAGATTTGGATTTTTTGTTAGTATTTCGTAGGTAGTGCTATCATCCAAAATCCTATTGCACATCTCTTTGTATTTGTCATTACTGAGTATTACAAGATTGCCTCCTTTGTCTGCCTGTTTAATTTGAATATCTTTACAAGACTTAAGTTCATCAAGAGCTTGGTATTCTTTTTTGGTCAGATTGAAGGATTTACTTAGTTTAGTAAAATCTAAACTTTCTATATCAATTGTTACCTGCTGAAGGCATACCCAGATGTTAGAATAATCTTTTAGAAAGGGAATGAAATTACTTTTGTTTTTCCATCTTTTTGTGTCTTTATATGTATTACCTTCCTCAGCAGAGGCATTCTCTTCTAATAAAGACATTAGAAGTTTGAAGGTTCCAATATCTTCTTTGTTCATGCCTAACTTCATATGATCTCTTTCCTCTTTATTTTTAAAGAATTTCTGTAAGGCTAATTTACGTGCAAAAAGGTTAATATCTTTAATATGGGTAAATTTGTCCGACCTTGATGTTGGCACAAAACTGAGGCCTTTCCTCAGTACTGATTCATGGTTAATATCTAAAGAGAAGTCAGATAGGTTGATAATTTTCATACTTTGGTCTTTTATCAATCTTTCTGTATTTAGCTTATTCTCAGTACTTAGGTCTTTTTCCTTTGGTCTCTCCTCTCTGGACCCTTCACAGGGAACTGGCCTTCCTCTAAAAAACCCTCATTATTATAGGTATTAGGCATCCTAGTTTGTGCAAATTTTCTTGTGTTGTATGCCTCCCTTCTATAATGCATACCAGGGCGTCTACCTCTTGAGCTATGGATGGAATGTTCATCTATATCTGAGTTATCATAGTCTGAGGTACTTATGTCAGAGTTTCTTTGTGATGGTATTGAGGCGGGAAATTTCCTAAAGATTCTATTTGTTTGGAAATCAGTTTTATCTCTCACGAATTTTTTCTGTTTCCGGTCTTTGATATCTCTTTTGAATCTTTCTATATTGTCATTTAATTTTTTACACAGAGATTCATACTCTGTGGAACCGCTTTGTTTATTGAACTCTTGCTGACATAGTACAATCTTAGGTTTTAATAGTTCCAAATTATGTTTTTCTGTTTCAATAATCAGACTGATTAATTCAGATGAACATTTGAGAAGAATATCTTTCCATTTGTTAACAAAGGTTTCATCACTCAAATTTATGGCAGGATTAAGATGTAATCTTAGGCCTCTGGGGACATATTTATTTTTAAGATAGTTTTGAAGGCTACTTATCTCCCATACAGAGCGTACTTGTTTTCTCATTATTTTTAGAAGGTCTCCATATATATGCTTAATGTCTGTATTGCCTTCAAAAGTGGGCTGAGGATTGCCACTGAAGCTTTCTTCAGCTTCTTTAAGGAGTGAATCAATATCTATGTTTTGAATGAGAAAATTAGTCATTTTCAATATAATGTTTGTTGTGGAATATAAATTATTGAACAAATAAGGTTCAGGTACTGAGTGTCAAAGGCAGTAAATAGTATGCTAATATGATGATATTATATTTATGCTTCCTTAATGTGGATTGAACCACTGGTTTATAAATAAAGGTCTAGTAGGAATGCTGAGTTCCCAGGGTGTTTACCACCCAAAAATTACTAATATATATACAAAAGGTGGGAAAAATGTAATTAAAGTCTTTATTAATAGGGGGTAACAACGGCGATTACTTTAAAAACAATGGGTAAAAAAATCCCAGGATTGAAACAAAAAGATAAAAATAGGCTAATGGATGTGTGGACAGAAACCACTAAATGTTGAATGTACTCTTAATAGAGGGGTTATTAGGTCCACACCTAACAGTACTGTAGAGGAGAAAAATGATTGCTAATCCAATTTAAGTAATCCTGTCTTTGTGATAAATCCTGGATCTATAATACATATATATACAGGTGAAAAGGTTCTGGATAGCAATAGCTCATCCCATAAATGGTCCCAAAATAAATTACTGGGAATAATCTGACCTTTGTATATAAATATATATTCTTAACGGTATACCAGGGTATGATTATACCATATTTGCTTGCTTATGAATAAGGGTAAAAGTGTATTGAACAAGGCAATAAAGTTCTAGGACTATTATATGCAATTAGTGCCTACCCAAGGCTACTTCTCATATAAGAATAGGACTTCTATCTTGCCCATATTGCATCCCAAAGTATAGCATAATAGGGAAAAGGCCAATGGATGAGCAGTTTAAAAAAGCCAACAGGCTAGTTATCACTTAAAGCATCGTTATTAAAGTGCTTAATCTAACTCATATCCAGACCACAACATTCACTCATTTGGAAACGGACAGGTAGGGTAAGCATACAACCTCTAAAAATATTAATGGCTAATACAGTACTGTTAGTAGTGAAAACGCCGGCGTGCCCTTAGCTGTGAGGCATGCCACGTCATCAAAGGCCGACGCGTTTCGACGTCATTAGACGTCTTTGTCAAGGTAAGGTCTGTGAAGCCGTCTGGCCCTCTTTTTAAACGCTGCCGTAACTACGGCAACCAATTGACACTCAGTGAACCTGCGCAATGGATACAGGAAGCGTCTGTCGCGCTAAGATACAGTGCGATGTAAATGAAAGCAGCCTTATATAAGAAGGGGTCTAAGGAGGGAAGTAACATGAAATAGCGAAATGGCAAATAACCAGCCCAATTATAAACATACAGTAGTAAAAATAGAATGGTGGAAACCCCAACCACAAGAGGTGAAGGGACATATTGTGAAGAGTAAATATAATAGGGAAAATAGAAATAAAAAGGGAAGGATATCTAAATTAAATGGATGCTACTAGAATGTAAATATGAATATGTGGTAAAAAGTGCATGAAAACTAATAATATGAGAGATGAAACATGTAAGGCATCTCTATAGATGTGGAGGGGGAACACCCCAATATAGTGTAAGTGTAAGAATGAGGTGTAGGAAAGGACAGGAAATATGATGACTGTGTAACAGCCATAATAAGTTGATGGCAAATAAAAATTGAGACATCAATATAAGTGGTACAATGTGATATTGTATGGCATTTAAATGCCAAATATAAAGATAGAAACTATAAGTGGCAAAAAATCTTTATTAAAATTAATAATTAATAAAATAGTAAGTGAGCTATAGGGACCAACAATGGCTACTTGATAACAATCCCATAAAAATGCCAGTATATTCAAATGAAGGGTAAAAATGTGAACCCTTCATTTAAACCTATTGGAGATAGAGCTTGTAATTTGTAAATCCATTTTGCTTCATGTTGAAGAAGTTTTTTATCTAAGTCTCCCTGTCTCAGGCCCTGATGGACCTTCTCAAGGGCTGTGAAAGTAAGAACTTCACTTTTGCCACCATGAAAGATCTTAACATGGCGTGCTAAAGGGGTATCTAGATCTTTCCTTATTGAATAGATATGTTCGCCAATACGTCTACGTAGTTGACGTCGTGTTTTTCCTACGTAAATTTTAGAACATAAACATGTAGCCACATAAACTACACTTGTGGTGCAGCAGTTTGAAAAATCCTTTAAAACATATCTTGCCCCATTGGACGGATGTTCATAAATTTTTGTGGGTTTGATGTATCTACAAAATTTGCAGTTCCCACATTTGAAACATCCCAATGGGGGATTGAGCCATGTCTTGTTATCTTTATTCTCTTTAAAGAAACTATGCACTAGAGTGTCTTTCAAATTTTTGCCTTTCCGATACACAATTGGTATTTTTTGTGGAAGTACATCTGCCAAATCCTCGTCACTTTTTAATAGATGCCAATGTTTAGATATAATATCCTTTATTGAAGCAGATTCATAGCCATAAGTCAAAATACATCTTGGATATGTATTATCTGATGTTTGAGTATTTGTCCTGTGTGATTTATTCAATAGTTCTGTTCTGTTGCAGCTCAATGCATGTTGAAAAGCTTTCTTTAAGCATTTTTTTGAGTATCCTCTTTCTAGGAATCTTTGTTTTAATTTATCAGCCTCAATTTTGAATGTGATATCTGAACTGCAATTCCTCCTGATTCTTAAGTATTGCCCCTTAGGGATACCTTTTTTCAGGGGTGCAAAATGTTGGCTGTCCCATAAGAGTAACGTATTTGCTGCTGTCTCCTTTCTAAATGTAGTGGTTGATATGGTTCCTTCATCATCTTTTTGGATGAGTAAATCTAAAAACGATATTTCTTTTCTTTGGATTTCATGTGTGAATTTCAGGCCCATCTTATTTTTGTTCAATGAGTCCATTAGGGTTTCGAATTCTAGTTTAGTTCCATCCCAAATCACAAAGATATCGTCTATATAGCGCCGCCATATCATTGCATGTATAGTAAGATGCTCAATCTCTGATTCTGAGAAGATCTTCTTCTCCCAGCAGCCTAAAAATAGGTTTGCGTAGCTAGGGGCGCATGGGGTACCCATTGCAGTCCCCTTTGTCTGATGGAACCATTTGTCATTAAATAGAAAAAAGTTATATTTCAGAACATACTCTAGAAGTTGGATAATAAAGTTATTAAATTTTCCAAGGTTAGTACTTTTCGTACTCAGGAATTGTTCTACTGCTTCAATACCGAGGTTATGAGGTATGCTACTATAGAGTGCTTCAACATCTATAGTTGCTAACCATGTGTCTTTTGACACCGTTAGATGTTCAAGCTGTTTAAGTATATCATTAGTGTCTTGTACGTAAGAGGGCAAATTTTGTACTAAGTCACGTAGGTAGTGATCTACAAAGATACTGGCATTGGAGGAGAGATTTCCTGTTCCTGATACTATAGGCCTACCAGGAATAGGTACCATTTGTTTATGCACTTTTGGTAGTGCATAAAAAGTTGAAATACAAGGGAATTTTGGTAGGAGGAACATGTATGCTTGCTCATCAATAATCTTCTCCATTTTGGCTTTTTCTAATATAGACTTTAAAACTAGTCTATATTCAAGATTTGGATTTTTTGTTAGTATTTCGTAGGTAGTTCTATCATCCAAAATCCTATTGCACATCTCTTTGTATTTGTCATTACTTAGTATTACAAGATTGCCTCCTTTGTCTGCCTGTTTAATTTGAATATCTTTACAAGACTTAAGTTCATCAAGAGCTTGGTATTCTTTTTTGGTCAGATTGAAGGATTTACTTAGTTTAGTAAAATCTAAACTTTCTATATCAATTGTTACCTGCTGAAGGAATACCCAGATGTTAGAATAATCTTTTAGAAAGGGAGTGAAATTACTTTTGTTTTTCCATCTTTTTGTGTCTTTATATGTATTACCTTCCTCAGCAGAGGCATTCTCTTCTAATAAAGACATTAGAAGTTTGAAGGTTCCAATATCTTCTTTGTTCATGCCTAACTTCATATGATCTCTTTCCTCTTTATTTTTAAAGAATTTCTGTAAGGCTAATTTACGTGCAAAAAGGTTAATATCTTTAATATGGGTAAATTTGTCCGACCTTGATGTTGGCACAAAACTGAGGCCTTTCCTCAGTACTGATTCATGGTTAATATCTAAAGAGAAGTCAGATAGGTTGATAATTTTCATACTTTGGTCTTTTATCAATCTTTCTGTATTTAGCTTATTCTCAGTACTTAGGTCTTTTTCCTTTGGTCTCTCCTCTCTGGACCCTTCACAGGGAACTGGCCTTCCTCTAAAAAACCCTCATTATTATAGGTATTAGGCATCCTAGTTTGTGCAAATTTTCTTGTGTTGTATGCCTCCCTTCTATAATGCATACCAGGGCATCTACCTCTTGAGCTATGGATGGAATGTTCATCTATATCTGAGTTATCATAGTCTGAGGAACTTATGTCAGAGTTTCTTTGTGATGGTATTGAGGCGGGAAATTTCCTAAAGATTCTATTTGTTTGGAAATCAGTTTTATCTCTCACGAATTTTTTCTGTTTCCGGTCTTTGATATCTCTTTTGAATCTTTCTATATTGTCATTTAATTTTTTACACAGAGATTCATACTCTGTGGAACCGCTTTGTTTATTGAACTCTTGCTGACATAGTACAATCTTAGGTTTTAATAGTTCCAAATTATGTTTTTCTGTTTCAATAATCAGACTGATTAATTCAGATGAACATTTGAGAAGAATATCTTTCCATTTGTTAACAAAGGTTTCATCACTCAAATTTATGGCAGGATTAAGATGTAATCTTAGGCCTCTGGGGACATATTTATTTTTAAGATAGTTTTGAAGGCTACTTATCTCCCATACAGAGCGTACTTGTTTTCTCATTATTTTTAGAAGGTCTCCATATATATGCTTAATGTCTGTATTGCCTTCAAAAGTGGGCTGAGGATTGCCACTGAAGCTTTCTTCAGCTTCTTTAAGGAGTGAATCAATATCTATGTTTTGAATGAGAAAATTAGTCATTTTCAATATAATGTTTGTTGTGGAATATAAATTATTGAACAAATAAGGTTCAGGTACTGAGTGTCAAAGGCAGTAAATAGTATGCTAATATGATGATATTATTTTTATGCTTCCTTAATGTGGATTGAACCACTGGTTTATAAATAAAGGTCTAGTAGGAATGCTGAGTTCCCAGGGTGTTTACCACCCAAAAATTACTAATATATATACAAAAGGTGGGAAAAATGTAATTAAAGTCTTTATTAATAGGGGGTAACAACGGCGATTACTTTAAAAACAATGGGTAAAAAAATCCCAGGATTGAAACAAAAAGATAAAAATAGGCTAATGGATGTGTGGACAGAAACCACTAAATGTTTAATGTACTCTTAATAGAGGGGTTATTAGGTCCACACCTAACAGTACTGTAGAGGAGAAAAATGATTGCTAATCCAATTTAAGTAATCCTGTCTTTGTGATAAATCCTGGATCTATAATACATATATATACAGGTGAAAAGGTTCTGGATAGCAATAGCTCATCCCATAAATGGTCCCAAAATAAATTACTGGGAATAATCTGACCTTTGTATATAAATATATATTCTTAACGGTATACCAGGGTATGATTATACCATATTTGCTTGCTTATGAATAAGGGTAAAAGTGTATTGAACAAGGCAATAAAGTTCTAGGACTATTATATGCAATTAGTGCCTACCCAAGGCTACTTCTCATATAAGAATAGGACTTCTATCTTGCCCATATTGCATCCCAAAGTATAGCATAATAGGGAAAAGGCCAATGGATGAGCAGTACAAAAAAGCCAACAGGCTAGTTATCACTTAAAGCATCGTTATTAAAGTGCTTAATCTAACTCATATCCAGACCACAACATTCACTCATTTGGAAACGGACAGGTAGGGTAAGCATACAACCTCTAAAAATATTAATGGCTAATACAGTACTGTTAGTAGTGAAAACGCCGGTGTGCCCTTAGCTGTGAGGCATGCCACGTCATCAAAGGCCGACGCGTTTCGACGTCATCAGACGTCTTTGTCAAGGTAAGGTCTGTGAAGCCGTCTGGCCCTCTTTTTAAACGCTGCCGTAACTACGGCAACCAATTGACACTCAGTGAACCTGCGCAATGGATACAGGAAGCGTCTGTTGCGCTAAGATACAGTGCGATGTAAATGAAAGCAGCCTTATATAAGAAGGGGTCTAAGGAGGGAAGTAACATGAAATAGCGAAATGGCAAATAACCAGCCCAATTATAAACATACAGTAGTAAAAATAGAATGGTGGAAACCCCAACCACAAGAGGTGAAGGGACATATTGTGAAGAGTAAATATAATAGGGAAAATAGAAATAAAAAGGGAAGGATATCTAAATTAAATGGATGCTACTAGAATGTAAATATGAATATGTGGTAAAAAGTGCATGAAAACTAATAATATGAGAGATGAAACATGTAAGGCATCTCTATAGATGTGGAGGGGGAACACCCCAATATAGTGTAAGTGTAAGAATGAGGTGTAGGAAAGGACAGGAAATATGATGACTGTGTAACAGCCATAATAAGTTGATGGCAAATAAAAATTGAGCCATCAATATAAGTGGTACAATGTGATATTGTATGGCATTTAAATGCCAAATATAAAAATAGAAACTATAAGTGGCAAAAAATCTTTATTAATATTAATAATTAATAAAATAGTAAGTGAGCTATAGGGACCAACAATGGCTACTTGATAACAATCCCATAAAAATGCCAGTATATTCAAATGAAGGGTAAAATGTGAACCCTTCATTTAAACCTATTGGAGATAGAGCTTGTAATTTGTAAATCCATTTTGCTTCATGTTGAAGAAGTTTTTTATCTAAGTCTCCCTGTCTCAGGCCCTGATGGACCTTCTCAAGGGCTGTGAAAGTAAGAACTTCACTTTTGCCACCATGAAAGATCTTAACATGGCGTGCTAAAGGGGTATCTAGATCCTTCCTTATTGAATAGATATGTTCGCCAATACGTCTACGTAGTTGACGTCGTGTTTTTCCTACGTAAATTTTAGAACATAAACATGTAGCCACATAAACTACACTTGTGGTGCAGCAGTTTGAAAAATCCTTTAAAACATATCTTGCCCCATTGGACGGATGTTCATAAATTTTTGTGGGTTTGATGTATCTACAAAATTTGCAGTTCCCACATTTGAAACATCCCAATGGGGGATTGAGCCATGTCTTGTTATCTTTATTCTCTTTAAAGAAACTATGCACTAGAGTGTCTTTCAAATTTTTGCCTTTCCGATACACAATTGGTATTTTTTGTGGAAGTACATCTGCCAAATCCTCGTCACTTTTTAATAGATGCCAATGTTTAGATATAATATCCTTTATTGAAGCAGATTCATAGCCATAAGTCAAAATACATCTTGGATATGTATTATCTGATGTTTGAGTATTTGTCCTGTGTGATTTATTCAATAGTTCTGTTCTGTTGCAGCTCAATGCATGTTGAAAAGCTTTCTTTAATCATTTTTTTGAGTATCCTCTTTCTAGGAATCTTTGTTTTAATTTATCAGCCTCAATTTTGAATGTGATATCTGAACTGCAATTCCTCCTGATTCTTAAGTATTGCCCCTTAGGGATACCTTTTTTCAGGGGTGCAAAATGTTGGCTGTCCCATAAGAGTAACGTATTTGCTGCTGTCTCCTTTCTAAATGTAGTGATTGATATGGTTCCTTCATCATCTTTTTGTTTCAATCCTAGGATTTTTTTACCCATTGTTTTTAAAGTAATCGCCGTTGTTACCCCCTATTAATAAAGACTTTAATTACATTTTTCCCACCTTTTGTATATATATTAGTAATTTTTGGGTGGTAAACACCCTGGGAACTCAGCATTCCTACTAGACCTTTATTTATAAACCAGTGGTTCAATCCACATTAAGGAAGCATAAATATAATATCATCATATTAGCATACTATTTACTGCCTTTGACACTCAGTACCTGAACCTTATTTGTTCAATAATTTATATTCCACAACAAACATTATATTGAAAATGACTAATTTTCTCATTCAAAACATAGATATTGATTCACTCCTTAAAGAAGCTGAAGAAAGCTTCAGTGGCAATCCTCAGCCCACTTTTGAAGGCAATACAGACATTAAGCATATATATGGAGACCTTCTAAAAATAATGAGAAAACAAGTACGCTCTGTATGGGAGATAAGTAGCCTTCAAAACTATCTTAAAAATAAATATGTCCCCATAGGCCTAAGATTACATCTTAATCCTGCCATAAATTTGAGTGATGAAACCTTTGTTAACAAATGGAAAGATATTCTTCTCAAATGTTCATCTGAATTAATCAGTCTGATTATTGAAACAGAAAAACATAATTTGGAACTATTAAAACCTAAGATTGTACTATGTCAGCAAGAGTTCAATAAACAAAGCGGTTCCACAGAGTATGAATCTCTGTGTAAAAAATTAAATGACAATATAGAAAGATTCAAAAGAGATATCAAAGACCGGAAACAGAAAAAATTCGTGAGATAAAACTGATTTCCAAACAAATAGAATCTTTAGGAAATTTCCCGCCTCAATACCATCACAAAGAAACTCTGACATAAGTACCTCAGACTATGATAACTCAGATATAGATGAACATTCCATCCATAGCTCAAGAGGTAGACGCCCTGGTATGCATTATAGAAGGGAGGCATACAACACAAGAAAATTTGCACAAACTAGGATGCCTAATACCTATAATAATGAGGGTTTTTTAGAGGAAGGCCAGTTCCCTGTGAAGGGTCCAGAGAGGAGAGACCAAAGGAAAAAGACCTAAGTACTGAGAATAAGCTAAATACAGAAAGATTGATAAAAGACCAAAGTATGAAAATTATCAACCTATCTGACTTCTCTTTAGATATTAACCATGAATCAGTACTGAGGAAAGGCCTCAGTTTTGTGCCAACATCAAGGTCGGACAAATTTACCCATATTAAAGATATTAACCTTTTTGCACGTAAATTAGCCTTACAGAAATTCTTTAAAAATAAAGAGGAAAGAGATCATATGAAGTTAGGCATGAACAAAGAAGATATTGGAACCTTCAAACTTCTAATGTCTTTATTAGAAGAGAATGCCTCTGCTGAGGAAGGTAATACATATAAAGACACAAAAAGATGGAAAAACAAAAGTAATTTCACTCCCTTTCTAAAAGATTATTCTAACATCTGGGTATTCCTTCAGCAGGTAACAATTGATATAGAAAGTTTAGATTTTACTAAACTAAGTAAATCCTTCAATCTGACCAAAAAAGAATACCAAGCTCTTGATGAACTTAAGTCTTGTAAAGATATTCAAATTAAACAGGCAGACAAAGGAGGCAATCTTGTAATACTAAGTAATGACAAATACAAAGAGATGTGCAATAGGATTTTGGATGATAGAACTACCTACGAAATACTAACAAAAAATCCAAATCTTGAATATAGACTAGTTTTAAAGTCTATATTAGAAAAAGCCAAAATGGAGAAGATGAGCAAGCATACATGTTCCTCCTACCAAAATTCCCTTGTATTTCAACTTTTTATGCACTACCAAAAGTGCATAAACAAATGGTACCTATTCCTGGTAGGCCTATAGTATCAGGAACAGGAAATCTCTCCTCCAATGCCAGTATCTTTGTAGATCACTACCTACGTGACTTAGTACAAAATTTGCCCTCTTACGTACAAGACACTAATGATATACTTAAACAGATTGAACATCTAACGGTGCCAAAAGACACATGGTTAGCAACTATAGACGTTGAAGCACTCTATAGTAGCATACCTCATAACCTCTGTATTGAAGCAGTAGAACAATTCCTGAGTACGAAAAGTACTAACCTTGGAAAATGTAATAACTTTATTATCCAACTTCTAGAGTATGTTCTGAAATATAACTTTTTTCTATTTAATGACAAATGGTTCCATCAGACAAAGGGGACTGAAATGGGTACCCCATGCGCCCCTAGCTACGCAAACCTATTTTTAGGCTGCTGGGAGAAGAAGATCTTCTCAGAATCAGAGATTGAGCATCTTACTATACATGCAATGATATGGCGGCGCTATATAGACGATATCTTTGTGATTTGGGATGGAACTAAACTAGAATTCGAAACCCTAATGGACTCATTGAACAAAAATAAGATGGGCCTGAAATTCACACATGAAATCCAAAGAAAAGAAATATCGTTTTTAGATTTACTCATCCAAAAAGATGATGAAGGAACCATATCAACCACTACATTTAGAAAGGAGACAGCAGCAAATACGTTACTCTTATGGGACAGCCAACATTTTGCACCCCTGAAAAAAGTATCCCTAAGGGGCAATATTTAAGAATCAGGAGGAATTGCAGTTCAGATATCACATTCAAAATTGAGGCTGATAAATTAAAACAAAGATTCCTAGAAAGAGGATACTCTTTAAGCTTTTCAACATGCATTGAGCTGCAACAGAACAGAACTATTGAATAAATCACACAGGACAAATACTCAAACATCAGATAATACATATCCAAGATGTATTTTGACTTATGGCTATGAATCTGCTTCAATAAAGGATATTATATCTAAACATTGGCATCTATTAAAAAGTGACGAGCATTTGGCAGATGTACTTCCACAAAAAATACCAATTGTGTATCGGAAAGGCAAAAATTTGAAAGACACTCTAGTGCATAGTTTCTTTAAAGAGAATAAAGATAACAAGACATGGCTCAATCCCCCATTGGGATGTTTCAAATGTGGGAACTGCAAATTTTGTAGATACATCAAACCCACAAAAATTTATGAACATCCGTCCAATGGGGCAAGATATGTTTTAAAGGATTTTTCAAACTGCTGCACCACAAGTGTAGTTTATGTGGCTACATGTTTATGTTCTAAAATTTACGTAGGAAAAACACGACGTCAACTACGTAGACGTATTGGCGAACATATCTATTCAATAAGGAAAGATCTAGATACCCCTTTAGCACGCCATGTTAAGATCTTTCATGGTGGCAAAAGTGAAGTTCTTACTTTCACAGCCCTTGAGAAGGTCCATCAGGGCCCGAGACAGGGAGACTTAGATAAAAAACTTCTTCAACATGAAGCAAAATGGATTTACAAATTACAAGCTCTATCTCCAATAGGTTTAAATGAAGGGTTCACATTTTTACCCTTCATTTGAATATACTGGCATTTTTATGGGATTGTTATCAAGTAGCCATTGTTGGTCCCTATAGCTCACTTACTATTTTATTAATTATTAATTTTAATCAAGATTTTTTGCCACTTATAGTTTCTATCTTTATATTTGGCATTTAAATGCCATACAATATCACATTGTACCACTTATATTGATGGCTCAATTTTTATTTGCCATCAACTTATTATGGCTGTTACACAGTCATCATATTTCCTGTCCTTTCCTACACCTCATTCTTACACTTACACTATATTGGGGTGTTCCCCCTCCACATCTATAGAGATGCCTTACATGTTTCATCTCTCATATTATTAGTTTTCATGCACTTTTTACCACATATTCATATTTACATTCTAGTAGCATCCATTTAATTTAGATATCCTTCCCTTTTTATTTCTATTTTCCCTATTATATTTACTCTTCACAATATGTCCCTTCACCTCTTGTGGTTGGGGTTTCCACCATTCTATTTTTACTACTGTATGTTTATAATTGGGCTGGTTATTTGCCATTTCGCTATTTCATGTTACTTCCCTCCTTAGACCCCTTCTTATATAAGGCTGCTTTCATTTACATCGCACTGTATCTTAGCGCAACAGACGCTTCCTGTATCCATTGCGCAGGTTCACTGAGTGTCAATTGGTTGCCGTAGTTACGGCAGCGTTTAAAAAGAGGGCCAGACGGCTTCACAGACTTTACCTTGACAAAGACGTCTGATGACGTGGAAACGCGTCGGCCTTTGATGACGTGGCATGCCTCACAGCTAAGGGCACGCCGGCGTCTTCACTACTAACAGTACTGTATTAGCCATTAATATTTTTAGAGGTTGTATGCTTACCCTACCTGTCCGTTTCCAAATGAGTGAATGTTGTGGTCTGGATATGAGTTAGATTAAGCACTTTAATAACGATGCTTTAAGTGATAACTAGCCTGTTGGCTTTTTTGTACTGCTCATCCATTGGCCTTTTCCCTATTATGCTATACTTTGGGATGCAATATGGGCAAGATAGAAGTCCTATTCTTATATGAGAAGTAGCCTTGGGTAGGCACTAATTGCATATAATAGTCCTAGAACTTTATTGCCTTGTTCAATACACTTTTACCCTTATTCATAAGCAAGCAAATATGGTATAATCATACCCTGGTATACCGTTAAGAATATATATTTATATACAAAGGTCAGATTATTCCCAGTAATTTATTTTGGGACCATTTATGGGATGAGCTATTACTATCCAGAACCTTTTCACCTGTATATATATGTATTATAGATCCAGGATTTATCACAAAGACAGGATTACTTAAAATGGATTAGCAATCATTTTTCTCCTCTACAGTACTGTTAGGTGTGGACCTAATAACCCCTCTATTAAGAGTACATTCAACATTAAGTGGTTTCTGTCCACACATCCATTAGCCTATTTTTATCTTTTTGTTTCAATCCTGGGATTTTTTTACCCATTGTTTTTAAAGTAATCGCCGTTGTTACCCCCTATTAATAAAGACTTTAATTACATTTTTCCCACCTTTTGTATATATATTAGTAATTTTTGGGTGGTAAACACCCTGGGAACTCAGCATTCCTACTAGACCTTTATTAATACATCACCTATCATACCCGAACGGTCAATCAGTCAACGATGGTATCGTCAAGAATCTGTCGTCAGTTTCATACGCGTCGTTTGACTTGGCAACCGAGATAGTCTTCCGGATGAGGTGCTTAAGAGGATTGGAAGGTGGCAATCGAGCCGTTTCAAGTTATACATTCGACCGGCTTCAGTTGCTTACTAAGTTTGACATGCCATTGCAGACCCTCGGAATCAACTCTGGGTGATCAGGCACTCCTACATATACTGGGCGGAGCGTTTTGCCATGAACTTGAAGGATGGTCTGCAGTTGAGTATGGGCACGGAGCAGTGCGCTGGTTTGGTACGAGAGGAATGAGGTGGAGGCAAGCTAGTGGGTTGATGGACTTGTACACCCGGCGCTTTGGTCGGCTGGAGATTGTGTTATTCCATGTGGGAGGAAATGACTTGGGATACATCCCTATCAAAAGGCTGGTGAGGGATATGAAGCGTGACATCAGTGGCTGGAAAGAGAGGTCCCCAGGAATAATCGTTATATGGTCGGAGATGGTAAAAAGGAGGGCGTGGAGAAACGCAAGGGACCTAGGTAGCCTGGACAGGGCCAGTCAGAAGGTGAACAAGTTGATGTCGAGCTTCATTAGAAAGATGGGATTGATATCTCTGCGCCATCACAAACTGGAGGAATCTAATGCGGATGCATTTTTCTTGGAAGATGGAGTACATCTAACGGAAATAGGCTTGTAGTTGCTTATGTTGACGTTTAAGGAAGGGGTATAGCGGGCCTTAGCGACGGGGGGGAGTGACTCCGTAGAGGATTCGTCTGGAGTCGCCGTGGCGGGTGGGGGAGTTGCCCGGGCCAATGGTGAGAAGGGGCCGTACCTACCCCTGAGAAGGTGTGACGACGGCACAGAGGTTGAGCGTGGGCTCAAGGGATGGGGTTACTGCCAAGCCCCGGGCTCCTCCCCCGTTGTAGTGAATTTACATATGCCGTTTGCATATTATAATAATAAAACTCGCTGCGGCCAGTTGTACCTCCAACAGTTGTGTTGTGTCTTTTTTGGGGGTCAGGGACTTTGGGTCTTGCCGGGTCAAGTATACATATATACACAAGTACTAGACACACAGCACACTGTCACTGCACACATACATACAGTATACACATATACTTCTGTATACACAGTACACTCTATACATATATACACAAGTACTAGACACAAAGTGCCTCCTCACTGCACACATACATACAGTATACACATATACTTCTATACACACAGTACACTGTATACATATTTACACAAGTACTAGACACATACACAGCATACACTCACTGCACACAAACAGATACAGTATACACATACAATTCTATAAAGACAATACACTGTATACATATATACACAAGTACTAGACACATACACAGCACACCCTCACTGCACACATACATACAGTATACACATATACTTCTATATACACAGTATACTGTATACATATATACACAAGTACTAGACACACAGCACACCCACACTGCACACATACATACATTATACACATATACTTCTATATACACAGTACACTGTATACATATATGCACAAGTACTAGACACATACACAGCACACCCTCACTGCACACATACATATACAGTATACAATTATAATTCTATACAGACAATACACTTTATACATATATATACAAGTACTAGACACACAGCGCACCCTCACTGCACACATACATATACTTCTATACACACAATATACTGTATACATATATACACAAGTACTAGACACACAGTGCACCCTCACTGCACACATACATATGACATACACATATACTTCTATATACACAGTACACTGTATACATATATACACAAGTACTAGACACACAGTGCCTCCTCACTGCACACATACATACAGTATACACATATACTTCTATATACACAGTACACTGTATACATATTTACACAAGTACTAGACACATACACAGCATACCCTCACTGCACACATACATACAGTATACACATATACTTCTATACACATGTTTTGGATGGATAAAAATAATCCCATTATGTAATATCTGTTCCTGTCCAAATCATCCGTCTGTTAGCCATGTGTGCACACAGAGACAAGAATTTACACAGACCCAAAAGTTCTGGTATAAAACTTCTTGTATTCTTCCCAACGAACGAACCCCCCCAAATAAAACATAGGAACTTATATAATATAAGTTAATCAGATATAACAATCATATGACTCATTGTTAGACAGTGAGTGAGTTATTGATTGGTTGACAAGGTAGGAAGGGTCCTTCCATATTTGGTCTCGGATGTTGATGTCATTATGGTCAGGTTATGTGAAGCTTCTGATTGGCTCTGGAAGGTGGCGGGGCTCATATCCTTATTTGGTCACGGATATAAATGTCATCTTAGGACTCCCAGGATACAGCTCAGTAGCCATCTTCGGACTCTCAGGATACAGCTCAGTAGCCATCTTAGGACTCTCAGGATAAAGAATAAAAGTAATTAGTGCCTTATCTTATGATATATTGTAAGGAAAGGAATGCAGCATGGACATAATATACATTTTCATGAATTTAGTTCACAACAGTCCCCCCTAAAATGTTATATTATGTTACATTCTACACTTATATTCTATTCTTGGAGATATGACAGGTTAGATGTATTATATCTTCCTCTTCTAGAGAGTACTATATAAAATGTCTGTGTAAAGATATAGGTTTTTCTTAGTAAAACGTATTAATTAAGGTATAAAGTCATATAAACAGCATATAAATAGTAACAGTCCCCCCGAGAGACTATGTGTACAACTGTCCCTGTGGATGAGATGTATGAATGTAAGAAAGCCCTAGCACATCTGCACCAATGAACGCCCGTTCTTCTTTGTACGTTAGAGTTGCCATGGCTTGTCCATGACCCTTCTTGCCACTGTCATAGGCGAGTCAGATGCTATCCCTGACCCCTTGTTTCAGGAACATGTGGGACAAGGGGTTTATGTAGAACTTTCATTTCTAGACACAATGGACTGTAACGCTCTATGCGACTCCTCATAGTCATCTTCATAAATTTCTTGGTGCACAAAGGTTGGTGTGACTCCAGCAACTGACTTCTTTGAATATGTGTTCGGACACAGGGGATAATACAACAGGTAACAAATGCAAGAATTATCAGTATTGAAAGAAAGACAATTCCAACCTGTGACAATACCTTCTGCCAGTTATTCATCCACCCAAACCATTTATCCCAATAGTCTGTGGTTCCAGAACTCTCCTTCAATTCTTGTGCCAAGTTGTTTAGTTCTTTAATGGCTAAAGTAATTTTACCGTTTGGACCCATATTATCAGGTATGTAGGTGCAGCAGTTGCCAGTGTCGGGGAGCATTTTACACTCCCCCCTTTTTTAGCAAGGATCATGTCTAGTGCCATTCTATTTTGGAAGGCCATGTGTGATGTGGCATTTCAATTGTTCTTTAACTCCTTGCAGAGCGTCTCTTGTGTAATCCACAAACCTTTGTTGGTTATAATATATATAATTGATCCAAGCAACATTTTTATTTTTTATTTGCAGTTATGATAGGGAAAAGTGATTCAAATCCTGCTGCAACCTGATTTCTAGCTTTAAACTCATCAGGCACCCCCCTTGGGACTCCAATAGAGTCTATGTACACATGGGGGTCAAAGCTACCTTATGGGGGAGAGACCTTTCTTTTGTTTCTAGATGTTGTCAGTAGGGTGTGTGGTGAGGTATCAATTTGGATAAGCACTATGTGCAATGGCATTATGACCTTTGTCAGGGTACACTCACCATACCAGATACCCTCTAGCCTTGATCTGAGCTTCATGTCCCCACATATCCAATATATGTCTCCCAATGTTTGTGTCTGCTCTGTAAACTGTGAAGCCAATACAATATATAATGCAGAATCCTTGCTTAAACCTCTTTAGGTTTCTCCCTTGAGGTGTACTCCTTGTATAGCATGTGTAATTACCTGGGTATATGGTTATACCTTCACCTGGATGTAGATTGTCAGTTATAATGGGATACCTGTTCTCCCATTATTCACAATTTAGATCTTTTAGTCTGGGTAGTTTTATAAAGACTTAAGAAACACTGTTCTTCCTTAATAGTTACCATAAGTGGAACAGTGCCTAGGTGAGGTCTGGCACTTGCACAAACATAACAATTAGTCTTATTATGTGACTCTACGTTATATTTCATCCATTCCAGCCATAAGTTGAGGTCTGTGAACCCAGTTTCATTTGCTAGGGTTTCTTTGTACGTAGGTTCACTGATATCAGTCATTTGGGGTAATGCCTGAGTGTGTTGTACTTGCATTAGTCCTTCTGATATGAGTGGTGCATTTAGATCTCTGAGCATAAATTTACCAATCCGTCCTTTTGCTTCTCCTCTAACCCAGCCATCCATTATGTATGTATCTGCGTCTGTGGGTCTGGGGTTCTTGATAGTCAGAGTAAGTCGCATGTTAGCTCCAGTCTTGCCATTTGGCGAGCATTTGCCTGGCTTTATTAGAGTCATACGTTCAAGTGAAGGGCTTCCACTCAAATCTGTTCTATCTAAGGCACTCTGTGGTCTTTAGCCCCAAGCTGTCCCAGTGTTCCATCCTACAGCTTCCCAATGACTACAATCTTTTCCCCAAGTCTGGTCTGTAACACATATGTATATAGATGTGCTGGGAGTGTCTTCGCACAAGTTACATTGTTGAGTAACGCTTAGCTGTTGGCAACATACAACATGACAATAATCAAAGGAGAATGTGATCATATGTGTTTTTGATGAATTGTACCAAAATGTAATACCATCTTTCTTCTCACTAATGAATGCAGAAGGTTCTACTTTAGTTAAGAACAGACAGAAAAGGAAATGTGTTATGATCATCATAATTTTGGCTGCTATGGGTCTGGTGCTGAAACTTTTTTTTTTTGCAATGAGATGCGTGGATCCAAGTAGGCCGTCCTTCAAGTTTAACTGACGAACTTGAAAGGGACCATTATATCTGGATTCCAGAGGATTCTTTCTCATAAATCTCTTGACCAGGACCCAATCTCCAGGAAGTAGTTGATGAGTACCAGTGTCTACTTCCGGATCTGGAATAGAAGAAAACACTTGTGCGTGTATTGTAGTCAGTGCTTGAGATAAATCAATCACATAATCAACAAATACATCAGATTTAAATTTCAATTGCTGAGGATAATAACACCCTAATCTAGGAGCAGACCCAAATAGGATCTCGTGAGGGGACAGAGCAAACTTCCCTCCAGGGGTGTACCCCACACTTAACAGTGCTATAGGAAAATGTTCTGGCCATGAGATACCAGTTTCTTGTGCTATTTCAGCTACTGGTTTTAACTTCACCATAACTGGTGAAACCCTAAGATGTCCAACTTTGTTACAATTAAAAACACTTTCTTGTTCTTGTTGGCTCTGTCTCCTCCTGCTCTGAAGACACCATAATGTGTGTAGTCTCCTTATTACCTTGTGAGGACTCAAGCCCTTTTACTACTAATAACAAAGTCTCTGATGGCAACACCTTGTATTCAGGACGAGATGTTAATAAATCTTTCCTGATGGATTCTCTCAATCCCTCCACAAAGGCTGCTCCCAGCATCTGAGACTTTTGTCTGGAATGATATATTACCACTGACTGTTTTATCCTGTGTAATATCTGACAAATTAATAGCCTGATCTGCTATTTCATCCGTAGCGCATGCTATTAATAACTCACAGAATTCTATATCAGCGTTGCAGACAGTCGTGCAGGAGTTAACTACAGAAGCGGAGACTAGCAGGGGGAGTCGCTCACAGAGAATCTAAAAATAACAGTATATGAGACAGAAATTGTCTCGGAGTAACTTTCTGAAAACATCCTAAAGTAACGTTGCGTTTACTTTTTCTTTCGTATACTTCTTGTTCCATAGTAAAGCTTAATGAAACATTGAATGTCTCCTATATCTTCCTTTTAATAAGGGTTAATTATTGCCAAGGAGTAGTGGATACAGAGCACTGATTCCAGCAGAGGTAGTATAGTAGGTGCTGTTTACCTTTAAGATGGGGTATAGGGGCGTGTATCCAGTGGGTGCGGTGGGCATCATCATCATTTTAAAAAGGGGTTGGTCATAAAGTTATAGTCAACTCCCACTTTTTTAAGTTGGGAGCCATGACAGGGCCGGTGGTTGTGTTACGAGTTTCATGTTTTTTTTGTTCCACAAACCACTATCTTGTAGCAACCTTTGTTTCCCACCCAGAACCAGCCACCATTCTTCTGCCTGCAACCTCCCTTCTTCTTATTTTCTCTCAATGATACAGACAGACATATTTTCACATAAAAACTAACACACACACACACACAGAGAAGGTGGGAGTAGAAAGGGCAGTGGTCTGCTATGCTAATGTGAGGGGTTGGCCAAACCCCTAACATGTCTTCTCAAAATGCAGACCAATCACCTCCCTTTCCAAAGAGTACAGTTACAAACACACAGAAACTTCAGACAAAATATTTCAAAAGAATACACACATATACATACATATACATATATATACATATATACATACATATATACTCACAAGCACAATATAAAACTGTTACATGCAATGCATTCAAACAAAATAATCTCCCATTACATTGTAGATCTTATGGAGATTTCTTTCTTGGTTCAATAATCCGAAAACCCAACACACCTGTCTAAGGTGTGTTCATTGACACCCCTGATGATTGTTACGTTGTTGTGTTTGTTACATAACCAATTCTCAGTCTGCGTCATATATATATACTGTACTCTTAGGGGTACGTCTACAATCCTAAGGTACTGTTTCCTTTGAGATACCTATTTGAGGTGCGGTCTCAAAGTCTAACTCCGTGTATATATCTTGAACTATTTACTTTTTAAATAAATCTCCTCCTGGGACACACCTACTTTACACAAACACTACTTCACGTACTGTAATCAAAATCTAACAACATCATGAAAACATGAACAGAAACATGACAGTTATTTCACTTACTGTACAAACTCATACGACCTAAAGCATTGGCATAGAAAGAATTCTCTTAACTAAGATACGTCCTTAAGAATTAACGAGATGGGAGGGGTGAGGAATTTCTTTTCACAGCTTGTGTGTGCTCTGACCTTGATGTCACACAGCTGCAGAGAAATTCACAAGTACTGGGAGAGAAATGCTAAGCTACATTTCTCATTAAAATATGCATCACAACCAGCAGTAACAGACCACAGTAATATTTAAACAATTTCTGCAGAAAATTTTTGACTCTTAAGATATTTTTAATCTGGGGTCTCACACCGTTGTGTGCTAAAATTGACGCCTTCAGGGCTATTGCGCTATCTGGGCACAATTAATCCGTCCCTGAAGTCTGCATCCCACATACATGCCTTTACACCTTAGTGTGTGATAGATATCATGTTACCAAGGCATGAACATCATGACCCCCAAGAGATACTCGGCTATCCAACATGCATAGACCCTCCTTAGGAATTGTCAAATGACACCGATCCCCAGAATACATATATATGCACGTCTGTACGTATGGCTACTTCAAGGCTATAGTGCTATCCGGACACTACCTAATCCTTCCTTGGAGCCTGCCGCATGCACACATGTATGTCCTGGACCATAATATCTAAGAAATCACAATCACTCGACCCACACTCTAAACAGTCAAACACAGGCAACAGATATTATTCAGTACAGATATTTCTTCAAGGTAGACCCTGGGCAAGCAATTTATCTGTACTTTTGGTGCCTTCAGTAGCAGCCCAAGACAAAGTGGCAGAACTATAGCAGCATTATTCATATATATGCAAGGTTTTAAAACATTAAACCTTACCATATATTAGAGTTGAGTTGATCAGGCTCCTTTATGCCACCATAGACCGTCCCAAAGTCTTCCTTGTCTGCTATCTGTTGGTCACAACCCAGGGCCCCACGTTGGGCGCCAATTGTTTTGGATGGATAAAAGTAATCCCATTATGTAATATCTGTTCCTGTCCAAATCATCCGTCTGTTAGCCATGTGTGCACACAGAGACAAGAATTTACACAGACCCAAAAGTTCTGGTATAAAACTTCTTGTATTCTTCCCAACAAACGAACCCCCCCAAATACAACATAGGAACTTATATAATATAAGTTGATCAGATATAACAATCATACGACTCATTGTTAGACAGTGAGTGAGTTATTGATTGGTTGACAAGGTAGGAAGGGTCCTTCCATATTTGGTCTCGGATGTTGATGTCATTATGGTCAGGTTATGTGAAGCTTCTGATTGGCTGTGGAAGGTGTCAGGGCTCATATCCTTATTTGGTCACGGATATAAATGTCATCTTAAGGACTCCCAGGATACAGCTCAGTAGCCATCTTCGGACTCTCAGGATAAAGAATAAACGTAATTAGTGCCTTATCTTATGATATATTGTAAGGAAAGGAATGCGGCATGGACATAATATAAATTTTCATGAATTTCGTCCACAACACACACAGTACACTGTATACATATTTACACAAGTACTAGACACATACACAGAATACCCTTGTTATTGATCAGGATCTACAAGAAAATGCATTTTATGTTTGCTCTACTCATACATTTTCTCTTTTCAGTATTACGTAAACTTATTAACAATGTTGATTATTGGAGACTCTAAGATGGAGGATTTGCCACTTCCGCATACAAGATGTCGGCAGCCCTATTTCCGGTCTGCTAAGGGTGACGATGACTACCACACCCTGGGCACAAGAAGGAGAATGCCATCTTCCCTTTGTCCTAACCTTCTGACCAATGAGAGAAAGACTCATCTCACTGTGGGATGACACCTAGAGACTCCTTAATGCATTAACCCAATGCCTTGCTGAGATTCTGTAAAAGCGGACACCTCAGAACCAATGAACTACCGAATAAACCTGATGTTTTGCTTAGTTGCAACATTTATCTGATTGTTAAATGTTATATATGGGGGCTGATTCAATAAACAGTAGGCGTGAGAAAGCTTTATACCAGAACTCTGTGTTGGTGTATTATTTCTCTAAGGTGTGCACACTATATGTATATTGGTAATTTGGCCAGGGACAGATATCTCCGAGAACTATTTTAGTTTTCTCCAAAACATAATTGGCGCCCGATGACAGGGACTTGAGGTTTAACTGAGCCGGCAGCAGACACAAGGGATCCGGACGGAGCCTGCAGGAACGGGCGGAGCCTGATCACCTCCGGTACATGGTAAGGACACAGTTAGCACCTTGACCGCGTAAACCTGTTCCTGGGACTCCCCGTCATCCAGACCCGCTGTTGGGGGAAGTTGTCAAAGTACAGGTAATAACTTGCCTCAAGTCCATTACGAATCCTGTACCAGCGATATCTGTCACCTGTGTATGACTGTTTAGAGTGTGGGTCGAGTGATTGTGATTTCTTGGATATTGGGGTCCGGGACATACATGTGTACGTGCAGCAGACTCTGGGGACGGATTGGTAGTGCCCTGGTAGCACAATAAAACCGGAGGAGCCGTACGTACAGACGTGCATACACGAACTCTGGGGATCGGTGTCATTTGACATACCTTTCCTAAGGAGGGTCTATGCATGTTGGATAGCCGAGTATCTTTCGGGGGTCATGATGTTCGTGCCCTGGTAGCGTGATAACCCCGAGAGACGTCTATCACACACTAAGGTGTAAAAGCATGTATGTGGGATGCAGACTTCAGGGACGGATTGGTAGTGCCCTGGTAGCACTATAGGCCTGAGGGCGTCAATTTTAGCACACAACGGTGTGAGGCCCCGGACTAAAATATCTTAAGAGCCAGAAATTTTCTGCAGAAATTGTTTAAATGTTACTAAGGTCTGTTATTGCTGGTTGTGATGCATGTTTTGGTGAGAAATGTGGCTTTCTCCCCCTGTACTTGTGAAGCTGAGAAGCTGAATTTTCTGTGGCTGTGTGACAGGCAAGGACAGAACACATACAGCGAAAGAATACTCCCCCTCCCATCTCGTTTAACTCTTTCAAGGACGTATCTTAGTTAAGAGAATTCTTACTATACCAATGCTTAATGTCGTATGAATTTGTACAGTAAGTGAAATAACTGACTTGTTTCATGTTTCTGTTCATGTTTTCATGCTGTTGTTAAATTTGCTCAAGGGTAATTACAGTATGTGAAGTAAATGTTTGTGTGAAAGTAGGTGTGTCCCGGGAGGAGATTGATTTAAAAAGTAAATAATTGATACTATATGTTGAGATACTGCCGGCTAAGATGTATGTTTAATAATGAAATGTGATGTTATTCTCTTCCGGAATCTTATGCCTATCTTATTCACCTCTTGCTATACACTACGCTCTTTGCTATCCCTTTGCCAGTAGTGCATGGTTACACACTACAACCTAGTGGTCCCCCGGAGGGCAGTAACTATAGTCTGAGTTTAGGGAAGACGTGCAAAGTTATTCTTTTCTTTGCAGCTGTCGAGCATATCAGACATTCTATTTCAAACAACTGGTCTGTTTGTTTCTCTCTTTCTCCCTCCTCTTGTCTGCCTCCTAAAACCAGCTTGTGCTATACTAAGGACAGAAAAAGCGGGAGAAGCAGTGGTAAATAAATCTAAGAAGATGTTTAAAGTGTGTGGATTCACAAATATTGTGGGAGGACATCTGAGGGCAGAAGAGTGGCGGAAAGTGTTGAGAAGTAGTAGAGGGCAGTTGCCAGATTGTGGTTTGTTGCCGAGGGCAGAAGCATGGTACAGGGTAGCTAAGGCGATTGAGAAAGAGGGGTGGACAGAAGAAGTATGCATACTATGCACCGTGTGAGACAGTCATATACTATTACTTTTAGATTCTCTGTGAGCAACTCCCCCTGCTTGTCTATGCTCCTGTAGTTAACTCCTGCATGCCTGTCTGCAACGCTGATATAGAATTCTGTGAGTTATTTGAGGATGAACTAGCAGATCAGGCTATTAAGTTGTCAGATATTACACAGGATAAAACAGAGTCAGTGGAAATATATTTGTAACAAAAGGGCTTGAGTTCTCACAAGGTAATAAGAAGACTACACACATTATGGTGTCTTCTGAGCAGGAGAAGACAGAGCCAACAAGAAAGTGTTTTAATTGTAACAAGTTTGGGCACATCAGCAAGAATTGTATGATGCCTAGAAAACCAAGGACAAAGCAGCAGGGGGATGGCACTAATGAGGTGCAGGGGGGCCAAAATACAGCATAGGACAGTGGTGAGCCTGAGTCACTATCTCCTGTTATGGCAGTATCTTCAGGGGATAGCGGACTAGGACCTCAAGCTATTGTAATATTACCAATAGAAGGGATCCCTACCACCTTCCTAGTAGACACAGGTGCAGCCAGAAGTGTCCTAAGACAACATGTGATGTTTCTTGTGTAGGAGTTGACGGTATCCCCTCATCCAACCAGTTGACTCAGCCACTACAAATAGGCCCATTCCCAGACCTGCTTACTAGATTTGTAGTGTCCTCCACATGCCCAATGAACTTGTTAGGTGCAGACGTGCTCTCCCGCTTACAAGCATCCATCTTGTTTACCCCGGATGGGACTATACAAGTGTCCTCGCCTTTAACAATTACTGACACGTCAGTACTCTGTTCACTACCAATATTACTCCACTTAGATGTGAAAAGTGACAATAGACAAGGCCCGGCCGACATCTTGGATAAGATTCCGGCAACCCTCTGGTCACGTGGTCCGGAAGATATTGGGCATTTAAAGGTGCCTCCAGTCATAGTAAAGTTGAAGCCTGGAGCCGAATTACCACAAAAACGCCAATATCCTCTGAAGCCAGCGCAGATTGATGCAATCTCACAGCAGATAGAGAGCCTGTTGAAACAGGGGGCGTTAGTCCGGTGTACGTCACCATGTAACACGCCCCTCTTCCCAGTGAAAAAAGAAATCCAGGAAAGGAGAGCCAGTAAAATACCGCATGGTACAAGATTTGCGAGCAGTCAATGAAGCAACCATATTAGACACTCCCATAGTACCTAACCCACACACTCTCCTCTCTGGAATACCTCCAACAGCAGCATACTTTACTGTAGTGGATCTGGCAAATGCCTTCTTTAGCATTCCTCTTGATCCTTCATGTCAGTATCTCTTTGCATTTACACATGATCATAATCAATTTTGCATGACGCCCCAAGGAGCACAGAATTCTCCTAGTCAGTTTGCTAAAGCCATGGGTCTAATCCTTGATTCTTGGCAACAAGAAAACCCTGATGTTGTACTTCTGCAATATGTTGATGACCTCTTACTCTGTGCTGAAGACCTTCCTACAGCTACACGGACATCAGAGAGTTTACTGAGACATCTGGCAGAACAAGGGTGCATGGCATCCAGAGAAAAATTACAGTGGTGTCAGGAGACCTGCCTTTCCAAAGGAGTGCGCCATCTCACACGCAGCCGTGTTAGAGCAATAGAAGAAATGTCTGTACCAGAAGGACACAGACCCCTCCACGCTTTCCTAGGTCTCATATCCTACTGCAGAGCGTGGATACAAGAAGCCTCTCTCCTGATGCAGCCCTTGTATGATGTCCTGAAGACTGAACCTTTTCAGATGACTCAGATAGCCCTAAATAACTTTTATGCTCTGAAACAGGCTATCTCCTCAGCCCCTGCATTAGGGCTACCCAACCTACCGTTCAAACTGTTTATATCAGAAAAAGAAGGACATGCAATGGGAGTCTTGACACAGTCCCAAGGAAACAGACAACGCCCCATTGGCTACTTCTCATGTCATCTGGATGCTGTAGCAAGAGGAGGCCCTTCCTGCCTTAGGGCAGTATTTGCAGCTCATGCCTTACTGGATAAGACAAGTGACATAGTCCTTGGGTATCCCTTGACAGTTCTTGCTCCACATGACATTGCTGCTATCATAAACCAGACGCAGCCAAAACCCCTGACAGCAGCCAGACACCTCTGTCTCCAATGTTCACTGATCCTGCCAGATAATGTCACCTTACAGAGGTGTTATGTGCTTAATCCAGCCACTCTCTTGCCATTTCCTGAGGTGGGAGATGAGGAAGAAGGACATTTCTGGTATAGTTTGAACTTGGATCAGGAGTCAAACATAAGCTCAGATGTAAAAAATCATTTACTGGGACGCCTAGTCAAGAAGACAGAAACAGATGAAACACAAGACTCTCTACATTGTACGCTGTGGAACAAACAAACACCGGGACGGGATCTTCAATTTGAAGCGAAGCTTATGAAATTGAAGCAAGTCACGTTAAAACTGATGACATTGTATAATGATACAATAGGGGATAGCACACTCATGGTAGAGCTTCCTTTTGAAGCAGAATTGCTCTATAAACATTGCGATACAGCTGTCCCACACATAGCACTAACAAAGTCTGCACAGAGTACATGGAGCTCATTGGGGACTGCGCTGAAATGGTGGGAGTCCGCAGATGAAGATGAACTAGAAGCAGAAGGAATAACAAAACAAACCCTCAACTGGCATGTGAATAGTTTTCCCAAAGTACAGGCTGAAGACCCATATGCTGTTCCAGGATCAGTACACCCACCTCATGACTGTCTTCAGCAAATGGAAATGGAGACCTCACACCTTGCGAATGTAAAAGAACTTGCCCTGACAGACCCAGACATCATTCTGTATGTGGATGGATCAGGGTAAGCTGATGAGAATGGAACATATCACACAGGTTATGATGTGACTACGGAAGAAGATGTGGTAGGAGACTTCTCACTACCTCCCTCCATGTCAGCACAAGAAGCAGAGTTGATTGCATTGACTAAGGCCTGTGAAATTGTGACAGGAGTCCGAGCCAACATCTATACAGACTCAAGATATGCTCTAGGAGTGACTCAAGACTTTGGGATAATTTGGAAAGCCAGAGGATTCATGACAGCTGCAGGCACCCCAGTAAAGCATGATAAAGCCATTCGTGAACTACTAGATGCTTTAGCACTCCCAAAGGAGGTGGCCATACTGAAAGTGAATGCACATGGGAAGCTAAATTCAGATGAAGCACAAGGAAACCATCTAGCAGACCAGATGGCTAAGAAGGCAGCAATTATATCACAGGAAATGGACAAGAAAGAGGAGAAGGAAGACATAAATATCTACACAATGCAGACTTTACCTACAGATTTGAAACTACTCAAAGAATTGCAGAAGACTGCAGACCCAAAAGAAGTAAACAAGGGGGTCAAAGGGAGCATTCCTTAAAGATGGATTGTATGTTGATAATCTGAGATTGTGTTTACCAAAGAATCTCTATCCAGCAACAGTACAGTGGGCCCACGGACCGGCACACTTGTCAGAGACCCTCATGAACGCTCTGATAGATAAGTACTATATGGCCCCAGGCATAACTACACTTACGAGCAACTATTGCAAGTCCTGTAGCATCTGTGTTAAATGTAATACAGACCAAACTGAAAACCCCCCACAGAAGCATTTAGCAAAATATCTGTATCCATTCCAGAGGATACAGATTGATCACATACAAACGCCAAGGAGTGGTCGATTTGAATACGCTCTGGTCATTGTGGATATGTTCTCAGGATGGCCAGAGGCCTATCCAGTTGTAAACATGACAGCCAAAACCACTGTAAAGAGACTGCTAACAGAGGTCATTTGTAGATATGGGGTCCCTGAAGTGATCGAGAGTGACCAAGGACCAGCCTTTACTGCAGTACTGGCCAAGGAAATTTGGGCAGATTGGGAGTAACTCTGTCCTTCCATACACCCTATCATCCTCAGAGTAGCGGGAAGGTAGAACGTATGAACGGGACTTTAAAGTCCAGGATGTTAAAAATGTCACAGGAAACTGGTATGCCATGGCCTGAAAGTCTCCACATAGCCTTGGTCAGTGTCAGGTATACCCCCAGGGGGAAACATGCACTATCCCCTCATGAAATCCTGTTTGGGTCTGCTCCTAGATTAGGGTGCTACTTTCCTCAGCAGCTGCAACTAAAATCTGATGTACTTGTTGACTATGTGATTGCACTGTCCACCGCATTGACTAAAATCCATGCACAAGTGTTCTCTTCTATTCCAGATTCGGAAGTGATCACTGGTACTCATCAACTACTTCCTGGAGATTGGGTCCTGGTCAAGAAATTTGTGAGGAAAACTCCTTTGGAACCCAGATACGAAGGCCCATTCCAAGTACTACTGATCACAGCTACATCAGTTAAGTTGGAAGGGAAAGCTACTTGGGTCCACGCATCACATTGCAAAAAGGTTCCTCCCCCTGATGACCAGGAAACAATACAATGAGCACAGCCCAGTGGTTTATTCTGTTTCTTGCAGTATATATGAGAAAGGCTCAACATGTAACTAACACAAAATGTGAGGATGGTATCACCTTTTGGTATAATTCCCAAACTACACACGTAGCTACATACACCTTTGATTTTTGTGACGTTGTCGAATGTCCCACGGTCCCTGAACAGTGTGACTTGTACCAGAGCTCCCCCAATAAGGCTATATATATATGTGTCATTGACGAGATCTTTGGTAAAGATTGCTCCACATGGGGAGCGGTAGGGTGGAATACTGGGGAACACTGGGAATCTAGACCTCAGGGCGCTGCAAATAAGAAAGATGACCAGGGCAGATCCCTCCCTGACCGAATTACTCTACTAAAGACTGGTAGATGCCTGAATAGTGGGGTGACCGGTTCTAGTATGCAACTTACCCTGACTATACAGAATCCTAGTCCAGTGCATGCTGACACATATCAGATGAGAGCTTGGGTGAGCGGGAAAACTACGAGGTTTTCAGAGAAATTTAAGTTAGCAGACTTGTACAAATATCCTGATCTACCTCCCGTACTACAGGCATTAAAACCCGGCCCACAGACTATAGGAACAATGACTGCCACTGGTGACCCAACATATGAGGACACGTTAGCTACTGAGAATGGATTTTCAGATCTTAATGTGTGGTTGGAATGGATGAAATACAATGTACAGGAAAGTAATAAGACCAACTGTTATGTATGCGGCCATGCTAGGCCTCATTTAGGTACTGTTCCACTTACTATACCTTTGCAGGAAGAGAAATGTTTTCTGAGGTTGTTCAAATATAGACATAAGTATATAGATAAGTGCGAACAATGGAGAAAGACGTACCCTGTGATAACTAATAATCCCCATCCAGGGAAAGGTATAACTATATACCCGGGAAATTATACGTGTTACAGGAGAAATGTTTCTCATGGGTTTAATTTGCAGAAGTTCCCAAGTGGATTTTGACACATATATAGAGATGGTTCATCCACACTGCTAATCAATCAGACACAAGCTTTAGGGGACATATATGGGTTATGTGGGGATATGAAACTCAGGGTAAGACTGTCAGGAGTATGGCGTGGGGAATGTACCTTGGCTAAAGCCATAATGCCGTTACACATTGTCCCAACTTATTATGATGACAATCTACCTAATGCCCCCCAAGCAAGGTCCAGAAAGAGAAGACAAACTTCATCATCTGAACTTCGGGAAAGTTTTGACCCACATGTGTATATTGATGCTATTGGAGTCCCAAGGGGGGTGCCCGACCAATTTAAGGCCCGAAATCAGATAGCAGCAGGATTTGATTTACTGATACCAATGATTGGTGTAAATAAAAATGTCGCCTGGATTAATTATATCTATTATAATCAGCAGTGATTTGTTAACTACACTAAGGATGCCTTAAAAGGCATTGCAGAACAATTAGAGGCTACATCACACATGGCCTTCCAGAATCGTATGACATTAGACATGATCCTTGCAGAGAAAGGTGGAGTTTGTAAAATGCTTCCTGACACTAGCACATGTTGTACGTATATTCCTGATAACACAGGTCCAAATGGCAAGATCACACTGGCAATTCGGAAATTGGCTAATCTTGGTCAAGAATTAAAAGAAATTCTGGTACCATGGACTATTGGGATTCCTGGTTCGGATGGATGAATGGTTGGCAAAAGGTTTTATTACAAGTTGGAATGGCTATTCTTGCCGTTATAATGCTACTTGCCTTCCTTCTGTGTTGTATTATCCCCTGCATACGTACTTATCTACAGGATGCAATGGTCAAGGCTTCACCCACCTTTGTTCATCAGAACCTAGAACTAGATTTTGGTGACCAGGATGATACCTATAAGACATCTCATATGCTAAAGCAGATGACCACAGGCTCGAAGGAGAGTGTCTTATGAACACCATGGTTCCTGATCTGAGTTAGTTACACTATTAGCTGATAGAAGCTTCTAGGTTTTCCCATGCCGCATAGGACATAGGGTAGGTGTGACGTTAGGTCATGGCAACCCCGATCGAACGAAGATATGTACCTATGTCATACTCACATGCAATGCTTTCAAGATCCGGACATAGAATCCACAGAAGAATAGTGTTCCGGAGGAACCATAGCTTAAAAGACATGTACTCTTAACTTGTATTATCCAATACGCAGCAGTTACTAACCTTTACAATGAACTAGTATGCGTGTGTTGGATGATGCGAAAACATAATATGACATTTTAGGGGGTACTGTTATGGATCAGGATCTACAAGAAAATGCATTTTATGTTTGCTCTATTCATACATTTTCTCTTTTCAGTATTACGTAACCTTATTAACAATGTTGATTATTGGAGACTCTAAGATGGAGGATTTGCCACTTCTTCATACAAGATGTTGGCAGCCCAATTTCCGGTCTGCTAAGGGTGACGATGGGCACAAGAAGGATAACGCCATCTTCCCTTTGTCTTAACCTTCTGACCAATGATCTCACTGTGGGATGACACCTAGAGACTCCTTAATGCATTAACCCAATGCCTTGCTGAGATTCTGTAAAAGTGGACACCTCAGAACCAATGAATTACTGAATAAACCTGATGTTGTGCTTAGTTGCAACATTTATCTTAATGTTAAATGTTATATATGGGGGCTGAATCAATAAACAGTAGGCGAGAAAAAGCTTTATACCAGAACTCTTTGTTGGTGTATTATTTCTCCAAGGTGTGCACACTATATGTATATTGGTAATTTGGCCAGGGACAGATATCTCAGAGAACTATTTTAGTTTTCTCCAAAACACCCTCACTGCACACATACATACAGTATACACATATACTTCTATACATACAGTACACTGTATACATATATACACAAGTACTAGACACATGCACAGCAGACCCTAACTGCACATATACATATAGTATACACATATAATTCTATAAAGACAATACACTGTATACATATATACACAAGTACTAGACACATACACAGCCCACCCTCACTGCACACATACATACAGTATACACATATACTTCTATATACACAATATACTGTATACATATATACACAAGTACTAGACACATACACAGCACCCCCTCACTGCACACATACATACATTATACACACATACTTCTATATACACAGTACACTGTATACATATATGCACAAGTACTAGACACATACACAGCACACTCTCACTGCACACATACATATACAGTATACACATATACTTCTATACAGATAATACACTTTATACATATATATACAAGTACTAGACACACAGTACACCCTCACTGCAAACATACATATACAGTATACACATATACTTCTATACAGATAATACACTTTATACATATATATATACAAGTACTAGACACACAGTACACCCTCACTGCACACATACATATACAGTATACAAATATACTTCTATATACACAGTACACTGTATGCATATATACACAAGTACCACACACAAAGCACCCTCACTGCACATATTAGAATCCAAATGTTCTATTCCAATATACCCACAATGCTCTTCACCCACTTTATACATGTGCAGCCATTTTATCTCATCACTGCAGGAGGAAACAATGTAAGATAAAGGCCGATGCTGAACACAAAGCACATGCTCACAGGGCACAGTGTGGTGTCACATGGGGGATCTTGTTGTGTATTTTGTGTTCCTGGGCCTAGTCACATGTCACTAGTCACAATGCGCTGTCATGTACACAATGTGATATATGGGCCAGGAAGCCTAAAGGGTGTTGTTTTTATATAAATACAGTAGCGACTTGCCCGTCAAAAATTATGGGGCAATAAAATATGAAGCCATAGAAATGCTGTTTGAGTGTGAGAACCTTCGGCGGTCATTGCGAGGCTTGCGCTGAGCGCGTTTGGCACTCATTGCGAGCCTCTCCTGTCGTGTACTTTTGGTCCTTTGAGAGAGATATATATGTAACAGAGTTGGAACACGAATCCAATATCTCCGCTGGTATACAGTAAAATATCCAAGAAGCACTACAGTCTCACCATCCCCAGCCTCCCATATTGGACGACACTCAATTGGGAGTCAAATAATACTGACTTTATTTTGTTGTGCAGAGATATATATACACATCTCTTCCCACAGGCAATACACATCCCCCATAGTTGGCCACACAATACACATAGAGGGACAATAGGTGGGTCACACCTCCATGAGGCTACCTGGCAACTTTGATACAATCAGACATTGATTAGATCATCCTTCCCTTTGTTCCATCTTCACAATGTGAACACTTCACACAATGGACCTCTCTTGCTTATGAGGAGCCCTTGTAATAGGATTATCTATTATGCCAAGGTCTGCAATAGTCTGGGCTAATATTCTGCAGAGCATAAACCAACATACATACAGTATAACAGTAGAATCATAGTTTAACCATAATAATTAAATAACCATAAAACAGAGTAAAACAGTGATGGGTTCCGTTACACACCTCCCCCGTGACCATAAGCCGGCATACACGGTCTGATCCCAACGGATCGGCCAAGGGATGTCCGGACAAAAGTAGTTGTTGGTCAATTCTCTAGTTTGACAACCCATCAGCATTACTGCAATTCACCTTTACTCCCATTTCAAGAACAAAACAAACGCACACTTCATACAGCATTCACAGCAATAAACATTTCAAGGAGAGGAAAATACATTTTACAAACTGGTGTACAGAGGCCTCTGTACTGGAGACAATGGGGAAAGTAATCCAATTATCCAGGGACAGAGGCAGACTCCATTGAGCACATGGTTGCAAAAAAAACATAAACCACTTTAAAATACATAAAGTCACCTTTTACCCATAACACACAGACATTTCACATATCCCCAGATAGCTGGGATCTGAGCGTACAAAATAACCGAATAGCGCTCAGATCCTATTCACACAGTTCAATTGCCATGTAGCTAAAGTCTTTCCCATAATCTTTCATTACATGAATGGGCTCCATGGCATAGCTATCTGGGGTATCACCGCTCCCACAGGGCAAGTACCGAATGACCCCCCTGTATTTAAAGGGCCAGAATGAGTGACATACACTCTGGTATGGCCAAATACTGTTTTTAAAGGGCAATATGTCCCAAAGCCATAGTCGCAGGGCAGGAGGCTGGCAATAAGTCCTCTCCAGGACAAAGTGGCGAAAGGCACTTTGTCACACATCTCCCCTTTGGGGGGAAGTCTAACCAGGCTCCTGGATATTTCGCTGTGGGGATGGGGCAACACGCTGAGGGGACTTGAGGGGCAGAGGCCAGCGGCACTCTGCCCTGATGCCAGCTCTTCTGCTGGTATAACCTGCAGGACATCCTGCTCTGTACAAGGGACAAAGGGAGGGCAGAGGCCGACTGCACTCTGCTCTGCTGTCAGCTCTTCTGCTGGGGTACTTGGGGCATATTCCGGCTCAGTAGCCAGGGAAAGGTGGGGGTCAGTGGGGGTTAACATTTCCTCTGTTAACCCTGGGGCCACATTAGGAGTTAGCTGGGGAGGGGAATTGGTACTTACCCCCTCCTCCGGTTGTCCCAGTGAGGGTAGTTGGGGATCTGGACAGGCTGTCCAGCATCCCAGTAGGTCAGGCACAGAGACCACGGTCCCATCTGCGCCGTCTGGGAGATTGGTGTCTCCCCTTGTTAGGGTAAGCTGTCGCTGGGGGGAGAGGGCGACACCTTCAACTCCCTGGAATACACACTGTCGCTGGGGAGGAAGGACGGCACCTTCTGCTCCCTGGGGTACACACTGCCGCTGGAGAGTAAGGACGGCACCTTCTGCTCCCTGGGGTACACACTGCTGCTGGGGAGGAAGGACGGCACCTTCTGCTCCCTGGGGTACACACTGCCGCTGGGGCGGAAGGACGGCACCTTCTGCTCCCTGGGATACACACTGTCGCTGGGGAGGGGAATTAGTTGGAGTATTACACGTGGAGAGGTTTCTGTTTCTGGGTCAGTCTCTCTGCTTGTGGCCCTGCTGGTTACACGTGTGGCACCTGATGTACCGTGGAGGGGTTTGGTAGTTCCCACCACCCGGACGCAGTGCTGGGGGGGGGTTAATGGTGGGAGGTGGGTTAGCAGCTCCCAAGATGGACCGCTCCCGTGCCCGCTGCTTTTCCATTATGTATTCGTGGACATCTGTCATTAACCATTCCAAGGTTATTGTGGGAAGCGTACCTGGGAAAAAGGCCAGTCTGCTTTGGAGTTCTCTTCCAAACTCAGTCCGTGTGCTGTCCGTAAGAGGTGCTGTAGCCGCTGCCCGGTTTCCCTCCATGAGTTCCTTTCTGTCTGCATCCCTGTAGTCCGCGGCCCCCTCCTCCTCCTCATCATGGAACGCTGTCCGAAAACTAGCCGGTTATTGTGTAAAGCAGCATTGTATAGTCGTAATGTTATTAATGTGGTACGCATCTCGTGAGTATTGTACGGCTTTTCTAATAGTGTATCTTGTAGGTCGCAGTTTGATGTGTAAAGTGCTATGCGGTTTGCAGTGTTTTGCGCGGTCCGGGGTCGTGTAGCCTTGTTATAACTTTTTTCGGCTGCCATTTTTTTTCTCACTTAGACGATTTTCGTGTGGCGAAAATCATCTAAATTTAGTTACATTTGCGTTCCACCTCACTCACAGACGTCCTGGCTGTTGCCCCATGCTGTCTTTGATGGTTTTGTATTTTTTTTTGCGTGTATTTGGTGTGTTTTTCGGGTTTTTTGTTCGGTCGGTAATCTAGTAAATTTTTGAGTCCCGCGTCTCGTATTTTTTTTTTTCTAAGTCCCACTTCTCGTATTTTCACGGCTCGCCTCGCTTCACGAGGCTCCAATCGGCTAAGTGCTATGATTTAACGTCTCGCAGCACATCGCAAGTGCAAGGTCTTTAACATCCACTAGCTGTGGGATGTCATAATGGAGGAGTGGAAGATGACTCCAATGGCAACATGTGTAGCTCTGGTGAACTCCATGCCCATGAGGGTTATGGCAGTGCTGGAAAATAATGGTGGCAAAACAAAATATTGACACTTTGGGCCAAATTTGGACATTTCCACTTAGGGGTGTACTCACTTTTGTTGCCAACGGTTTAGGAATTAATGGCTGTGTGTTGAGTTATTTTGAGGGGACAGCAAATTTACACTGTTAAACAGGCTGTACACTTACTACTTTAGCAGACTGTCATTTCTTTGGTGCTGTCACATGAAAAGATATCTTAAAATATTTACAAAAATGTAAGTGGTGTACTCACTTTTGTGAGATACGGTAATATGCACAATGGATTGTACCTCAACCATACGCTTTAGAATGTAAGTTTGCGGGTTTTCAACATTTGTCAGTGATTTAGGGAAGGCACTATTTATGTTTGATTTTAAGCTCAATAACAAGGCCCTCCATTATTTTGCAATGTGTTAAAAAAAATGACTTGTACTTAACATTTACATAGCAATGTGGAATATGTTGACGAGTCATAATAAAGGATAAAAATAATAAAAATGGAGACTCTTAAGAAACCCCATGGTATCACTAAATCGACCACTATAACATGGGTATAAAAAAAAAAATAATGAAGGTCCTTAAGGACTGCAAGGTATTACTATGATTTCCATATTGATCCATTTTAGTCCCCCATAGTCCTTAAAACTAACATTAAAAAAAGACTATAAAAAAGACAAAAAATGAATTCATCCTGTAGGGAGGGGGACATACATTACCTATCATTTTGATGATCATTGAAGCCTTGATCCTCCTTTTCTGATTGGTTAATGAGTTAGCCAAACAGAATGCATGGCTTAATTGTTCCCAAAAGCCTTAATTGTTCCCAGAAGTGTCTCCCTGTGGTCTTCCTGGTCCCTGTGGGGTCTCCCATGGCTGCACAGGCCTAGCTGGGAGTCTCCTTGGCTGCGTGGGCTTAGCTAGTGGTTTTCATGGGCCATGCCAGCCTAGCGGAGGACTCTTCCTACAACACAGGCCTAGTGCTAACTCTGACAATCTTGATGAGTCCCCAACTGCACCAGCTGCCCCTACCCCTCCTGGCCCCAGCCATTTCTGCCCTGACCACCACAACATATTGTGTTCTGATCCATCACATAGAATTCAGATTAACAAAACATTGAACTTAAGGCTGTAATGTAACAAAATATGTAAAAAGTCAACGGGGTGAATACTTTTGCAAGACAATGTAAAGGTTCTTGTATAGCTTGTACAAAATAATGATCTCTAAGTGAACTCATAAACCTGCTGAACTGCTGGTCTCATTTACTCTTTTTTCTTCTTGGTAGTTAATATCTCCCATTATTATAACTTGGCCATGCTTATGCTGCTGTTGCACTCTGCCATAGCAATTGCATTTCCTAATTCTCACTTATATTTTGGGGGGATTTGTACCTCCACTATTTCTTTCTACCCATAAGGCTTCTACATTATCACTAGTGTCACAAACATCTTCCCTGAGAAAAGGCTTTAAATTGGGTTTAACATGCAAATAAACCCCTCTTCTTCCTCTTGTTGTTTAGTCGTTTGGTCGTGTCCAACTCTCCATGACCCTATTGACCGCAGCATGACATGCACATTGTGTCTCTGGTTGAGCTTATCCCTAAGGTTTTTATGGCAAATATACTGGAGCGGGTTACCACTTCCTTCTCCAGTGGACCATGATTTGTCAGACGTCTCTGCTGTGACCTACGCTGATCCTACATGATATAGCTGACAGTTTCATTGATGGGGGGAGGAACTAGATAGAAATAAGGGATAAATGAATTTGTCTTGGGCAAGAAGAAGGGAGAAGGGTTAGTAAAGTCAATAGGGATGTCATGGTATCTAATATGAAATGGTGAGTACCTCTAATAACTTTAAATGTATGTGTACTAATGAAAGAGGCTTAGGCAGGAAATATAGCAATCCGTCACTAGCCAATAGTAAGGCCATAATTATTTAGGGGTGATAAGAGTCATGGTAGAAGAAGATGCCCCTTCTGGATTGCTACCTTGTTGTGACCTCAATGAAGCTGTGAGCTATACTATGTAGGGTCACCCAACATGGGCAGGTCATAGCAGAGGGATCAAAGTCGCAGTCCACTGGAGAAAGAACTGGCAACCAAATCCAGTATCTTTGCCAAGAAAACCTTTTGTATAAGTTCAACCATAGACAAGATGTGCATGTCGGGCTGTGGTCCATGGTGTCATGGAGACTTGGACACGACTGAACAACTAAACAACAAGAAGAAGGGGGGGTTTATTTGTATGTTAACCCCGATTTAAAGCCTTTTCTCATAAACACAGACAGATGTGCCTGGCGTGCTATATCCATGTGGTCACAGAGAGTCGGACACGACTGAAGGACTGAACTACAATAGTGTGACACCATGCATGCTGTCTCTTCCGTATATAAGTGTAAAATGTTATTTTGGGCATATGATTCTCTGTAATGTAATTTGGCTTCAGACATTTCTATAAGCAACTTTTACTGTGTGAGATCTCTGTGTATACAGTTCAATAAACAACTATTTTGCTTGACTAGACTCTGTTCTTAATTATTGGATTTCCCACCAAACATTCCCCAGTGCTTTAACATTATTTACAGCTTGATGTGTTATGATGAAATCAGTCTGAAATGACATGCTTGTGTCTTTTATTATCTGGCAAATACAAAAACTATTTCTTGGAGTCGTTGTCTTTATTACAGCATCCCTTCTGTTTAGATACAGTTATTGTAAAGACTTTCTTGAGACAGTCAATCAGTTTATTTTATTGTAAAGAACTATACAGCTTCAATAAAACTCAAACTTTAAAACATTAACTTAAAAAAAATGATTTCGCATTTAACTATCGTTTATTTGTTAATGGTACCTGAAATCTATCTCCTCAACAGACTCCTCTTCTTGCTCATCAAACTTATATCCTCCGGCTCTCTTTGTGGTAAGACTGATTTGTGGTAAGAATCTATTCAAAAACATTTATGTTTCTTTAGCAGCATGGATTTTGGGCAAAATCATCATTTTAAATACTGTATTCTTCCCAAGAATTGTCCAGATGTTTATATTTCTCCAAATCCTGTTTTATTTGTCATGATAAATTTGTAATGCATTTATTGGATATTTATTGGAAAAATGAAGCTTCCAAATGATTACAATATTGAGCATGCCATTGAAAAGCATATTTAGGTTCCATCTATCAATTGCCTCACATGTCACTATATTCAACCTATAATGGGAGGTTTTAGAATTACTTAGTTGTACCCTGTCACAGAACCCTTAGAATACAAAGTATCAATATTCACCTTTCTTTTTTTGTGATGAAAAATGTTGGTCTTTTGTAAGAAAGCATAGACTGAAAATAGTTTTTATTGTTTTTGTCAACAACTTTAGGCTGAAGCTCCTCCCACCTTTTTCAAACTGTAACAAACATTCCTGTAAATGCCTACTTACTGCACAGCTTTACGGGCAATGTCTGGGGATATTTGCTGCACATCCTGCCAGTTTGAAATAGTTATGAGAGCCAGCCCAAAGATGGTGACAAAATACAAAATGTTCAGTGTAAATTTTTCTCGCAAAATACCAACTTAAATAAACAGAATGTTGTTTATACGGATATTTTGTCTATAAATATCATGAAACTTGATCATTTCAGTAGCTATTTAATGTTAGTCAGTGACAATAAATATTACATTCGCAAAAATGTTGCCAGTACTATTTCCTTGTACGCTGGAGGGTTACCTAACTGCTTCAGCCATAGCATACAATCATAAGAAACATAAAAAGTGATATGGGACAACCTAAACCATCAACCAGCACAAACAAATCTTCAGTATGCAGTAGCCTAATAAGTGGAAATGGGGAGTCGCTTTGTATCAAGAGAGCCCATAAGTAAGCCTAGGTCTAACAGGCTGACACTTTGTGTGACATGCTGTGGGCCCTATTAAATTATCCCTCGTAGTTCTCTCGGTGCTCGCAAAAGGCAGTTTTCCTGCTGTTTGCGAGTACCGAATCTCTCGCAGCCTGCTTTGCGAAATGACTGCGAGAAAATGGCCGAGAATAGGCTCCGAGAGAGCTACGTAGCCTTAAATCTACGCATGATTCTCGCATATCGTAAGAATCCCTACGTGGACAAAAAGTCCACGCAAGGGATCCGAAAGCCTCTACGTGCTGCCTCGGAACAGCCCGAGACAGCAGTGTGAGGCTCCCCCCTGCACCCTATACACATCCCCATGCTGCAGGGGTCTCTATCAGGACCCCTGCAGCACCCCCGCATTAACCCCTTGCAGCGGGGGTCCCCGATCTCATAGATCAGGCCCCCCGCTGCATTTAAAACTTTTAAATTCCCCGCCGCTGCTCCTTAAAGGGCCCGCTGCACACTATTACCCAATCCCGGCTGCGGCACCTAAAATTAACCCCCCTCTATGCTGGGGGTCCCCATCGGGACCCCCGAAGTGTCCCCACATAAACCCATTGCAGGGGGGGGCCCCGATCGGCACCGATCGTGACCCTGCTGCAATTCAATTTTAAATTTCCCGCCTCGCGGGTCCTCAAAGGACCGTAAAGGTCCTGAAAGGACTCGCACTAAAAATATTAACCCCAGGCAACTATAATTACCCCATTAACTCATGGTGGTCAATCCAGACCACCATAAGGCCTAAATTTACCCATTAACTCATGGTGGTCAATCCAGACCACCATAAGGCCTAAATTAACCCATTAACTCATGGTGGTCAATCCAGACCACCATAAGGCCTAAATTAACCCATTAACTCATGGTGGTCAATACAGACCACCATAAGGCCTAAATTAACCCATTAACTCATGGGGTCAATCCAGACCACCATAAGGCCTAAATTAACCCATTAACTCATGGTGGTCAATCCAGACCACCATAAGGCCTAAATTAACCCATTAACTCATGGTGGTCAATACAGACCACCATAAGGCTCTATTTAACCCCATCAGTCCCATAAGGGTATATTATTACCATTATGGGCCTGTTACAAGCCAACATTAACCACATAAGTGCCATGATGGTCCTCAAGGACCATCATGACACTAACTACAAACACTACACTATAACCCCCAATAAACCATTTAATCTAAACTAACCCCCTCTACACTAATCTATTAACACTTACACTACCTACCTACACTACCTACCCCCTAATAAACCTCCCCAACACTCTAATTACAAAAAACGTACATTACAGAAAAAAAAAAAAAAAATACAGTACAGAAACCAAAAAAAACCTACAGTACAGAAAAAAAATACATTACAACCCCACCCCCCACTACAGAAAACAAAAAAATACATTACAACCCCACCCAAGGGGTTAATGTGTGGGGGCTGCGGGGGTTCCTATGGACACCTGCAGCAAGGTGTTCATGTGAGGACACTTCGGGGGTCCCGACGGGGACCCCCGCATTGAGGGGGGGTTAATTTTAGGTGCCGGGGGGGGGGGTTGGAGTACCCCCCACGGCAGGGCTTATGTGGGGGACTGCCGCGGAGGTCCCTTTTAGGACCCCCGCAGCACTTGATGAGGAGTGGGAGCCTGCGATATCATCTCGCCGGCTGTCACTCCTCCTGTACATTTACGCAGTGTAGATACGTACGGCCCTGCTGCGTAGCTCATACGTTGCTCGCAGCAGGGCTAATTTAATAGCATTGTAAGTTAGAAAAAATTTGCAGTACGTAGGGCTTAAGTAGAAGCCTCTTATTTACGAGGCTGGAATTTAATGAGGCCCTGTATGTTCATCTAGTTTTGCATTTATTAGAATAGAGCAATTTTTATCTGCAGATATTTTTCTTTATAACCTTTTCATACCTATGACTAATAGTGATATTTAGTATAAAATGTTAGGCTCTCGTCATCCCTGAGGACCAGCAGATACTGGTCCTAGGACTAGCCCAATGATGTATTATGACCAACTTTTCAGAAAAATGTTAGCAAATGTTAGCAAAATTCAAGTTGGCCCTACAGAGAAGGCAATATTTTCAGTAAATCAAACAAGTGCCACCGTTAAAAAAGTATGTTTGAAAAATGTGCGTCTGATTAACAGAAAAACAATGCAGTGAAAAAGTCATAAAGCTAGCTATTATGAATAAAAATTATTAAATTCCAAAATTTACAGTTATAAAGTGATTAAATTGAACAAGCCTGCAACTACATAGCCAAAATCCAAAACTGTAAACCATGCTTCCATATGCAGCATTTCAGGGAATAATCATGATCAATTAAGCAAGCCTGTAAATAAAAATTTAGACACAGCCAATAGTAAATGAGACCTTCATCATGACGTCAGTAAAACATGGTGTTTAAACCACAATCACAATCAATTAGTGATTAAAAGTCCAATTTGCGATCAGACTCGCAATCCAGAAATGTTGCAATATAAAAAATTCAATAAATCTACTGTTCTAGACCATGAGTGTTCAATGATATGTATTAACCCATTGATTGATGGGATCGATACATCACAAGGAAATTACACATAAAAAAATAAAAATTTTATTGCAGATTTGCGAGCTTGAGACTCTAATTCTAATGTTTTTCATCTCTTTCAAGTATTTTAAAGTACAGTAATCTATTTATATTTGCTTTTACAGTGCTACGAACAGGTGTATAACCCCCTTGCAAGTCCTCTCTAGTATTCGTATAATCTTTGGCTACATTTACCATTTACAGGTTTGAAGGCAATTGCAAACGTGTTGAATTGTTGCAATTTAATAGTGATTTGCGATTTTAACATTTGCGGCCTTGAAAGATCAAAGGCTTCGATAGGTTGGAGTTACGATTTTGACAACCTTGGTTGCTTTTCAGCCTGTAACCCGCAGATCTATTGCGGGTAGCGAAATTAGGCTAATTTAATAGCAGTAACTTTTGCGGGCTACATTACGGGATACAGTAACTACAATTTGGACAATTTAATGAGGCCCATAGTGTTTTATTTATTTTCACTCGCTCATCACTCATCATCTCTCACTTAGCATACCCTCCTTAAATGGCATCCCTCTCACCTATTTCGCTCCTCTTAAATCCATTCTAAACTCAGCTGTAAGACTCATCTTTCTCACCACTACTACCCTTTATATGCTGCTCCTCTACAAATATCTACAATGCTCCCCCGCTCTCCTACAGAATCACATTCAGAATGGTAGTTTTTACCTACAAGGGTTTCTATGATACTGCTCTCCCTACTTCTCCCCCCACTCATCTCATCCACACATCTTAGCCGTTTCTCTCCTCTCCTGCAGCTCACACTTTGTTTGGAACTCTTACACACTTCTTCAGACTCTCTCTAGACCTCTAAACATTTCGAAACATACTAGAAATACATATCTCATCATACTAATATATCCCATACCAGGCAATTTACCTTTCCCTACAACAATATAATGGGTTCCCTGGGGACGCAGTGGTTAGGATGAAGGTACTTTCACCACAGCATCCTGGGTTCAAATCCAGCCAGGGAACAAAAAGGTCACACTGGTCTGTATTTGGATAAGAGATCACCTGTGAATACCAGGAGCTGTATGCTATGGCCCACTGGAGAAGGAACTGGCAACCCACTCCAGTATCTCTGACATGAAAACCAAGTGGATTAGCATGGTGTGTTGTCCTTGAGGTCATTGAGAGTCTGACATGACGGAGCATCACCATTTCATTTTTACTACAATATATCTGACCCACTTAGCATCAGAAAACTGGACACTCAAGAGAGTTCCATACAGGATGTCTGACCTCTAAATGTAATTATAAATACTCCCAAATGTATATCGTTGTCTAAAATGTTGTAACAGTTTTGGCAAAACAGGTTTGATAACTCTTGGGAAACGCTATATGCAAACAGAACTGTTGACCGCAACATCCAATGATAGCACTCAAGGCTGGAAATGGTGGCCCGATATCAATCCTGATAGTACAAGATGGGCTATTCTTCTTGTGTGACCCAAGTAGAGCCGCCCGTATATTATGACTCACACATGGAACTTCAGAAATGTCATGTAACCTTTAATATTCATTTTTAAATATGATTTATAAGTACAATATTAAAAAAATATTTACAACATGTTACTTCCATCAATCAACTCTTAAAGCTCATGGATGCTCTTATAATAAGGTGTCCATAAACTCGTAGCGTTCACGAATGTGATCATCTGTTGTCTTGTTGGGGTCTACTTGAAGTTCTTCCTCGGGTATTCCTTCTAAGAACTCATTTATCAGAGTATCAAGGTCATCCTCTTTGGGCAACACAGGTTCTGCTATTGTGCTCATTGTGTGGCACTGCACTATAGCCTCTGTGGAAGTGGGACCGGCAAGCTCAGGAGCAGAGGTCCAACACTAAAAGGAAACAGGTGAAAATAGCAAAATTACCATGGTATTAAATAATTATATATAGGAGTGTAAGTGTGTATGCAGGTTTTGTAGCTGAGGGTGCTGCACTGTGCACTAGAGGAACATATGTCTTGTGCAATAACAGCACAAAAACAGTTTGAGATGATTAGTTTGAGGTATATGTTGCATAAACCATAACTTTCCTAGTATGAGAATATAGAAATCCCAAGCCACTTTAGCTACAATAATTAAACAAGCAGTTTGGAGTGTCAGCTCCTCTCTAACTTATGACATTAAACTGCATTCTTTAAGTATTATTTAGCTTTGTCTGAATTTGCCATTTACCTTTCTTTCAGGCGCTTTGGTGCAAGAACCTGTATAGGAGAGAGAGATAAGAGTGAGGCCAGATGTAACCGCTGCAGCTGTAAGTCTACACCTTATGAAGCCAGAATGTGCCTAGTGCACAGAATCCAAAGCATGTAATGATGGTGACTGCTGATAGTCATAAGCAATACGGGTTAGATGTAGTAAGCAATGAAGTGCTGGCAATCTCTTGGAGAAAGTATATGTTCCTATGTTATTGGATGGGAATATGTACTAAGATTTGACAGCTCCAAAAGTCACCCAACATTTCTCCATTTTGCATGGTAAGTATTCTGTCGCTTAGGTACACTGACATAAGAGCAGGTATATTTGTAAAGCATTTCTGCACAAGTGGTTACAACTTAAATGTTTATACTTGTTACAAACATATGAAGTTTTCTACAGTAGTCCTTTATATTTTATGTTATGCCAAAATAAAGAACATGTGGGATATCTACTTACAGAAGATGCATCATTAGAAATTTGCATATTCACTGTGGAAGATACTGCAGAAACGAGAGGTCTCATGTCAGCCACTGCCAGGGTCTCTTGCGATTTGCGTTTAAATGCACCTTTGGTAGGGGTGCTGTTATTCACTGCCGCTGGCTCCGTGTTTCCTTTTGGATCTCCTGTACCCAGAGACTACAAGTCATTTGCTTGTCATATATATCACCCACATAATTTTTTGTTTTCCCCGTGTTCTATTCTTAGGGACCGTTAAACATTCTCACGGATCATCACTTACAAGATATCCCAAAATAATGTCCTGCAAAAACCTTTCATTTTCTTCTTTTGTATGTACACCGTGAATCCTTCAGTTCTCTTTGAGGCTCTAGCATCTTGGACCTCCAGGTTGGCTGCATGGTACACTTTTATGTAAGACTCTGCCTTCATGACATTTGGTACTGTTGGGGGTCACCCTCTCCTGCTTCTTCTCAGGTAAAAACGTAAGAGGTACTGAGACTGGAGGGACAGCAGGCAGCTTGAAACAATCCTGCAGCAATAAATAAAAAAAGTTTATCTATGCAAAAATAGAAAAAAAATGCATCACACTACCTGCAAAATATGGCCCATTGAAGGAAAAAAGCTGAATTTCCAAATGCGATATGCACCTTTGAAAATCTAAATCTGATAATCTTCATTTTTTTAAAAGACCAAAAAGGATTTAAAGTGTTAGCAACAATATACAGTCTCAGGCAGCTCCATCACTGTCATCCCATATCTGTATTGTCAAATAGAAGTGAACATTTGAAATATAATCCAGCTCATTGGATGCAATTTGTATAATGCAATTAAATTGGTTTAGTTTTACTATGCCAGTCACTTATAACCGACAAAACAGATATACAACTGCCTATGATAGGTATTTTCTTAATAACAGTTTTATCTTTTTAAGTTTTCTAAAAGCATTTTCCAAAGAGTATATAAATATGGGACTACATTGGTCTTTTACAACTGTTTGTTCTCACCTGGGCAGAGGTCCTGACGCTGACTTGAGAATAGGATGAGTTTTGTTCTGTTTGTGCTTTGTCTGGTTTGGTCTCAGATTTACCTACAAAAACATAATATATTGGAGATCTGGTCAGTCAGATTAACAAACAATGTAAAATTTGATTACACGTACAATCAGTCATGTTGTGTATTGTACTATAATGAGAAATGGAGCAGGAATAATGTAGAAGTCATGTAGTAAAATAGCTGTGAGCTCACCACACTAATCTGAAGATGCCAAAAATGTATTACCTCTTGGTTTGGAGTTTAGAACGACTCTCTTGTGGTTTATTGGAACTTGATGCTGGGTCACAGTCTCCGCATTTTGGGTTTTTGTGGCCTGTTTTTGACTAAGAGCTTTTTCCTGACGGATTTCTTATAAAGTTTTTATATGCATTTTGTCCAAGGGCTTTGCATAGTATTTTGCCTTATACATGGTGATATTTGGATATGTGGCTTGCTGTAATCAGTTTCCAGTCTCACATTCAATCTCCTACAAATGTGAGACTCTGGTGTATATTTACTATTTAATTGCAATTAAGTGAATTTTGCTAAAGTATACTAAAGGGAGATGTTAGAGCTCTGATAACTGTTTCTGCTCTACTCTTCTTTGCCCCGCACTGTACTGTACAGATCTCTCCAAATCTGCAGTCAATATGAAACTAAATGGCAACAGGCAGGGGGTTCTCTTATCACTATGACATCCTGCAGTGACATCATAATGCACACCTGTCAGTATAGCACTTATGATAAGTCTGATTAGCAATAAGAACACTGAAGTGTAGATTCTATTCTTTAGGATGGTGTTGTCTACCTCGCCAGATATTGCCAGTTTAATAAATGCCAGTGGGCATTTGTTTCACTTTCTAGTCCCTGTTCTTCTGTAAAAAACATAGTATTTTGATCCTGTATCAACAATAGGAAAAAAGTTTAATTCAGCGGAAGCTGCATGTCTTTAAGCATGTCTTGGTATACATCACACTAGATGCGCAAAAAATACTTCCACCTGTTATCTCTGCACATAGTTCATTGGGACTTGTTTATACTTATAGAAGAAAAACAATGATTTTAAGTACAAGCAGAATTATCTGTTTTCATACCTCACGGCCTGTAATGGACTGAGTAGTGTTTCAGGGCTAAAGTTTACAAGTGTTACAAAAGTGATGAATGCTATATATATATATATATATATATATATATATATATATATATATATATACACTAAATAATGCAAGAATATTTGTATTTTTTCCACAACACTGGTCTGCATAATTAATTCATCCCTCCTTGGTGTAAATAGATAATTTCCTGAGGTCAAATACTATTAGAATGTGTTTGTATCAAGAAAGTGCTATGTGCTAAAAATAATGAATTCGATATTTACATAGAGTGCTGAAAAAATCAATAAAGTGCTAATGGGTTAAAGTGCCTAAATGTAAATTTTGTGAATTGAGTGGACAATCCTGTTATACAATATTGAATAATATATATAATAAATCTTATATTCTTATAGCACAGAACTTTAGGATTTTATATCCTCATAAACAATGGGATACAACAATTAATCCCTTGTTGAATGGACCTTCATTTTATTTGACACTCTGCATTGTGGGTTTTATACTCAGAGAAAATAGAGTAAAGTGTATTGCTAAGAGGTATGAATTAAAAGTAAAATACTATCTTATCATACCATAGCTAGCATTAGTAAGATTGTTACATGGGAGTCTCTACAAAATATATATATTCTATCCCATGTCACCAAATACATACACTAATCTCTTCCTATATATTTCCAAAGTTTTAAATGTAGCTTATAATGAGATGAAGGGACTTTATCTAGGGTCTATAGAATAGCTGGCTAGATAGGTAATTCTATTGCCTCCAATGAAAATTGTGTGTTGCAGTGTCTCAACCTAGTTTTCCATCTATAAATTAGCTATGGAGAATATAACTCCTACTACAGACCACTACTATCCTTCTTTAAGATTGTGTTCGATTAGGAAGTAAGTGATATGCTTAAGGGGCTTGAGGGGTCCCCTTGAGGAAATACCAGAAACGTGCATCGGGTTAGAACGTAGGCATGCCGTCGCAATCATATGACGTCATAACAGTGCGTCCCGATCGTGGCGTGCACCAACACAAGGAATCTCTGTGATTCTAATATACTAAATCCTAAAGTAAACACCATTAATCAAAAGAAAATAGATTTAAATTCAAAAGGACTTACACTGGCCCTCTAACAATGGTCCAGTAGCCCAGCATTCTATTCTCATTGTATGCAGAATGTATATGAAAATATAATATATACACATTGATTTAGAGCAAGTCCAGTAGCCCAGGTTACAACTCCCCTGAGCAGCCCATGTGACAGTTCTCCGTTCTTCATATTACTTCTCCAATCAAACCTGCAATCCAAGTTGTCGTTTGTGGAACTGTGAATGGGAGAAAAGCAAAGGAAAGGGTGAGGATGAAGCTGGTCTTGTATACCACACCAAGCTGACATAGCCAGATTTGGTCAGTTTTCCTTATTTACCTATATATCTGTTACTTACGTAACTGATATAACACATCTCTTCTGTAACTGTGTTATCTACAACATTTTGCCATCGATACGTCATACTCCTATTACAGGGACCTAAGGAACAAAGATAAGAACTGGATTTCTGGTTCTTGAGCCTCTACACAGAAAAAGCCCATTTCCAGGCAGTCAAAATAAACTAACCTGATGCATGAAGTAGCCCAGTCCTGCTAAGCTAATATTTATTAACTATGCAGAGTAATGTCCTGTGGACTTTTCCATCTTAGTTATGGATACAGGCAGAGCAGCATGCAGCTTCCAACTTCTCTTCTACCTTGAGGATGTTACAGTAAACTCTCTCTCATTCAAAGAAAAGGACTAACCCACTACGCACAATGAGTGTGTCCAATGGTGCTTTGAATATTAGAAGACAAAACACAAGAGAAAACACCATGCTTCTTTCTTGGGATTCTAACCTATTTGTATAAGTCACTAACCTGATCAAATACCTTGGTTCTCCATGTAAATCAAGTGCTCTAAGTTAAGGCACTGCCATAAATCAGCCGCGGGAGCTTTTTTCCCCCTAATTCTACACTAATGTAAATCTTTTGCTCTCCCAGGTTAGGGCACTCGGCCCACGACCATAAATCCTGCCAACAGTTTTCTGTGTAGGGAGTAGCCAAACCAAGCTTTGCGAATAAGACACAGCTCTAGGGGCCAATAGGAAATGAGAAAATCATGAATATTATAATAAGTGGGAAGTGCCATAACAAGTGCCATAACTTCTGGGCAAGGAAAGTTAGGAGATATACAGTATATAAATTAATTGTTTTTTATTTATTAATATATTCTGATATTAAAAAGATGTGACAATTGTATTTATAACTTCAACAAATATAGATGTGTTTATTTTGTATTTAAATATTATATATGTGTTTTTGTGACGTGTATTAACCCCTTAAATACTGGGTTGTATGTTACCCAGGGTTTTGTATCTAAAATCAGGCTTAATACTAACATATCATGTTTTTTTTTTTATTACACAAATGTTGATAGTTGATTGTTAAGTTCAAATAATGCTGAAATGTTATCATTTTGTAGTGCTTTTTGTGATATAGTTTTACTTTGCTTCTGAGGGACTCAGGAAGGGATTGAAAACCACTTGCGAGTGGTCATTGGTACCTTTGAATCTTTCTTCTGCTTTTTGTGCCCTGATTTGCGAGTGATCCGTAAAATCTTATTAGCAAGGGTTTGGGTGTCAGAGTGTAAGGGAGTAACTCGTAATTTATTGTCTATGCAAAAATCTATGGAAATCTTTGCCTTGCTTCTCGGCTTTGTTCACTCAAAGCCAGGGGCGGCCCGTCCATTGGGGCGTCAGGGCAAACGCCCCCCCAAATATTTTCTTCACCCTGCAATAAAAAAAACACAACAATGTATTAGTATAACCCAAAAACAAATAAATATAAGGTGTACATCATCATTTCAAGTCTAAATAGTATTAAAATGAATTAAAGTTAGAAAAGGGACACTGTCACTTTAAAATAACTCTTGCGCTACATTAACTAATGCTGTGTATCTATCTATCGCCCCCTGCCTGCACCCTGTGTGATCAATTACAATAGTTACACTGTGTACACTAACCTTTAGACTCTTCTCTTCTCTTCAATGAGTCCTGGCCTGGCCCACTGACCGTTAATGCATGCCGCCCACCATCACAGTGACGATATGCATGGGCGGTCATAAATGTATCAATTAATAAATGACAGTCTTCCATCATTGACCAATCAATGATGGAAGGCTGTCCAGTTACTAAGTGATAAATCTAAACCCACCCAGACCGTTAGCCCTGAGCGCCCGCCAGCAAATAGAGCCTCGAGTTTGATTTTGATTGACTGATACAGTCAATAAAACCACCAGTTCCCTGTCCCTTCCCCCTTTCTGTTTCCTGACCCTGGTCACGCTGAGACTGAGAGACCTCCCTGGCTGAATCTACTCATCTGCTCTGCCTGCCTAACACAGTAAGTCTACACCTGCCTCTGCCTGGCACCTGCCCCTGCCCCTGGCCAAACCAAAACCCCTAGTAGCCCCTAATAAAAGTTAGGGGTGACCAGTTACCCCCAGTCCCCCACTATGCCTGCCAGTGACACCTACCCAGCCACCCACCAACTACCACCGACGACCCTAGGCCTACAATGCCTGGTGCCAGTGCCACCCCCAGCCATCACCCCCATGTGGCCTGTGCCACCCCCGATCAGGCCTGCCCTATGCTAGCCTAGCTATGCCATCATGCCACCACCGGATTACACCGATCACGGGATCGGGGTAGTCGGGTGGTGAGCGGGGTGGCACAGGCCCACATGGGGGTGATCGGATCACCCCCTTGATGAGGCCTGTGCCACCCCTGATGACCTCCATGTATGCCACCCTGCCCGAGGCCCGATCACCACCGGGCCCCCGGCACCACCCCGATGCGGCCTATGCTACCCCGGGTATTCGGGCAGTGAGCGGGGTTGACCAGGCCACATGGGGGTGGATGTTCACCCCCATGAGGCCTGTGCCACCCCTGGTCGTGGCCTATGGGCGACCGATGGGCGCCTGACCGTGACCGACCCCACCCTGGATGAACCATTAACCAACTACCTAACCCCCCCCCCCCCCCCCACCCTATTTTTATTCCATTTTTAGAAGTAACAGGCATGTATATGTGCCTGTCACTTCTAAAGATAAAATAAAAATAAGGGAAGGGAAAAAAAATACAGTAAAAACATTATTACAATTAATTTACACACAGTAAGCAAACACATTGTTAGTAACACAACACATCGTATACAAAAATAAACAGCTTTAAACAAACATTAATAAAAAATAAAATAAACAGCACATACACACATTGTTAGTACAGTTAGTAACACAACACATTGTATACAAAAATAAACAGCTTTAAACAAACATTAATAAAAAATAAAATAAACAACAGCACATACTTACCTGTAAAATTGACCCCTCCAGCGTTGGCCTTCTGTCCTCTCTGGATATAGTCATGATGAAAAATAAATAATCCATGTTGATTGAAGCCAATGATCAAAAATAAAATAATCCATGTTGATTGAAGCCAATGATCAAAAATAATCCAATCTTGATTGAAGCCATTGTCCATCCATCCATTCTGGCCCATTGAAAGAGGCCTCCAAAAAAAAAACCGACGCTCTAAAAAAAAAAAAACAACACACTAAAAAGAGCTCCTCCTACAAGGAGCCCCTCCCGCGATTAATTGTTTTTTTCCCACGGTCTGCTATATATACTAATTTTTGAAGGACTCTGATTGGCTGAAATTTTTGATTGACATCGATTTCAACCAATGAGAGTCTTTAAAAAATTAGCAAATCAGCAAGCAGGTATGGAAGCCTGTAAGGGTAAAAAAGGTTAGTGTGAACTTGTTTGACCCTGTATGTATTATACATATTACAGGGCTATTTTATGTGATATACATGTTACAGGATAATATCCTGTAACATGTATAGCCAAAAAATAGCACTGTAATATGTATAATACATACAGTGTAATAGAAATGCATGAACAATATAATATATCATGAAATAAAGAACATCAATTAATCAAATAATAAATATCAATTAATATATATTGTTGTATGTATATGTTTATGTATATTTATGTGTAATTTTTTATATATATATATATATATATATATATATATATATATATATATATATATATATAAAAAAATATCACAATAAATAAATATATATATATATATATATATATATATATATATATATATATATATAACAATTTGATATATATATATATATATATATTTATTTATTGTGATATATTGATATCAATTTTTATATATATATATATATATATATATATATATATATATATATATATATATATATATATATATTTATATATATATATATATATATATATATTTATATATATATATATATATATATATATTTATATATATATATATATATATATATATATATATTTATATATATATATATATATATTTATTTATTGTGATATATTGATATCAATTTTTATATATATATATATATATATATATATATATATATATATATATATATATATATATATATATATATATATATATATATATATTTATATATATATATATATATATATATATATATATATATATATATATTTTTTTTTTTTTTTTTGGGCCTATATGTTATTTAAGGTTTTTAAGGTACGGTTGGGGCCTATATGGTCCCAATTTGTTATTTAAGGTTTTTAAGGTACGGTTGGGGCCTATATGGTCCCAATTTGTTATTTAAGGTTTTTAAGGTACGGTTGGGGCCTATATGGTCCCAATTTGTTATTTAAGGTTTTTAAGGTACGGTTGGGGCCTATATGGTCCCAATTTGTTATTTAAGGTTTTTAAGGTACGGTTGGGGCCTATATGGTCCCAATTTGTTATTTAAGGTTTTTAAGGTACGGTTGGGGCCTATATGGTCCCAATTTGTTATTTAAGGTTTTTAAGGTACGGTTGGGGCCTATATGGTCCCAATTTGTTATTTAAGGTTTTTAAGGTACGGTTGGGGCCTATATGGTCCCAATTTGTTATTTAAGGTTTTTAAGGTACGGTTGGGGCCTATATGGTCCCAATTTGTTATTTAAGGTTTTTAAGGTACGGTTGGGGCCTATATGGTCCCAATTTGTTATTTATGGTTTTTAAGGTGCGGTTGGGGCCTATATGGTCCCAATTTGTTATTTAAGGTTTTTAAGGTACGGTTGGGGCCTATATGGTCCCAATTTGTTATTTAAGGTTTTTAAGGTACGGTTGGGGCCTATATGGTCCCAATTTGTTATTTAAGGTTTTTAAGGTACGGTTGGGGCCTATATGGTCCCAATTTGTTATTTAAGGTTTTTAAGGTACGGTTGGGGCCTATATGGTCCCAATTTGTTATTTAAGGTTTTTAAGGTACGGTTGGGGCCTATATGGTCCCAATTTGTTATTTATGGTTTTTAAGGTGCGGTTGGGGCCTATATGGTCACACTTGCTCTTTTAAGGTTTTAAACGTTACAGTTTGGGTCTTAAACGTTCTAATGTTTTTTTTTTTGTTTTCTATAACTTCCCAGGTGCAAACTATCTGTGGAATCAGATTTCTTTGGACTCGTTGGTTGACTTACTGGACGTGAATACCCCGAGAAGGAGCGTCAACTGTTGGTGAGTATCATTGCCTTTAATTTTCTGTCCATGTGTATAGGTGCAAATTTGATGGTGATGTAGTCTTGTCACATGAGGGTTTGCAATCTGTAATGTATACCAATGAAATCAACACACTGTTATTTTTAAGTAATTTTGTGACATAATATAAATTAATATACCGTGATCTCTTTCTTTTATTGGTATCAATATCAGAAATGAATACTATTGACTCTCTACTTGTGAAGCCTTTCGCCACCCTAACCTATGAGGAGAAGGTGGAAGTAAAACGGTTAGGAGCTGACCAACCAGAGATAAATCTGCAGCAAATCGCAAGAGATAGAGGGAAGCAATATGTCCGTAATTTCAATACTGAATGGTACAAGAAGAACGACTGGCTTTCTGGAAGCGTTTCTAGGAAGTCCTTATATTGTTTCCCATGCATCCTATTTGGTGGTGACGCTGCTTGGACCAAAACTGGAGTGACTGACGTCAAACATCTAGCTGACAAATTGGCAAAACACAAAAGTTCTAAAGCTCACTTGGATAACAGGATCAAGTTTGAGATGCTTGGACAGGCGAACATTGCTGTTCAACTGGACCAAGGATACCAAGTCAGCATTCAAAAACACAACGAAGAAGTGGCTAAGAACCGGTACATCCTTTCGAAGATAATTGATTGTGTTCGCTTTTGTGGCGCCTTTGAACTGGCATTAAGAGGACATGACGAGAGTGAAACATCGCTAAATCCAGGAGTGTTTAGAGGCCTGGTGGATTTGGTTGGCAGTATCGATAGTGCAATGGAACAGCATTTGAAGACTGCAACTGTGTTTAAGGGCACTTCCAAAACCGTGCAGAATGAGCTACTGGACTGCATGCATGAAGTTATAAAGGAAGTGATTCACCAAGAGCTTAAGGAAGCCCAGTTTGTGGCAATCCAAGCGGATGAAACAACCGATATTTCCGCTAGGACACAGTGCGTTGTAGTCTATCGCTACATTGACAAGAAGCATCAAGTGGTGGAAAGATTTGATGGCTTCACGGAAATGAAATCAACGGATGCAGACTCCATTGCTGCTGTTGTGCTGGAAACACTGAATACTGTTCTCCCAGAGCCAGAAGACAAGAAGAAACTCATAGCTCAAAGCTATGATGGTGCCAGTGTGATGCGTGGAGATCAAGGAGGAGTTCAAAGAAAAATAAAAGACGTGTACCCGAACGCACACTACGTCCATTGCTATGCTCACCAACTGAACCTAATAATGGAGAAAGCAGTTTCAAGGATTGGAAGAGTTAGAGTTTTTTTTTCAAACATAGGCGGCATACCATCTTTTTTTTCACGCTCTCCAAAAAGGACTGGAGTTCTGGATGAGGTAGTTGGTAGAAGACTTCCAAGAGGTGCACCGACACGATGGAACTTCAACGTTAGGACCGTGAACGTGATCTACGAGAACAGAGATGCGCTACTTGAGTGTTTCCAGACAATTGAAGCATGTCTAAACTTTGATCCAACATCTATACGGGAAGCCGCAGGTTTCATTGGAATGCTGGAAGACAGGGAGTTCCTTTACTTCCTTAAATTATTTCATTTAATAATGCCACATGTAGACATCCTCTATAGTCAGCTTCAGAAGCGAGACACGGATACTGTTTATATCAAAAAAGTCACAGAAGACTTTGTCGCCAGCATCCAGAAAATCCGGAATTCTGTGGAAGAGATAGAAGCAAGTTTGCCAAGCGATCTAACAGTCAACAGACGGAGTGCGGAGATCTCAACCTTGAGACAACTTTCAAGAGAGGTATGTGACATAGTGGTGGTTCATGCAAAAGAACGATTTTCATTTTCAAATCACCTAGTCAGTGCCAAACTTGTTCAAAGTGACTTGTATAAAACCCATGGCACTTGCTTTCCAACCCAAGCTCTGGAAGACACCGTGCAAGCATATCCAATACTGAAGAAGGAACAATTACGCACTGAGCTGTCACTTCTGTATGGGAAGACAGAGTTTCATACTTGTACAAGTGCTGTTGCTCTGCACAAACTTTTCCATCAATTTAATCTGCAGAATGATTTCACAGAGACAGTGAAATTATTAAGAATCCTGATTACAACACCAATGACTACTGCAGAATCAGAAAGATGCTTCTCAACATTGAAGAGGATAAAAACCTTTTTAAGAAGGACCATGTCCCTGGAGCGGTTGAATGCATTGGCGATGCTCTCAATGGAAAAGCAACTGATTTCCGAGATCCCACACTTCAATGAAAAAACCATTGAGAAGTTTTGTTCTTTGAAAGATCGCCGTGCAAAATTAAAATACAAGTGATTGAAGCAAAGAAGAATGCATACCCCCAAGGTGTGCAAAGATAAACTGCGTTAAGCAGCACCACCTCACACTACCAAACATAACTAGTGGTAAGTAAAGTATGAACGGTGTGTGGGTGTGCATATGGAAGGAGCTATGAAAGGTGTGTGCATGGTCAGTAACAATTGTTGAAGCCTTGGCGTGGTTTGAAGGAATTGGAGGCACTTCCAAGGGTAGCTGTCACTTGTGTACAGGAAGCAAGAATTCCATGTCTGTACAAGTGCTGTTGCTCTGCAGCAACTTTAGCATCAATTTAATCTACATAATCTAACAGAGTGAGTGAAGCTATAAGGAATCCTGCTTACAACAACGAAGACTACTAAAGAACCAGAAAGATGCTTCTCCACATTGAAGAGGATCAAAAAAGTAATTAAAAAGCACCATGGCCCTGTAGCGGTTAAATGCATTGGTTTGAAGGAATTGGAGGCACCTTCAAGGGTACGTAAAGTTCTCAGAAATGGCACCACCTCACTACCAAAAATAACTAGTGGTAAGTAAAGTATGAATGGTGTGTGGGTGTGCATATTGAAGGAGCTATGAAAGGTGTGTGAATGGTCAGTAACAATTGTTGAAGCCTTGGTGTGGCGTTACTGCTCATATGGTTATCCATATGCTAATTCAACGTGTTTGTTTGACATTGATTATTGTGTGGTCTAAACAGAAGTGAAATGTTGTTGTTTTCTTGAATCCCAAGATCCACTGGTTTGGGCCTATGCAGTGCTGATTGGTCTTCTAAGGTATGTTTGAGGCCTATATGGTCCCACTTGGTCTTCTAAGGTATGTTTGGGGCCTATGGTCACACTTGGTCTTCTAAGGTATGTTTGAGGCCTATATGGCCACACTTGGTCTTCTAAGGTATGTTTGGGGCCTATATAGTTCCACTTGGTCTTCTAAGGTATGTTTGGGGCCTATGGTCACACTTGGTCTTCTAAGGTATGTTTGGGGCTTAGATAGTCACACTTGGTCTTCTAAGGTATGTTTGGGGCCTATATAGTCACACTTGGTCTTCTAAGGTATGTTTGGGGCCTATATAGTCACACTTGGTCTTCTAAGGTATGTTTGGGGCCTATAGTCCCACTTGGTCTTCTAAGGTATGTTTGGGGCCTATATAGTCACACTTGGTCTTCTAAGGTATGTTTGGGGCCTATATAGTCACACTTGGTCTTCTAAGGTATGTTTGGGGCCTATATGGTTCCACTTGGTCTTTTAAGGTTTTGAAAGTATGGTTTTGTTCTTGAATGGTCTGATTGATTTGCTTGTTTTCTTTCAACCCCAGGTGCAAACCCTATGTGGCTGCAGATTTGTTTCTACTCATTGGTCAACTTAATGAACATGAATACCCTGAGAAGAAGAGCCGACTAATGGTAGGTGTCACTCCTTTAATTTTTCTGTTAATACGTATAGGTGCAATTATGATATTGCTGTAGTCTTGTCACATGAGTTTTTTCAATCTATATTGTATACCAATGAATTTAACACATTGTTACTTTACTTTACTTCTTGACATTTCTGCATTGCAGATCATGTATTTCAATGGGCTTCACAAGCATAAGGTCATTGGGCGGGGCTTATAAAGGTCATTATGACGTCAGTGGGAGGAGTTATAAAAATGGGTGTGGTTTGAAAAAGGGGGAGTGGCTATGTTTCGCCCTGTCGCCCCTCCAACTTGAAAAGTCACCAGCCGCCACTGCTCAAAGCACTAACTCATAGCAGTTCTCTCGCAAAGGTTTGGGGATGAGGGATTTACATAACCAGGAAGGGCTTACTGTGCTGCTATGGCACTCGTAATTGCTTTTGCAGAGATTTACATAGGGTCCAAAGTTTTTTTTATTTTGGAGTGCTTTATCTTCTACCAACAAAGTGATATTTTAAATGTTTAATGTGAAAATCTGTTAATGTTGCTTAGCGTGTCATAATGTGTCCAGACATAGATCAGTTGCTTAATATACTTACCACTTTCTATAGCTATCCTTAAAAAGCCATGGCTTTTGGTAAAGCACACTGCAAATAAAACACATTAAGTGCTGATTTAAATGAGACCAAACATAACTCAATGGTCTTAATACTATAGTCTATAAAATAATCCAACTCCACAAACCTGTTCAGAAAATGTCTGGGTTTTCAGTTTTTCAGTTACCACAATTAAAAGTTATTAACATTTTATTAAAGTGCTAATGTGAGCAGAGCATAACATTGCTGAATGTATCGTATTTTTCCAAAATGTTACCAAACTTTGCACAAGTTTTCCACTAGCCAATTTTTTTTTTTTAATGTCATGATTTATAGGAACAAAGCTATGTTCTATATATGATATAATTTAAAACTATAGGTAATAAGAAGTACTTGGTCAACGGAATGTTATTTTTTTTAAAGATACATTTTCTTACAGTTCTTACTGCAAATACGCCCTGTTAAGCACATTTTTGATGCTGCTTCATTTGGCAAGATGTGCTTCAAGATCAATCAATTGCCTTAAACATTTGCTCAGCACATATATCCAACTTGCCAAATCTTTCCTGGCAATTTTTATACTATACATTATTTTGAGCTTCAATTTTTTTATTTTTTTTTGGTGCTTAATAGAACAAAATGTACCTAAAAAATACTATTCTATTGCTCACACTGTAAATATTACACATTAACATGATTTTTTTCTGCTTAATGTGCCTAGATATCAATCAGTTGCGACAAAATGTCTTAAAGACAAATGCCATGAGATACATTAGCTCACACTGCAAATCATTGCTGTTATTATTTTTTGAATGCACTTAGTGCTACTTAATATGTGGATTAACATGATTGAACGCCTATAAACTGCCTCATATTTTTGTACAGCACATGCTTACCACTGATTGAGGCATTTCTGAAAGTTACATGGCTTACATTAAACCACATTCCAAATCATTTTCATTAAGTGTTATCTTGAGGCTGTTTTATGATGCCATTTGCCTCATAACATATTACAACATATATTTTGTCAATCCCCAAAGCATTCCTGAAAATGGCATTGCCTACACATGTTTAAAACTCACCAAGTTCAAATCTTACATTAGTACACTCTCCAAATATTTCTCATTAAGCACTTTTGTTGTTCAGTCATGACCGTACGGACCACAGCACATCAGGCACAACTGTCATCCACTGCCGCAATGGGCTCCATCAAGCTCATGTTCATTGCTTCACATATCTACCCATATCTACCTCTGTCACCCCCCTTATGTGTGTGCCTTCAATCTTTCCCAGCATCAAAGCCTACTCCAGGGAATCCTGCCTTCTGGCCAAAATATTTGAGCTTCAGCCTCACGATCAAATCCTCCAGTGAACAGTTTGTCTTGATTTCCAGTATTACTAATTTACTGGATCTTATTGCAGTCCAAGGGACTCTAAGCGGCTTTCTCCAACACCACAATTCAAAGGCATCAATTCAATGGTGCTCAGCCTTCTTTATGGTCCAACTCTCACATCCGTATGCTACTATTGAGGATACCCTAGTTCTAACTATGCTGACCTTTGTTAATAATTTAATATCTTTATTTTTTTACTAGCTTGCCCAAGCTTGCCATAAATTCCTCCCCAGATGCAAACATGTTTCAATTTCATGGCTGCAGTCACCATCTGAAGAGATCTTGGTTTCCCTGAAAATATAATCTGTCACTGCTTCCACTTCTTCCCCATGTATTTGCCAGGAACTGAAATTGCCGTTGATTGATCTTCGTCTTTTTAACATTGAGCAGCAGGCCAGCTTTTGCACTGTTTTCTTTCACCCTCATCAGCGGGTCATTTAGTTCTTCCTCAATTTCAGCCATCAGAGTAGTATCATTGGTGTATCTGATGATGTTGATATTTCTCCCAGCAAACTTAATCATAGTTTTGGATTCTTCCAGCACTGCTTATGCATAATGTACTCTGCCTATAAGCTGAATAAGTAAGGCGTCAATATACATCCTTATCGTGCTTCTTTCCCAATCTTAAACCATTCTATTGTTCCATGTTCAGCCCATATACAGATTCCTCAGGAGTCGAATGAGATCATCTGTTCTACATGAACAAAATATTAAGTAAAACCTTTAAAATTCATTAAAATTTAGAGGTAAAACACAGAGCTTATGTATGTCTGGAGATTTTATTTTTGGAAATAATGAGTCACATAGCTATATTACTGCTCGATGGATGACATAAGCAAGCCCCTAGATCAGGTAAATATTTGAATAATTTTTTCAGCTTTAAAACCTTCTTCAGAAAAAATAAGCACACAAACATTCATTACTAAATACCCTGTTTCAGATGTCGTGGGTTTTGAGGGTAAAAAGAATACCACATACATCTACTACCTACATTATGTGAGTGTCTATTGGTTTTCATGTATACACATACACTTACAGTATACTTTTTTAACATATGAAAACTTAAAACATTTTTCTGTTAAAATGAAATAAATCTTTACATTGTTAAATATGTTTTTATCAGACCAAGACTTGGCCATGCCAAGTCTTAGATATTTCACATGGGTAAGAAAGACCTTCAAGATGAAGCATTACAAATGTCTCAAGATACTGCATTACTTTTGCAAGGCACTGTAAATATCAAAGCTTACAAGTGTAAACACTTATAATTGTTTATCCTTGATTTTCAATATTATTCCAATAAATGCTATTTCTTCACACAGCGTATAGTTGGTTGCACTACAACACACTGTCAATATGGTCGTTTGCAATGACAAAGCTGGCTTTCCTCTAAATATACATCTGCCTCTATTTCTAGATTTCCACAACTTCACTATATGTGTGTGGGATTGGATGATTTCCACTTCCAAAATGTCTTCTACTACTTCACCTAACAGCACTCCACAACCTGCCAGATTTTCCATTATGGAAACTGATATCACAGAATTCCCTTATCCAAAAATTACTCCCATGGAACCCCATTGTTCATCCACTAGGCAGAAAATGGCTCCCTAGGGTCAACAACTCCTTCCTCAAATCTCAACGATACACTGAAATATATTGATCTTTAAGGTGGTGCCCACTTCTTTTTTAACATTTACAGTGAATATAAAACGTCTACACACCCCTGTTAAAATGTCATGTTTCTGTGTTGTAAAAAAATGAGACAAAGATAAATCATTTCAGAACTTTTTCCGCCTTTAATGTGACCTATAAACTGTACAACTCAATTGAAAAACAAACTGAAATCTTTTAGGTGGAGGGAAGAAAAAAAAAAGAAAAATAATGTGGTTCCATAAGTCTGCACACCCCCTTATAACTGGGGATGTAGCTGTGTTCAGAATTAAGCAATCACATTCCAAATCGTGTTAAATAGGAGTCAGCATACACCTGCCATCATTTAAAGTGCCTCTGATTAAGCCCAAATAAATGTTCAGCCGCTCTAGTTGGTCTTTCCTGAAATTTTCTTAGTCGCATCCAACAGCAAAAGCCATTGTCCACAGAGAGCTTCCAAAGCATCAGAGGGATCTCATTGTTAAAAGGTATCAGTCAGGAGAATTGTACAAAAGAATTTCCAAGGCATTAGATATACCATGGAACACAGTGAAGACAGTCATCATCAAGTGGAGAAAATATGGCACAACAGTGACATTACCAAGAACTGGAGCTCCCTCCAAAATTGATGAAAAGACGAGAAGAAAACTGGTCTGGGAGGCTACCAAGAGGCCTACAGCAACATTAAAGGAGCTGCAGGAATATCTGGCAAGTACTGGCTATGTGGTACATGAGACAACAATCTCCCGTATACTTCATATGTCTGGGCTATGGGGTAGAGTGGCAAGACCAAAGCCTTTTCTTACGAAGAAAAACATCGAAGCCAGGCTGCATTTTGCAAAAACAAATCTGAAGTCTCCCAAAAGCATGTGGGAAAAGGTGTTATGGTCTGATGAAACCAAGGTTGAACTTTTTGGCCATAATTTCAAAAGATATGTTTGGCGCAAAAACAACACTGCACATCACCAAAAGAACACCATACCCACAGTGAAGCATGGTGGTGGCAGCATCATGCTTTAGGGCTGTTTTTCTTCAGCTGGAACTGGTGCCTTAGTTAAGATAGAGGGAATTATGAACAGTTCCAAATACCAGTCAATATTGGCACAAAACCTTCAGGCTTCTGCTAGAAAGCTGAACATGAAGAGGAACTTCATCTTTCAGCATGACAATGACCCAAAGCATACATCCAAATCAACAAAGGAATGGCTTCACCAGAAGAAGATTAAAGTTTTGGAATGGCCCAGCCAGAGCCCAGACCTGAATCCGATTGAAAATCTGTGGGGTGATCTGAAGAGGGCTGTGCACAGAGGATGCCCTCGCAATCTGACAGATTTGGTGTGTTTTTGCAAAGAAGAGTGGGCAAATCTTGCCAAGTCAAAATGTGCCATGCTGATAGACTAATACCCCAAAACACTGAGTGCTGTAATACAATCAAAAGGTGCTTCAACAAAGTATTAGTTTAAGGGTGTGCATACTTATGCAACCATATTATTTTATTTTTATTTTTTTTCTTCCCTCTACCTAAAAGATTTCAGTTTGTTTTTCAATTGAGTTGTACAGTTTATAGGTCACATTAAAGGTGGAAAAAGTTCTGAAATGATTTATCTTTGTCTCATTTTTTTACAGTACAGAAACCTGACATTTTAACAGGGGTGTGTAGACTTTTTATATCCACTGTAGCTATAATATTAGTTTTGGAATGTTCCTTAAATGAGACATACCCATTCATGTACAGAGGCGATGCTATATAAAGTTGTAATACAAGCAATCCATTCTATTCTACAGCACAGTGTCCCACAAAATGAGAGAGTAACATTCAGAAGTGTAAACAATGCAATGTGAAATCATACGAGAGGGACATAGAACTCTAAAAGAATTGATCATATTTTAAATATATTTCAAAGGGCTGTAGATTTTGCATGAAATCAGGTGCTGCAATGGTTAAAATGCACATTTAATTAATGTGCAAATGCTTTTTTTGTAAAATTTAAGAATAACCCTTTGACAAGATTACATTCAAGTTACAGCTACATAGAGCTGCCGTGCACAGAGCAGAGCATAAAGAGGGTTAACCCTTTCCAAATGGACGGCTAGAAACTCACAGATATGGTACTCAGGGGTTAACTGATGGCTAATGACATTTCTGAAAGCAGAGTAAAACCATAATTCTTTCTGTTCACACAGAGCTTGGAATGGCTGTTCCCTGTACCTGGCAGATGCTGTAAATCATGGGGCAGTCTGCAGTGTGTTTGTAAACAAACCTAAGACTGCAATTGTTTAACTGTTCTTAGTTTAATTAACAAAGAGCAATAGATCACTTTAACATAGAATTTTGTGCGCTTTCACACAACAAAGAGCACTTATAGTGAGGTAAATGTCCCTTTAACCTGACCTGGAATCCAGTTAAGTGTTTTTTAGGTTATATAAGAATACTTTATTTCTCAGCAGACGTGCTGAAGGATGGTAATAACTTGACACAGGTTGAGTTCCAAGACTTCACTTGTCATTACTTGATTAAAATAAATGTTTTTAATGATTAAAACATGATCTTTGAAATACATTCTAAAAAATATGGGATTTCATGCATGGGGATGTTATTACTCTGTACAGCATCACATTGATACTGGTTTCTACCCTATTGTGTTTTGCAGGTTTCCCCAGACATTCCTTAATAGGTCTGTAGGTTTTAACTGCAACAAAAGAGGTAAAGTGCTGTTTGGTAGCTGTGAGGAATGTGTATATTGTATATAAATATGCTTTAGCATGCAGAGTTATTTGATTGTTTCTTATACAGAAATATAATGATTACCTTAAATCGTTGTTTCCTTAACCAGTTCAGCCACAAACCCCTTAAAGGTTGCCAAAATAGTCACAGAACTCTGTGAACAAAAAGTTGTGGTACAGCTCTTCCCCTACTCCTCAAAATTGCACCCAGGTCCAAATTTCCTCCCTAGGATCCCAAAACATAACCACAATATAATCTTTTTTGAGAAATTGTCTCGAGGAACCTCTGGTCACACAGAATGGAACACAGCTTGAGAAGTACTGCTATTAATGCTTGATATGATGGTGTATTTATTTAAAGTGATATCTAAGTGAGCTGGATTAATATATTTCTGTACTTTATAGGCAAAAGCAGCCTATGTGTATGCAGCACATTTCATAAAACATTAAATTTTTTATTAAGATCTAAAAATCCCTCTAATAATTATGTTGACACCTCCAGGGGATGTCTAAACAGGTATCTGATCCCCTACAATCAGCATGCAGCATTCGAGGAGCAATATTAAACCACTATTTACCTGCTCTTGCTTGCTCAGTCAGTCTCCTTGAAGCTTCCTGTCACATGTCAGTGATACACTACATTTCCCAGCTGCTTTGCTACATATCCCATGCTGCTCTGCGCTACAGACAGGAAATAAGAGTTAATTCAAGAGTTTCAGCTAAACTAATTGGCCAAAACAAATTATTTCAAAACAAAATGGATACCATGCCGCCTGTAATTGGTCAAACTGAATATGACTGGTATGCTAATTTTAGAAGATATTGGCTGGGGGTGTCAACATTGAAAGCCAACTGTTTGCAAATGCAAGAAATTCAACTGACTTCAAGGTGAGTGTTTAAATGTATATTTTTGATATTTTTTTATGCAAACATTTTGTTTCACCCAATACTGATTCTCTTCCATTAGATACATTCATAATCCAGCAAACTTAGATATCCCTTTAATAGGATATCATACAAATAAAAAAACAAAAACAATCAAAGTATAAAATCTGAGAGATCACTGCAGGTGACATGCTGTTTCACAACTATTTGATTTGAAATATAACAATATTGTTCATTTAAAATGTCTAATCTAGTTAATAAATAAGGGATTTAAAGTACCGTTTTTTGTAATACTGTATATCAGGAACCACTATAAATGGGGCAATCATATTTCCAAAGTCTCTCAAATTACACTTCTTTTCAGATGTGGAAGACAATCCCCAACAGAGGTAGCTAGAAGAAGAGAAAAGAGTATTAGTGACAAAACGTAAGCATCTTTTAGAAAAATTGTTATTTATGGTTTTAGAAAGATCACATTCATCGGTCAAACCATCATTTAAACAAATAGACAGAAGAAATGTCCTATTTATTGTAGAAATTAAAATATTTTAAGACCCTCCTACCTATTAGGGTCTGTAATTCTATTTTAACGAATGAATTATACAATACTAAGATAAACCCTGGACAAGCAGTTTTTGCAATTTACAAGTGTTTTATTACTGATATGAGTGTTCAAAAGGATGGTATTAACTAAGTACAATTTCCTCAGTAGTTTCTTTAATGTACATTTTCTGACCTTGTAATTACAAATAACTGTATACTGCTCAACCACCCTGTATGTAGACGTTAAAGGTCTGCATATCTTTAAGCTTTTATTTGATACTGCTCGGCTATGTCCTTTAGGTAATCCCAGATGTTGTTTAACAGGTTGGAGCGTTTGATCTGCAGGAATAAATGTCAATAAATATATATGTATATTATAGGATAGGTGAAGTGGGATGAGATGTGCTAAAGACTGTATAGAGATAAAGATTTAAATGTTCAATCCCTTTTAAAGGAAGAATGCATTGGTTCCGATTGTAAACTGGAAGCTTTAAAAATTCGGATTTTTTTACACACCTATTAATCTTCACTTCTTCCCAAAGTGACAGCACTTCATTATCTATTGGGATGACCCCCCTAGAATTCCTTTAGGCTGCATAAAAAAAATGTAGAAACAGAATCAAGACTTACATGTCCTTCAACTACAGCAAACACCAGGGTGGAATCGCCTGTGCTGTCCCTTGGGGATGGAGAGAAAATGATTAATCAGTTAATAGAAAAATGAATTTCTCAACCCTGCTGATAACAAAGATAATGTATGGGGATATACCAAAGCTGGCCCAACAAATACAGGGAGGGTAAGCAAGCAGTTATGGCATTAAGTATGGGGTAGACAGAAATAAACAATTAAACTGATGAAACTTAGCAGTAGTATGAAGGAAGACCATGTGTTAGCTTTCCAAAATTGTACCAGTCAAAAACTGTGCTTGCGTGTCAAGAAAATTGGAAATAGAGTATAGGCATAGTCAATGGTTGACTTGATCCAAAAAGCAAGAATGACATTTGTGTCTCCTCTAGATTGCGCTAAAGAAGGACTGACAGTACGAAAACATGAACCATTACCAAACTGATAGCCATACTTTTCTAGAGAACATCATGCAGGAATTCCAGTATGGTAGTGTGACGATCCGAGGGTAGGGGCTACACAAGCCCAAGGCCATCTTCTATTGACTACAGATGAACAACCCACAAGGACAATTTGGGTCCTTGGAAATCTTGGCACCAGCACCCTTACATCTGGTTTCTGTATCAGTCAGAGTCTCTCAGTCAGGAATCAGCGCTTCCAGCAGTCTCAGAAACCTTCTTGTGATAGTGATCAGGACAGGTTACTTGCAAGGTCGAGATAGGTTTGTATCGCAGCCATCAAGAGCAAAATAAGAGACACGTGCTTTCAATATGTCTCCAGAAGTGAACTGTTTTATTTTTGAAAAGTCAGCAATATGTATAGCAGTTAGATATAGAGGCGGTGTACACAGTGTAACAATGAGAGGGTGTGGCAGACAATTACAGGAGATGACCCCACATGGGGTCTAGCAGTAGCTTGATAGCTGGCACCTGAGAACAATAGGGCTACCTTCTAATACACATCCTGATGTCTCTGTGTCTGAGTAGTCCAGACCTAGATAGAGTACATGGCAGATGGGATTAACTTAATTTGCTAACAATGGGCCATAACAGATAACAGTGCATAAGAGGTGACTGTGCACTGCAGACTCACGACATCCTGTTTAGCGCATCAGAGATGTACTTAGATTTTCTGTCAAAAATTGCATAATGCAGATTACAATACAATGGAGTGGCTGGAGCCAAGCTGTCTGTCCTTTAATGTGCTAAGATCCAGGAACTGGAAAAAGGGGTCCTTGACAGGTAGGCACTAAAGACTCATTCTCATCAAACCCTTTTTTATTAAAAATGAGGATTTAAGAGCCATTACGGCAACCATCCTGGAGCACCTGGTCGGTAGTGCCAAACAAAAAGTTATCCTTGGTCATGCCAAAGTAATGAGAATCACGGGCTGAGCCCTGGCACCCGTGGCCCCCTCCACCTACCTCTCCAAATATGAGTTATTTATACATTCCTGAACCAGATCCCTAGTGGTGGAGCAGCCAGGCACAGATTGGGGGAAGCAAAAGTGAAAAAAGGGAGGTCGAAGGAGGGAGGGAAAGGACGGAGGAGAGTAAGAGGGAAAGGTGAATTTATATAGTATATACTGTACATTATAAAATGTATAAAACCAGGGTCGTCCATTCACTAGCTCTGCTACTGATAAGAATAACTTAAAAAAAACAGGAAAATCAGCCAAAGAGCCAATGGAATCCCAACTGTGTCCAGATTGGCTTCTAGGGGAATCCTGCACCACTGGGAAGAACTCTACTACTTTAAGAATTGTGTCTGGACATCATGAGATCTATATCCGGTAGCCCCCACATTCATACAATGCATTGAACTATTTCTGGGTACAGTGACCATTTGTTTGGTTTTAGATGATGTTTTTGAGATAATCCATGTCCCAAAACCTGATGCCTGATATGGCAGAACTAGGAATTAGATGACTTTTTGCTCAGGAGAAAGAAGTATTACAATTAAACAGAACAATCCTGTAAAGCCTATAACACTCCTTTGTCGAGTGCACGATCACACCATGTTAATCATATGTGTGACATAGATAGAGCCAAATGCAGGCCACAGTAGAAGACCGAGATATAGCAGAAATTGAGTTCCATGTGAAACTAGAACTTGGACAATGTCTACATTGCATAGATTGGACTTGATCTCCGAACAAAGTTTTGCCTAACAAACCGCAGAAGTGCTCTGTCTTACATAGTCACATAGTCAGGCACTGTCTTAGGTGATGCAGTTTTCTCTAACAGCAGAGAACCTGTTTCCTGGGACATGTCTGGAGTGAGTACATAGGTCCAAGAAGAAACAGACTGAAAAAATATCACTATAAGAAAAACGTAGCAAGCTTTACAAATATTTAATCATTTTAGCTCAACAAGAGAACTTGTGAGAGGTCTAGTGTCCAAATGTTAGTTAGTCCAGTCCAAGTAGCAGGGGCTTCTAGGATCCTGCTATAGCCAAACATTTATAACTAGAAGTATAATAATATATAATTCTTCCTAACTTCATCTAAAATTATATAAAAATTCAGGGTGAGAGCAGTGCTCCACAACCCTCCAGACAGTATGAGACAGGACTTAGAAAGTGACCCCTGAGGGGAAAGAGTCATTTGATATGTGAGAGGGTAAAAAAATTCTGTCCTGTCTAAAGGAGGAATAGGACATCATCTCCATGATTAGCCCCGTGCTGTGATAAGGGTTGGAGAGAAAGTTGTGTACAGTTTATTACCAAAATATAAAACTCCTACCAGAAATCTGACTTTGAAAACTGTATTTTCTTTTGTGTTATAAGAATCAAAGTTCCTCCATCCACAGTCAGTCTCCTTTCACTGAGTGTCATTTATTTGTATGGTAATTACGGATGTATCCTGTTTTATGTGCGCATATGTTGCAGCGCACAGACGACGACTGTAGGAATGCGGCCGTGCTCCAGTCCACATCTAGCTTTGAAAATGAGGTAGTACACCCCAACCCCCTAACCCTCTAACCGTAACACCCTAAACCTCACTTCCTAACCCTACCCCCTAACCCTAACCCCCTAAACCTCACTTCATAACCCTAACCCTATAACCCTCTAATCCTAACCCCCTAAACCTCACTTCCTAACCCTAATCCCCCTAACCCTAACCCGAAACCCCTAACAACTTACCGGGTGTAGTAGCTCATTACAGTTAGATGGGATACCGGGCGTAGAAGCTCATTACAGCTAGATGGGGACCCGAGCGCGTCCGCGTTCGTACAGTCGGTGGCGGCGGCGTGCTTCCAGCACTGCAACAAATGCGCACATAAAACAGGATAGGTCTGGAATTACACATATGGTACATGAGTAACAAGTGACTGTTTCAGGACTTCCCTGGGAAGGAAACACTGGCTGTGCAGTACTATCAGAGCACATTTCACCTAGAGTTTACAGACATTTGTTACAATTTTGTTTTTAATATATAAAAACTATGTTAAAGGTTCACTGTATTAAAGTTTTTCAATTACATACTACAATGTGTCAAAGAATACGAAATGAGCATACTATTGCAAACAATTCAAACTTCTTAAAATATTTTATCTTTATTCCATGTGACTCCATTTGTATCTCTGATCAAGCACTACATGTCCTCCTTTGTTGCTGTGTCACTCTACAAGACTTCCATGTAAATTATCGGTGTGTGTACATGGCTGTGTATGTGTCTGCTTCTGGGCCCACTCACAGAGTCTGGAGGAACAGTGTCACTGACACCCCCATAATGGAGTCACATGGAACAAAAATAAAATGTTAATTTCTTTTTTATATCATAATATGCTCACTTCTCATTCTTAAGCATACTGTGTACACTGGCATTATGTCTTTATATAAAAAAACAACACCCTTTAGGCTTCCTGGCCCATATATCACATTGTGTACATGACAGTGCAGTGTGACTAGTGACATGTGACTGGGCACAGGGACACAAAATACACAACAAGATCCCCCCTGTGACACCACACTGTGCCCTGAGAGCATGTGCTTTGTGTTCAGCAGAGGCCTCCATCTTACATTGCTGCTTCCTGCAGTGATGAGATAAAATGGCTGCACATGGATAAAGTGGGTGAAGAGCATTGTGGGTATATTGGAATACAGAGTTCTAGTAACCCTGTTTGGACTCTATTATGTGCAGTGAGGGTGCTTTGTGTGTGTGGTACTTGTGTATATATGTATTTAGTGTACTTTGTATATAGAAATATTTGTGTATACTGTATGTGTGCAGTGAGGGTGTGCTGTGTATGTGTGTAGTACTTGTGTATATATGTATACAGTATATTGTGTGTATAGAAGTATATGTGTATACTGTATGTATGTGTGCAGTGAGGATGCGCTGTGTATGTGTCTAGTATTTGTTTATATATATATACATTGTATTTTGTGTAAAGAAGTACCGGTATATGTGTATACTTGTATATGTATGTGTGCAGTGAGGGTGAGCTCTGTATGTGTCTAGTACTTGTGTATATATGTATACAGTATATTGTGTGTATAGAAGTATATGTGTATACTGTATGTATGTGTGCAGTGAGGGTGCGCTGTGTATGTGTCTAGTTCTTGTGTATATATGTTTACAGTGTACTGTGTATATAGAAGTATATGTGTATACTGTATGTATGTGTGCAGTGGGGATGCGCTATGTGTCTAGTACTTGTATACAGTGTACTGTGTATATAGAAGTATATGTGTATACTGTATGTATGTGTGCAGCGAGGGTGTGCTGTGTGTCTAGTACTTGTGTACTGTGTATATAGAAGTATATGTGTATACTGTATATGTATGTGTGCACTGTGGGTGTGCTGTGTGTCTAGTACTTGTGTATATATGTATTCAGTGTACTGTGTATATAGAAGTATATGTGTATACTGTATGTATGTGTATATTGTATGTATGTGTGCAGTGAGGTTGTGCTGTGTGTCTAGTAGTTCAAATCCTTCAAAACCTCACTAAAAACACACCTGTTTAAAAAATCCTATCACCTCCCTCCTTAATATGCACACTGCATTTCTCACCGTCCTGTACCACACCCAAAACCTTTAGATTGCAAGTCTGTGAGTTTTCAATCTTGCACAGTGCTTTGGGGACAGCTCTATGGACATCGGATTTTAAGCTCAAAGACAGGGCCCTCCATCTTTGTAATATGTTAATACTAGCGAATTGCCCGTCAAAAAATGACGGCAATGTTATTGTAAGTGAGCTAATAGTGTTTGGTGTGTAATAATAAATATATAAAATATTAATAAATGAATATACTTTACCTATTTTGAAGCATTGTGTTGAAGAGCTGTCAATGTGTTTTGAGGTTGCTGCAGCATTAGTGGTGTGGAGCTGCTGTGTAAGCGTGGTGAATATGTGCAGTGTAATACTGTGCGTGCGCGAGACGAAACCGTTCGCGTAGTGGTGTACTTCCGCATTGGCGTAAAATGGCGGGTTATCTGTGGTATGCGTCTTTGCGGATTATCCGTAGGTGACTCGTGGTGTTTTTCGAGTTTCGTATGGTGTTTTGCGAGTGTGTTGTGGTGTTTTACGTGTTGAGAGTGCTGTAGCCTCATTTTCGTTTTGTTCGTCAGCCATTTTTTCTCTTGCTTAGCGATTTTATTAGTGTCTAAAGTGTTTTATTTTTATTTAAATGAAGGTGTAACTTGGTTTTTTGAGGTGCTGGATGTTTCCTCATGCTGTAGGTAAGCTTTTTATGTGTGTGTTGTGTGTATTTATTGTGTTTTAAATGTTTGTATGTCGGCGTGTTGCGTCCGATGTTTGCGAGGTCGTAATGTCTGGTAACGTGTCTCGTATGGTGTTTGCGTGTGATTTTTTTAGTGTCTAAACTCTTTTATTTTTAGTGAAATGAAGGTGTAAGTTGCATTTTTGAGGTCCTGGATGCTACCTCTTGCTGTAGGTAAGCTTTTTGTGTATGTGCTGTATGTATGTATTGTGTTTTGAATTTTGTAATGTTCGCGAGTTGCGTCCGAGTGTTGCGAGGCCGTAATGTGTGTTAACGTGTGTCGTATGTTGTTTGCGTTGCTTGTAAAATAAGTTCTGATTTCCAGCGTTTGGCAATAAGCCATTTGACTACTGAGACTACCTGTATAATTAAAGCTTGTTCTTCCATCTTAAGCCTATTGTCCATGATGTGAATAGCCATTTCACGTCGGCTTAATGATTTTACCGCAGATTTTAGAAATATATTCAAAAATCAAACTCCAAAGGTTCTGAATGGGGTCACAGTCCCACCAAATATGTTTGTGCATCCCCTGCTGATTATAAAGCCTCCAACAAAGCCCCCTATCTTTCTGGGACAAAGTACCACCTCTGGATCACTTTAAAATTGACTTCTCTATATGCTTGATATTTAATCATTTTCTGTGAGAACGCAAACGCTCTAGACCAATTTTCCAGGTCAATTAAGTTATTACATTCTTTTTCCCATTTAAGCATACCTGGAGATTTTTCCATCTTATCCTATTTTCTTAATATTTCATAGCATTTGGAAATTATATGTTTCCTGTCATTATAAAGTACTAAATTTTCGAAATTGGTTAAGGATCTGTTTGAGGTAATTAAATATTTTGAATTTAAAATAACTTTTTTAACTCTCTCATATTCCAACCATTTAGACGATGGAAAACCAAAATCAACACATAATTTGGAAAAAGACTTAATTTCACCTTTATCTAACAGATCTCCCAATGTCTGTATATTCCAATTACGAAGACAGGCCAAGTTAAGAACATTACTTACACCTAACAATGACATTTCCGAACACGGAATTGTCGAAAGGTTTAGTTTTTTCTTCCATTTAAACCCTGATTTAATTATTATTGACATAATATTATTATTGGGAAATGTATCATACCAAAACCAATCTCTTAATGATAAGCCCTTAGCTAAACATTGTTCTATAGTTATCCACTTATTTTGTTTTGTTTTAGCGGACCAGGGTATAAAATGAGAAAGCATTGCAGCCATATAATATTCTTCAACACAAGGGGACGCAATGCCTCCTTTTATAAAGCTCTTCCTAACAATCCTTGAATAAATTCTAGATTTTTTTCCCATTATATATAAATAAATCTATCAAGGTTTGGTATTTTTTAATTATTGTTTCAGGAACAGGCAAAGGCAAACATCTAAATAAATAATTTATTTGCGGTAATATAGACATCTTTAAGGCTGCTATTCTACCGAACCAGGATAATCTATTTGATTTCCAATTTATTAGTTGGTTTTTAATTTTATGATATAATTTCAAAAAATTAATTTTAGTTAGATTTTCCAATTTTTCAGAAAATTCTATTCCCAAGTAATTGATTTTATTTAACTCTCAATCAATTTCCCAAAATGTTTTTCAGAGAAGTGATTTCATCTTCATCTATATTTATCGTTAATACCTCTGTCTTTGACCAATTTATTTTGTAGTAAGAAATTAAATCCTGAATCTGTAGTAAAGACTTTCTAGCTTCGGCTATAGTTAATATCACATCATCGGCATGAAGCATAATTTTATGCTCAGAATCACCAATTCTAATACCATGAATTTTCTTATTCATTCTAATGGCTTCTGCCAAAGGTTCCATCATTAAAACAAAAATTAAAGGAGATAATGGACAACCCTGACGGGTCCCATTGGTAATAGAGAAAGTGTTTGTTTTTAGGCCATTTCCTGCAACACAGGCAGTGGAGTTTGAATATAAAGCCCCTATAGATTTCACTCCAAAATCTTCAAAACCAAATTTTAGTTATACTTGATTCATAAAATCCAAGTTTAGCCTGTCAAAAGCCTTTTCTGCATCTAATGTGATAACTATAGAAGGTTTATGATTATCTTTACAAAAAGAAACTACATCAATTAATCTCCTTGTATTATCGGCTCCCTGCCTATCTTGTAAAAAACCTGATTGATCGATATTTATTAATTTACCAAGGCACAAGCTCAATCTTTCAGCTCAAATTTTTACATCTAATTTTATATCCGTGTTCATTAAAGATATCGGTCTATAATTCTTACACCACCTTAAATCTTTATTTTGCTTTGGAATATTAATTATAACTGCCTCTAACATTTCTTTAGGCGCACTCCCCTTTCTTTTAATTTCATTGAACACTTCAGCTAGATGTTTCATAAGTACCGTCTTAAAGGTTTTGTAATAATACTTTACAAAGCCATCTGGACCAGGGGCTGAATTTAACTTTAAGTTATCAATTACTTCTTCAATTTCTAATGTTTTTATTTCACTGTTTAGATAATCTAAATCCTCCTTAGTGATTTTGGGAAGCGAAAGTCTATCCAAAAATGTAGTAATATCTTCTGTTTTTGGTTTTATAACTGCATCGTTACTTTCTAAATTGTAAAGATTTTCATAAAAGTCAAAAAAGGCCTTTTCAATATCACTAGGATTTGTTAATGTAATTGAGTCCTTCTTTTTGTTTTCAATTATTAATTCATCTATTCTATTAATTGGTTTATTTTTTTTTAATTTCCGATCTAATAGTTTCCCAACTTTATTATCCAAAAAATATTTCTCTGTTGAAGTTTCCACAGGCTGTTATCAATATTTTTTTTGACAATTTTATTTATTCTGTTTTTTACTTTTCTAATCTCTATATTCTCAGCTGAAGGGGATAATTTATTTTGTCTTTCAAGGATTGCTAATTGTGCATATAAGTCTCGGAGTGATAGACCACTCTGTTTGAGGGCTCAGGATCTGAATTCTCATTAACTTGGAAAAAGTTTTCTATTTCTTCCCGTAATAATATTTGTTTATCTGAATTATTAAATAATGAAATATCCATTCTATTTCTAGAATACTTCTTTTGAGTCAAATGATCCTTAATCTGGAGTTCTATCATAGCATGATCTGACCATTTAATTATATTAATCTTGGTAGAGTCTGTAACTGCCAAGGTTTCTTAGTCAACCAAAAAATAGTCTATTCTAGAATAAGATTTATGGCGGTGAGAATAAAATGTATAGTCTCTTACATTACCATATCTTAACCGCCAAACATCATATAACTCAAATCTCACTAAGGATTCATAGAAAAAATTAGCTTTCCTTTTTGTATGCCCATGTAAATATTCTTGATTATTACTGTTCCTATCTAAAGATACATTCAGCATATACCTGTCTATAGTACATATCTCAGACATAGGCCCTCATTCAATTGCAATTTGGCCAATTGAATAGGGGTCTAAATAAGCACATAACATATTTTTTTAAAGAAGTTTTTAGTTAGTAAACATCTATCCAAAAGCAAGGTTTTCCCTAACTAAAAACTTATTTAAAAAAAATATGTTATGTGCTTTTTTAGAGCACTATTCAATTGGCCAAATCGCAATTGAATGAGGGCCATAGAGTCTATCAGTATATACTTGCTTATAGCATATATTAGTATATGTTGCAGCATACCATACACGATACTGGCCGGCATTAAACTGCAGCTTGAGATTCAGCTGCAGCTTACCACAAGTTTAATACTTTGAACTAAGTAATTTCTATTTTTCTTATATTTGAAGGAGGGACTCTATTAAGAAATAAAGAAGGCCTTTTTATTGCCACTATAGTTTCCTTTATCTTTCAACTCCATCCCTTATAAGGAAGAAATAAAATTGGGGATCCCAGTAGGACTACTTTTTGGTTTGGAGCACAGTTACAATTGAGTAATTTCTCTAAGAATAGACACAGCACTGCAGAATGTGCTAATGTCTACCCCCCTATTAAAGGGTCTTTAATATTCATCTCATTGATAACTAAGAGGTATTCATTTCTCCATACATTTTTGTCCTCTTTTAACTTGTGTGTTAATCCAGGATATTTTAATCAGTTTTTAACTTCGCAGTTGTGATACATATAACTATTAAAATTATTGACATATTTATTCCCGTTTGTATATAATAAACCATATTAAAATCACTGCAAACAATTAGTTTGCCTACTTTAATATTTTTAACCTGTTTAAGTAATTTGTTTAAGAACCCATTTTGTCTCTCATTGGGTGCATAAATATTTACTATAGTGTAGTTTAGATGGTTGATTTTTCCGGCCCATATAACAAATCTCCCTTCCAAGTCTACTTCTCTATATTGCTCACCAACGTTAATATTTTTACTAAACAAGATCGATACTCCACGCGACTTCTTTTTATATGTTGAATCGACCTTAATAGTAAAAAACCTATCGTTCCAGAAAGGGACTTTATCTATTTGCCAATGCGTTTCCTGTACACAAACAACATCAGCTTTAATTTTCCGAAATTGATCTATTAACACTCGCCTCTTAAATACAGAGTTCCATCCTTGTACATTCTGTGAGACTATCTTAAATCCCATCGAAAAAACAAAAGGGACCCCTTAGGGTACCACTCCAAAAAAAAATATACCATTCTATACCACCCAGAATTCGACATAACCTTAAAATTGAATACCTGAACATTGAAAGTTTTACAACTATTCCCCATAAAAACATACACATTTTCATACAAAACCGAGACATGATGTACCCTACCAAAAGACAGATGACTATAGGTCTAATGGTTAATTTGGCTAGACCAATCTACGTCTAGCAGCCCCACTATGGTAGCCCATCCCAGAACACCATTCGCTCTCTTCTGTATATATTATCAGGAGAAAGCAGAGAAGGAAAGGGAAAAACATGTGGAGCCTCAGGGGAAGAGAGGAATGGAGGAGGGGAGGACGGACATATTTAATGCTTCTTATTCTTCCTTCTACCCTCCCTTCTATAACTTCTTATTAACTGAACTTTATCTAATTCCTACTATTTGTAAGTTGGAACAAAAAGTATCCAACTTTTCTATTATCAATCAGTGATTTATCTGTGAATTTATAGTGTTATTTATAGTGTAAAATGTGTATCTTCCTTTACTAACAATATCTTATTTTCTCTATTACCTTACTTTTTTACCTACATTTCCATCAGCTACCCCATTATTTTGCTCTCCTCCTCTCCTTTGTAAGTGAGTGAAGGCTCAATAATACCATTTGTGAAGTGTCTTCTTACTAACCAGACTTGGGCCCTCATTCTATTATCGTCCGTAAATCGGCCGCAAAGCTGCGATTCCTTGCGGGGCTTCCGTTACCTTGCAATTCAAATAGACGGCGCCGCAAGGATATCCCCTTACGGCCGGCCGCATATCTTGCAACCGGCCGTGAGCTCAGAAATCTTTAAAAGCAAATATAAATTCAAGACAGCACTGTAAAGCTCTGTAAATGCTAGGGATCATAATGGGGGACATGAGGATTAATAGCAACCCCCTCTCAAGCTTGCACATCAGCCCAAATCCGAGATTTAATTAACTGTTTATTTTCCGGCCGCAGCGTGGGTGGGTCTGAGGTGCTCCAAGCCCTCTGGACTTTTTCCACGGATATTTGACATAAATTAAAATAAAAATTATTTACGGATTTGAGTGTAGGGGAATGTTGTGCTATGAATGCTAACACCTACAATCACTTTATAGTCTCCTCAGAGTGCAGGATGGCTTTATTATGGCATTATTATGTGCTTAATTGTGTGCCTGCGGGACCTTTTTGCTGCAAGTAAGCTGCGGCTCGGTTTTAGCCTTGCAGAGAGGGTTCCCGGAGCAATTGAATAGCAACCGGGATTTGCTTGCGGCCGAAACTCTTGCGGCCGTTTAAGATCAAAGGCTTTCCTCCGGCGCATGCGGCCGCAAGGGATAACAAGGCGCCAGCCGCAAGCCTGCCGTAGTCCCCGGTGGAAGGGAATAGAATAGGCAAATAGCTTGCGGCCGGTCCTTGCGGCCCCGCATCTCCTACGGCCGATAATAGAATGAGGCCCATAGTGTTTAATTTCTTTCCTCCCTTCCAAGCCTCCCTCCATCCCCCCCCCCCAAAGCTGCACTTTCGGGGCATATCTACTAAGATCAGACGTTGTTCGCACCCGATATTTGGCACGCAGCCGCTACACTGCGCCTTTCTCCCTAGCCCACACCAGGCTGCCGAGGGGGTCAGGTAGCACCCGCCACAGTTCAGCTACTGATCCGGAACGGGGCCCACGTCTTGTTTCTCTTCCTTTATGAGAGGGAGAGAGAGAGCTGTTATTGTAAATATAGGCAAATCAACTCTCATATATCAGTTTATACTGATGGTCCTGTAAACACAGGATACACTGATAATCACAGAGTTGACATTTTTTTTTAGATAAAACAGCACAAAATGTACATATTAAAAACAAACTATATTGTGGAAACACAGACATTCTATATCTCCTAAAAACAGAGAATCTTTTAAGTCAATTGGACAAGTATATATTTAAACAGAAAAAATATTTCATAGTTGCAATAAGGGTATAATTAGTAAATCCTTAAACAATGAAAGTGGGAGGGTAATAACATGTGGCAAACAAAAATACTTGCGATTCAGTCCCCTTTCTCCACATTCCTTTTTCCTTATAGAAGTTTGACAAATGAACCCTATACTGATCTTGCTTTCACACTGGCTTATAAAGCCCTGTTACTTCCGGGTTTTGCGTAATTACGTCATGACGTTTGCGTTTACGTCACTATGCAACGTTTTGTTCACTTCAAGGAACTTTATTTAGCCTCCTTTTAAATAAACTTTATTTAGCGTTATTACGCAAGTTGAAATGCAAAAAACTTTATTTAATCTCGTTAACCTCTAATTAATAGATCCTTTGTATAGCATAAGGATACACATAAAAAGGTCAATTTAACAGATTTTTGTATAAATAGATTTGGTTTAATCCAGTACTGACCAGCGTAGTTAAATAAATAAAAGCAAAGATAACATCTTCAATTATGACAGCCTCATAATTAGATAATTGGAATTTGGCCAATCTAATGCGAGAAGCAGAATGCACCTTCCATAAAACATAAGGGTCTGGACAATTCATAGCCTCAAAAGATAATATAACGTTGGCTTCTAAAGAAATGTTAAAAGTCTTAAAGAAACAGATCAGAACAATCTGGGAATTTTCTAGTATTAAAAAGAATAAAATGATCCCACGTGGCCTAAGGATCCAGTTATCACCAGCAATGCATTTATTAAGTTAAACATTTGTTACATCTTGGATAGAGATTATACACAAATGCTCGGAAGATCTAATGAAATTGATATTGGAATCAGAATTAAAAAATCTAGGAGAACTGAATATAAAAGTTAAGGAACTGGAGAAAGCTCTGGAGAAATTCAGAGGTGCCTCAGAATATGAGGAACTGAATAGAAAATTGGATAATAACATTGAAAGATTAAAAAAAAATCAGCGTATAACACGCACCGGCGTATAACACGCACCTCATTTTAAAAAGGAAATTTCAGGAAAAAAAACTTCAACCCCCCTCCTCAACCTCAACCCCCCTCCTCATCCTCAACCCCCCTCCTCGTCCTCAACCCCCCTCCTCGTCCTCAACCTCCCTCCTCATCCTCAACCTCCCTCCTCATCCTCAACCCCCCCATCCTCAACCCCCCTCCTCAACATCAACCCCCCTCCTCAACCTCCCTCCTCATCATCAACCCCCTCCTCAACCCCCCTCCTCAACCTCAGCCTCCCTCCTCATCCTCAACCTCCCTCCTCATCCTCAACCCCCCTCCTCAACCTCAACCCCCCTCCTCAACCTCAACCCCTCTCCTCAACCTCCCTCCTCATCCTCAACCTCCCTCCTCATCCTCAACCCCCCCATCCTTAACCCCCTCCTCAACCCCTCTCCTCAACCCCCCTCAACCTCAACCCCCCTCATCAACCTCAACCCCCCTCCTCTACCTCCCTCCTCAACCTCAACCCTCCTCCTCAGCCTCCCTCCTCATCCTCAACCCCCTCCTCATCCTCAATCACAACCCCCCTTCTCAAACTCCCTCCTTAACCTCAACCCCCCTCCTCAACCTCAACCCCCCTCCTCAACCTCCCTCTTCATCCTCAACCCCCCTCCTCATCCTCAACCCCCTCCTCAACCCCCCTCCTCATCCTCAACCTCCCTCTTCATCCTCAACCCCCCTCCTCATCCTCAACCTCCCTCCTCAACCCCCCTCCTCAACCTAAACCCCCCTAAATACCTCCCCCTCTCCTTTTCCCCTCACTTACCTGCTTCTGCTCCGGCCTCTGCTCCTTCTTGACGTCACATGCGCGCCACGTCATTAGCATATACTGGGTGCCGACGGGGTTTAGGTTGAGGAGGAAGGTTTAAGTTGAGGAGGGGGGTTTAGGTTGAGGAGGGGGGAGGGAAAGAGACACGGGGGGTTAAAGAGACACAGGGTGGTAGAGAGATATCGGCGTATAACACGCACACATCATTTGCCCCCTATTTTCAGGGAGAAAAAGTGTGTGTTATACGCTGATAAATACGGTAATATCTAGAAAACAGCTTCAATTTCTAAGAGACTCTCAAGGCTATCATATTGGAAGAGTATACAAGAGTATACCCTCTAATAGAAGAAGTAAGCTCCTCAGACTGTGAACAATCTGATAAGGAGGACCAAGGGGCAGTAGGTGGAGGAGATCATGGAACGGTACAACTACCAAATCTAACTCCCCCAGGCCCAACAACTAGATCAGCATTTACTTCAAATCAAACCACCTTGCAACATCATCATTTTTTATCCAAGGGGCACGTCCGAAAAAATTGGCAAGGATCAGGGCAGAGAAGCAAAAAATACAACAATAGTTAACAAGGGGAAAAAAATCAGAGAGTAATGACTGTATGCAGATAGAATCTAACAGATTGAAAAATGAGCTCAAGACTCAAATATAAGGAAAGAGTAACATCAAAAAAGATGGGAAAAAGAAAAAGACAGAAAAACAAAGTGAAATTGAGAACTCTACAAGAATATCTGATGAGAAGGATCAGAATATCATAAATCTCTCTGATCTGACCGTGAACGAAACACATATATCCCTTTTAAATGAAGGATTGTCATTCGTGCCGGCAAGTAAATCCAATCTTTTTGACAACATTAAAGATATAAATCTCTTTGTGAGAAAATTAGCATTAAAGAAATGGTTCCTGAATAAAGAAGAATGTGACCTAAATCATTTGGGAGTAGATAAGAAGCAAATTGAAACCTTTAAGATTTTATTGGATCTTCTCAATGAACAGAAGTTTACCTTTGGAAGAAAGAACTAGAAAAAGACAGGTAAAAGGAAAAAGTAAATTTACACCAGATCTAACATTATTCAGCAATATCCATATTTTTTCTGGAGATGATGGAAAAAGATCTCAAAAAATATGAGGAGGAAAATATCAGTTTAAGGTATATCAAAAAAAAAAAAAAAAAAAAAAAGGATGAGAGAAAAGCATTAGACGAACTGAAAAACAGTGAGACCGTCATTAAACCTGCAGATAAGGGAGGAAATGTGGTGTTAATAAAAGAAACAGACTATTTAAAGATGTGTGAAAAAGTCCTACTTGATCAGGACACCTATAAGGTGTTGAAGGAAAAATCTGACAAAGAAATTTAGAAAAGAACTATATGAAATCCTTAGCTATGCAAAAGAAAGAAAAATATTGGATTAACTAACTTTTGATTTCCTCCTACCAAAGTACATCACTATTCTAACCTTTTATACACTCCCAAAAGTGCACAAACAATTAAGTCCAGTACCAGGCCGCCCGATAGTGTCAAGCAATAATTGTTTAACAGAAAACCTAAGCAAGTACATAGATGACCATATTAAAGAGATGGTAAAAGTTTTGCCCTCATATTTACAAGACACTTTAGATGTACTTAAACAAATGAATGGCATCAGTGTACCCCAAGATACTTTGCTTATTACCATTGATGTGGAGCAATTATATTCCTCTATACCACATGAAAAGGGCATTGAGGCAGTAGAATATTTTCAAAGCATGGAAAACCAAATGGATGAAGAATTCAAGGAATTTATTGTAAGACTGCTAAGATTTATTCTAACTAACTAAAAATTATTTTCTGTTTAACAATCACTGGTATCAACAGATCAAAGGGACGGCAATGAGGACGACCTGTGCCCGGAGCTATGCAAATTTATATCTGGGACACTGGGAAGCTGTGGAGGTGTTTACTGAATCTAAACAAGAATATACAAATAAAATCGTATTATGGCAATGGTTTATAGACAATATCTTACTGTTTTGGTCTGGTTCCCAAAGAGATTTTGAAGACTTCATCAAAATAATTTGGGCTTAAATTTACATATTCTTTGAATAACAGTAACATTGAGTTTCTCGACTTGATCTTAATGAAAGATGAACAAGGTAATATTCATACCTCAGTGTTCTGAAAACCAACAGCTTCGAATTCCCTTTTGTATTGGTCCAGCCAACATCCTGTATCGCTTAAGGCAGGAATACCCATGGGACAATACCTCAGGTTAAAAAGAAATTGTGACAGCATAGAGGAATTCAAGAAACAAGCAAAAGATCTAAAGGCGAGGATCAAAGAAAGAGGGTACCCAAATCTGGTCCTAAAAAGGGCCATCAAGAAAGCACTAATTAGTGAAAGGGAAGATCTCATTTACAAAAAGGAAAATAAAAAAAAATGAAGAACAAGATCATAAGGTACGATTAGTAATGTCATATGGAAGTGACTGGGAACCACTAAAAGAGATCATACAAAAACATTGGTATATTCTCAGAGAAGATGAAATACTGAGAGACTATATTTCTGAAAAGCCAAGTATAACGTATAAAAGGAACAAGAACATTAAGGATACGTTGGTTAAGAGCTTCTACAAACCAAAAAAATCAAAGGGGAATTGGCTAACAGAAACCAAGGGCCTTTTTAAATGTGGTCATTGTAGAGCCTGTCAGTATATTCAGCCCAGTAAAAGCTTTGAGGATATAAATACAGGCAAAAAGTACCCAGTCAAAAGTTTCATGAATTGTGACAGTACTAATGTAATATACGTCATGACATGTCCTTTTCAAAAATGTTATGTAGGCAAAACATTCCGCCGACTCAAAAGAAGAATACTTGAACATGTGTATTCAATAACAAAGGGCCTTAACACCCCAATTTCAAGACATATGAAATACTTTCATGAAAATAAACCAGAAGCCATGAAATTCCAAGTTCTAGAGAGGCTATGGATTAGTCCAAGAGGAGGTGACACAGATAGAATCCTTTTACAAATGGAGGGTAAATGGATATTTACATTGGATTGCAAATACCCTAAAGGCACAAAGGAAGGCTACTCCTATTCAGCCTTTTTGTAGCTTGTTTTTATTACTCATAGGGATATCTTTGATAATTCCTCAGCGTTTGTAATGACCTACATTATATACATATAAAGATATTATCTTCTTTGTAGAATATAATATGCAAATTCACTTTTAGATTAAGTATAGTTTTTCAATTTTTTAATATTTATACACTTGGTTATTATATATTTAAGTCTTTGTAAGATAGACACACAATAATAAATATATCTTTCATTTTTACTATTTTTACCACTTATGGCCATGAAAGAAATCAAATTAGTTGAGTTTTGTACATTAGCACTTTTCTGTATTTTTTCTCTTTAACCATATATGATTATAGCATTGTATTAATAGTATCATCACTTTTAATTTAATGTAATACATTCTATTAGCACAATACATCTCATACCACTTTATCTTTCTAGTTCAATATATGTTTAATAGTTTTTTTTCTAGAAGCTGTGAGATGTATATTTGTTAGTGCCCCTTAGGGTATTTTCACAAAAAGGTATTTAGGACACTATTGAGTATTCAAAAGAAGTACATATGTAGTTATTGTTATATGTAGGTAACCAACTATACAATCTGATTAGAATGGAGTAAATAAGTAAATCAAAGCTATAGAAAGGATCTATTAAATAGAGGTTACCAAGATCAAATAAAGTTTTTTTTATTTCAACTTGCGTAATAACGCTAAATAAAGTTTATTTAAAAGGAGGCTAAATAAAGTTCATTGAAGTGAACATAACGTTGCGTAGTGACGTAAATGCGAACGTCATGACGTAATTACGCAAAACCCGGAAGTAACAGGGCTTTATAAGCCAGTGTGAAAGCCAGATTAGTATAGCCTTAGAAAAAGTCCTGTAAGAGGACGAAACGGACCTTTGGCACCCAGTTTTTCAATGGAACAGGCGCTTATCTCTTCAATATGGCTTAAAGGGTTCATTTGTCAAACTTCTATAAGGAAAAAGGAATGTGTAAATATGGAACTGAATCGCAAGTATTTTTGTTTGCCACATGTTATTACCCTCCCACTTTCATTGTTTAAGGATTTACTAATTATACCCTTATTGCAACTATGAAATATTTTTTCTGTTTAAATATATAGTTGTCCAATTGACTTAAAAGGTTCCCTGTTTTTGGGAGATATAGAATGCCTGTGTTTCCACTATATAGTTTGTTTTTAATATGTACATTTTGTGCTGTTTTGTCTTAATTTTTTTTTCAACTCTGTGATTATCAGTGTATCCTGTGTTTACAGGACCATCAGTATAAACTGATATATGAGAGTTGATTTGCCTATATTTACAATAACAGTACTATACAAGTCTGGGAATACATGGATCTGGACTATTATAAATAGAATATATTACTTCTATATCTATATTGTTTAAGTGCTGTAATCTTGGCACTGTGTCCATTTCATCTGTGTTGACCAATGCAGGACAGGACATATTTAATACAAAGGAGGCCGCAGTACACACAGTACCACTGTGAGAGCTGAAACCTCCATTTGTATTCAGATAAGAGGTCAACATTTATCCAACTATGCCCCTCTTATCCTAAATCCCAGGAAGCTCCCTCCTGCTCCTCCCTCTGATCACATGGAGGAGCGGCCTTTCCTTTCTGACTGTGATAAAGACTTCAGAGGAGCCCAAGGGCAGGAAACAGTCACAGCCAATGAACTTTTAAGCTGATGGGGCCAAAGATTCTGACCTGGCCCTTCCCTTTGAATTAACTCCACCCAATAGTAAAGGCTCCTCCTGCAGACCTTTATATTAACCCCTAAATGGCATTGCCAAATTACCTTGTATATGAGGCCTGCAGGTCCCATCAAGACCCCGGGAATCGCCATAAGGACCCTGGGGCCCATCAAGGATTAGCACTACGACATAGTAGTAGACAACCAACATTATTCATAGGGCCCAGGGAGATGTCCACCAAAGTTTGCAGGGCACAAGGGGATTTCCAGGACTCGCTGTGGATCACTATTGCAATTAAGTTTAACCCCTACACCATGAGCATCCATAGGAACCCCCATGGTATACTAAAATATGACCATGGGTTCCTCATGGACCCCCATGATATGAAAATGTACAGTATCTCACAAAAGTGGGTACACCCCTCACATTTTTGTAAATATTTTATTATAGCTTTTCATGTGACAACACTGAAGAAATGACACTCTGCTACAAAGTAAAGTAGTAAGTGTACGGCCTTTATAACAGTGTAAATTTGCTGTCCCCTTATTGAGAGAACCATGAATACCAACATGTACTGTGAGATACTGAAGAATAGCATGATCCCCCTCCATTCGGAGACTGGGCCGCAGGACAGTATTCCAACTTAACAATCCCAAACACACTGCCTTGCTGAAGGTAAAGGTGATGGGCTGGCCAGACCTAAACCCTATTGAGCATCTGTGGGGCATCCTCAAACGGAAGGTGGGGGGAGTGCCAGGTCTCTAACATTCACCAGCTCCATGATGTCATCACGGAGGAGTGGAAGAGGACTCCAGTGGTAACCTGTGAAGCTCTGGTTAACTCCATGCCCATGAGGGTTAAGGCAGTGCTGGAAAATAATGGTGGCCACACAAAATACTGACACTTTGGGCCCAATTTGGACATTTCCACTTAGGGGTGTACTCTCTTTTGTTGCCAATGGTTTAGGCATTAATAGCTGTGTATTGAGTTATTTTGAGGGACAGCAAATTTACACTGTTATAAAGGCTGTACACTTACTACTTTAGCAGAGTGTCGTTTCTTCGGTGTTGTCACATGAAAAGATATCTTAAAATATTTACGAAAATGTGAGGGGTGTACTCACTTTTGTGAGATACAATCCATTGTGCATATTACTGTATCTCACCCTTTAGACTGTAAGTTTGCGAGTTTTCAACATTGTGTCTGTGATTTAGGGAAGGCACTATTTATTTTTGATTTTAAGCTCAATAACAGGGGCCTCCATTCTTTTGCAATGTGTTAAACAATAATTGACTTGTACTTAACCCCTATATAGCAATGTGGAATATGTTGATGAGTCATAATAAAGGATAAAAATGGAGACCATTAAGAAACCACATGGTATCACTAAATCGACCACTATACCATGGGTATAAATATAACAAATAATGAAGGTCTATAAGGACCGAAAGGTATTACTATGATTACCATATTGGTCCATATTAGTCCCCCTTTAAAACTAACATAAAAAAAAAAAAAGACTATAAAAAAAATAAAAAAAATTCAACCTGTAGGGAGGGGGACATAAATTACCTATCCTTTTGGCGCCCTCCAGTGATGATCATTGAAGCCTTGATCCTCCTTTTCTGATTGGTTAAGGAGTTAGCCAATCAGAATTCATGGCTTAATTGTTCCCAAAAGCCTTAATTGTTCCCAAAAGTGTCTTCCTGGTCCCTGTGGTGTCTCCCGTGGCTGCACAGGCCTAGCTGGGAGTCTCCTTGGCTGCGTGGGCTTAGCTAGTGGTTTTCATGGGCCATGCCAGCCTAGCGGAGGACTCTTCCTACAACACAGGCCTAGTGCTAACCCTGACGATCCTGATGAGCTCCCAATTGCACCAGCCGCCCCTGCCCCTCCTGGCCCCAGCCATTGCTGCCCTGACCACTAGCCCTCCTCGCCCCCTCACCCCGAGGACAGGTTCCAATTTCTCATGTTGAAAACTATACCCCAAATACTAGTAACATAGTCATTTAGGTTGATAAAAGACTTTTAGTCTATTAAACTCAACTCCTCAGATCTTTATATTTTTTTATAGGTCAGCTCATTCAGAAGACGGCATACAAAAAGCATCTTTGAAACCATACATACCGTAATTTCTCTTTGGGGAAAAAAAAATACTTATCACAAAGGCTGGCAATTGGATGTACTATGCATCAATATCCTACCTATTCTAGTTAACTCACATAACCTTGTATATAATTGGTAATTAAAAATGCATATATCCATTTTTAAAATTATCAATTGAATCTACTGTCACAACCTCATTTGGTAGTAAGTTCCACATTCTGATTACCCTTACAGTAAAGAACATTTTGCTATCTTTAATGTGAAATCATTTTCCTTAAATCCTCAAGGCTTTACCTTTGTCAACCTTTTACCTTTACCTTGCTTCTTGGCAAGAAAAGTTCACTTGACAAAGCCTTATACTGACTCTGGATGTATTTATATAAAGTCATTATCACCTTGCAATCACATCTAATTTGGAGTTCCTTTTCTTCAGAACACAGTACTTCAAATAGTATCTTGTTCACACCCTTCTTAAATTAAAGTATCTCATGTACTCTTTGCCAATCATCTGAAACTGAGCCAGTGGAGTCCTGAAAAGTTAGAATTAATGGATTAGCTATTACAGATCTCAGTTCCCTCAGTACCCTTGGATGTATTTCAGCTGGATCCGGTGCTTTATTTCCATTTATGTTTTCAAGCATGTTGTGGATTTCTTCCTGAGTTAACCAATAATTCTGAACACGTTAGTCCCATTTTGTTGCAATGCCTCTACCATTGGTACATCCCTGGTGTAAACAGAAGAATATAATTATTTTAGCTCATCTGCTTCTTTAGTTATTATTGATCGGTTTACCTGTTTCACATCTTAAGGTTTAAGATATTTTCTGTTTGCATATTTAAGAATAAAATCTGTTAAGGGTTAGTTTTACTTGTTTGGCAATTAAGTTTTCATTTTCTATTTTAGCCAATCTACCGTATATATTCAAGTATATGCCGAGTTTTTCAGCCCTTTTCGCTCTTTCCGCCCCCGTGGCTCTTTCCATCCCCCTCCCTTATCCTCAACCCCCCCCTCACTTTACCGCTCTAATTACCTCCCCCTCTCCCTTTCCCCTCACTTACCTTCTATCAGCAGCTGCTCATCCGCACCTCCGCGCTCTTTCCGGCTGAGTCTGGACCCGGCCAATGACTCTTCCGGGCGGAGCGGAGAAGCAGTTGCTGATAGAAGGTGAGGGGAGAGTGGGAGGTAATTAGAGGGGGGGGTTGAGGGGGGAGGGGTGTTGAGGAGGGAGGGGGAGGGGGTTTGGGGAGGGGGGGTTGGCGAGGGGGGGTTTATGGGGAGGGGGTTGGGGGATGAGGATGAGGAGGGGGGATGAGGAGGGGAAATAAGGAGCGGAAATAAGGAAGGGGATAAGGGGGAGGGGGACAAGGAGGAGGGGGATGAGGAGGGGGGTTGGGGGATGAGGATGAGGAGGGGGATGAGGAGGGGAAATAAGGAAGGGTAATAAGGGGAGGGGGATAAGGAGGAGGGGGGATGAGGAGTAGGAGGGGGGATGAGGAGAAGGAGGGAGGATGAGGAGGAAGGGGGGATGAGGAGGGGAAATAAGGAGAGGGGATGAGGATGAGGGGGATTAGGAAGGGGGGTAGGAAAGGAGGGTTGAGGATGAGATGAGGGGGGTTAGGGAGGGGGGTTGAGGATGAGGATGAGGGGGGTTAGGGAGGGGGGTTAGGAAGGGGGATGAGGGGGGTTAGGAAGGGGGGTTGAGGATGTGGAGGGGGGATGAGGAAGAGGAGGGGGGTTGAGGATGAGGAGGGAGGATGAGGTAATACATATCAGGCCCCCTGCATGAACTAGACTGGTTTCTTCATTCATTTTTATTGATGTTCACATTGCTGGATTACGAGTATGATTGCATATCAGACTTTGAAACACTAGTTCATTGACGTTTAAACCACACCTTTAACTTGATGTCATGGTGACAGTCTCATTTACTATTGGCTGTTTCTACATCGGTAGTTACGGATTTGCAGATTTGATCATGCCCTGAAATGCTACATATGAAAGCATGATTTACGGTTTTCAATTTCGGCCATGTAGTTGCAGGCTTTTCTAATTTAATCTCTCTGTAGCCCCGGCAAATTTCAAGCCTGCAGACTTAAGGGCTGTATGAAGGTACCTGCAGAATTATACTCTGCTAACTAGAAAATAGAGTATTTGGTTACATGACAGGTTGTAATGACATAAAACAAAGGGCCTCATTAAATTCTAAAATTTTCAGTTACAAAGCGATTAAATTGAACAAGCGCACAACTACATAAAAACGGAATCCGAAACCGTAAACCATGCTTCCATATGTAGCATTTCAGGGCATAAACATGATCAATTAAGCAAGCCCATAAATTACAATTTAGACAGAGCCAATAGTAAATGAGACCGTCATCATAACGTCAGTAAAACATGGTGTTTAAATCACAATCAATTGGTGATTTGCAATCGGACTCGCAATCCAGAAATGTTGCAATATCGAAAATTCAATAAATCTACTATTCTAGGCCATGCGAGTTCAATGATATCTATTAATCCATTGATTGCCGGGATCGACACATCACAAGGAAATTACACATAAAAAATATTTTTTATTGCAAATTTGCGAGCTCGAGCTTGTTCTGCAATAAATTCTAATGTTTTTTCATCTCTTTCCCCGTATTTTAAAGTACAGTAGTGTAATTATATTTGCTTTTACAGTGCTACGAACAGGTGTTTAACCCCCTTGCAAGTCCTCTCTAGTACTCGTCGAATTTTTGGCTACCTTTGCCATTTTACATGTTTGAAGGCAATTGCAAACGTGTTGAAAGATCAAAGGCTTCGATAGGTTGGAGTTACGATTTTGACAAATGCAGTTGCTTTTCAGCCTGTAACCTGCAGATCGATTGCGGGTAGTGAAATGAGGCTAATTTAATAGCAGTAAATTCTGTGGGCTACATTATGGGCTGCAGTAACTGCAATTTGGACAATTTAATGAGGCCCATAGTATTTTATTTGTTTTTCACTCGCTCATCACTGATCATCTCTCACTTGGCATACCCTCCTTAAATGGCATCCCTCTCACCTATCTCGCTCGTCTTAAATCCATTCTAAACTCAGCTGTAAGACTCATCTTTCTCACCACTACTACCCTTTATATGCTGCTCCTCTACAAATACCTACAATACCCCACCCAATCTCCTGCAGAATCAAATTCAGACTGGTAGGTTTACCTACAAGGGTTTCTATGATATTGCTCTCCCTATACACACACACACTACTCATCCCATCCACACATCTTTGCTTGTTCTCTCCTCATCCTTTGTTTGGAACTCTTACACACTTCTTCCGACTCTCTCTAGACCTCTAAACATTTAGAAACATTCTAGAGATGCATATCCCATCATACTAATACATCCCATACCAGGTAATTTACCTTTACCTACAATAATATAATGAGTCCCCTTGTAACGCAGTGGATAGGATGCAGGTGCTTTCACCACAGCATCCTTGGTTCAAATCCAGCCAGGGAACCAGGAGGTCACCTGGATGGGAGATGACCTGGGAATGCCAGGACCTGTATGCTATGGTCCACTGGAGAATGAACTGGCAATCCACTCCAGTATCTCTGACATGAAAACCAAGTGGATTAGCATGGTGTGTTGTCCATGAGGTCATGGAGAGTTGGACATGAATGAGCGTTGCCATTTACATTTTTACTCCAATATATCTGGCCCACTTAGCATCAGGGAACAGGGCACTCATAGACCTCTATACAGGATGTCTGACCTCTAAATGTAATTATAAATACTCTCAAATGAATATTGATGTCTAAAATGTTGTAACAGTGTTGGCAAATCAGGATTTATACAGATAACTCTTGGGAAATGCTATATGCAAACAGAACTGTTGACCACAACATCAAATGATAGCACTCAAGGCTAGAAATGGTGGCCCGATATCAATCCTGATAGTACAAGATGGGCAATTCTCCTTGTGTGACCCAAGTAGAGCCGCCCATATATTATGACACGTACATGGAACTTTAGAAATTTCATCTACAGGCTTTAAAACATGTAAACTTTAATATTATTTTTTTAAATATAATTTATATGTACATTATTAAAAAAATATTTACATGTTACTTCCATCAATCAACTCTTAAATTTCATGGATGCTCTTATAATAAGGTGTCCATAAACTCGTAGAGTTCATGAATGAGGTCATCTGTTGTCTTGTTGGGGTCTACTTGAAGTTCTTCCTCAGGTATTCCTTCTAAGAACTCATTTATCAGAGTATCACGGTCATCCTCTTTGGGCAACACGGGTTCTGCTGTTGTGCTTATTGTGTGGCACTGCACTATAGCCTCTGTGGAAGTGGGACCGGCAAGCTCAGGAGCAGAAGGTCCAACACTAAAAGGAAACAGGTGAAAATAATAGTAAAATTATCATGGCATTAAATAATTATAATATAGGAGTGTGAGTGTGTATGCAGGTTTTTGTAGCTGAGGGTGCTGCACTGTGCACTAGAGGAACATATGTCTTGTGCAATAACAGCACAAAAACAGTTTGAGATGATTAGTTTGAGGTATATTTTGCATAAACCAGAACTTTCCTAGTATGAGAATATAGCCTCTTCAGCTACCATAATTAAACAAGCAGTTTAGAGTGTCAGCTCCTCTCTAAATTATAACATTAAACTGCATTCTTTAAGTATTATGTTGCTTTGTCTGAATTTGCCTTTTACCTTTCTTTCAGGCGCTTTGGTGCAAGACCCTGTATAGGAGAGAGAGATAAGAGTGAGGCCAGATGTAACCGCTGCAGCTGTAAGTCTACACCTTATGAAGCCAAAATGTGCCTAGTGCACAGAATCCAAAGCATGTAATGATGGTGACTGTTGATAGTCATTAGCAATACGGGTTAGATGTAGTAAGCAATGAAGTGCTGGCAATCTCTTGGAGAAGTATATGTTCCTATGTTATTGGATGGGAATATGTACTAAGATTTGACAGCTCCAAAAGTCACCCAACATTTCTCCATTTTTCATGGTAAGTATTCTGTCGCTTAGATACATTGACATAAGAGCAGGTATATATACGTAAAGCATTTCTGCACAAGTGGATACAACTAAAATGTTTAGACTTGTTACAAACATTTAACGTTTTCTACAGTAGTCCTTTATATTTTATGTTATGCCAAAATAAAGAAGAACATGTGGGATATCTACTTACAGAAGACGCATCAGAAATGTGCACATTCACTGTGGAAGATACTGCAGAAACAAGAGGTCTGTCGAACACTGCCAGGGTCTCTTGTGATTTGCGTTTAAATGCATTTTTTGTAGGGGTGCTGTTATTCACTGCACCTGGCTCCGTGTTTCCTTTTGGATCTCCTGTAACCAGAGACTACAAGTAATTTGCTTGTCATATATATCACCCTAATCATTTTTCCCCCCCTCTGTGTTCTACTTTTAGGGACCGTTCAACATTCTCACAGATCATCACTTACAAGATATCCCAGAATAATGTCCTGCACAAACCTTTCATTTTCTTCTTTTGTATGTACACTGTGGATCCTCCAGTTCTTTTGGGGGCTCTAGCTTCTGGGACCTCCAGGTTGGCTGCATGGTACACTTTTATGTCAGACTCTGCCTTCATGACATTTTGTACTGCTGGGGTCATCCTCTCTTGCTTCTTCTCGGGTAAAAACTTATGAGCTACTGAGACTGGGGGGACAGCAGGCAACTTGAAATAATCCTGCAGCATTAAATAATACAGATTTTTTTTATTTATGCAAAATATGGCCCATTGAAGGAAAAAAGCTAAATTTCCAAATGTAATATGAAAAACTAAATCTGACAATCTTCCTTTTTTTTTAAAAAGCCAGAAAGGATTTAATGTGATAGCAACAATATATAGTGTCATTGGTTTAGTTTCACTATGCCAGTCATGTATAACCGACAAGACAGATAAACACTAGAGCTCTTTACAACTGCCTATGATGGGTATTTTCTTAATAGCAGTTTTATCTTTTTAAGTTTTCAAAAAGCATTTTCCAAAGAGTATATAAATATGGGACTACATTGGTCTTTTACAACTGTCTGTTCTCACCTGGACAGAGGTCCTGACGCTGACTTGAGAATAGGATGAGTTTTGTTCCGTTGGTGCTTTATCTGGTTTAGTCTCAGATTTACCTACAAAAACATAATATATTGGAGATCTGGTCAGTCAGATTAACAAACAATCTAAAATGTAATTACATATACAATCAGTCATGTTGTGTATGGTACTATAATGAGAAATGGAGCAGGAATAATGTAGAAGTCATGTAGTAAAATAATTGTGAGCTCCCCACACTAATCTGAAGATGCCATAAATGTATTACCTCTTGGTTCGGAGTTTAGAACGACTCTCTTGTGGTTGATTGGAACTTGGTGCTGGGTCACAGTCTCCTCATTTTGGGTTTTCGTGGCATGCTTTTGTCTAAGAGCTTTTTCCTGACGGATTTCTTCTAAAGTTTTTATATGCACTTTGTCCAAGGGCTTTGCATAGTATTTTGCCTTATACATGGTTATATTTGGATATGTGGCTTGCTGGAATCCGCTTCCAGTCTCACATTCAATCTCCTGCAAATGTGAGACTCTGGTGTATATTTACTATTTATTGCAATTAAGTGAATATTGCTTAAGTATCCTACATGGAGATGTTAGAGCTCTGATAACTCTGCTCTACTCTGCTCTGCCCCGCACTGTACTGCTCCAAACTGTACTGCACAGATCTCTCCAAATCTGCAGTCAATATGAAACTAAATGGCAACAGGCAGGGGGTTCTCTTATCACTATGACATCCTGCAGTGACATCATAATGCACACCTGTCAGTATAGCACTTATGATAAGTCTGAGTGGCAATAAGAACACTGAAGAGTAGATTCTATTCATAGTCAGATATTGATAGTTTCATAAATGACACTGGGCATTTGTTTCACTTTCTAGTCCCTATTCTTCTGTAAGAAACTGTATTTAGATCCTGTATTAACGATAGGAAAAAAGTCTCATTGAGAGGGAACTGCCAGAATACAAAGTCATGCTTTAAAGCATAAACAATTAATATGACAAAGAGATCGTAGGTACCTGGAATTGTGTCCCAGCAGAAGTGTTATGTAGAAGACAAAAGATAATAATAATATAAAAGAGTTTTGAGCATCACGCATATAGCATGAATCTATATAGAAAACATGGCTTGTAATGTGTATCTGTATATGCTTCAATTTCAGAATTGATAAATACAAAGCAGACCTTTTTAAGCTCACTGTGTATGGTATGCATGTTCCACATTATCTGGTGTTTGGGTAAAATCATAGCCACAGACCACATTTTACTCCGAAACCCAGTCATGATACCAAAAAACAGAGTCCTCTGATAATTTTCTTATTAGAGTTTATTTAGACAAAAAGGTGGGTCAGCAGCAAAAACATCCAAAATGGCTGCTACTGGCTGGCTGACTGGGCAGAAATATAAACAACATAGCTTTTTATAATTGTTTACATAAAGACAATCGGATAACCCATTCCCGCCTTTTAGATACATGGTATAACCCACCAACAGCCAATAAAAGATTATTGATATTAGTAGAACAATAAGATATAACACATTTGATTTGCACACATCAAGCATGTCTTGGTACATCACACTAGATGCGCAAAACATACTTCCACCTATTATCTCTGCGCATAGGTCAAGAGTTGGCCTTGTTGAGCTACTTAAATACATATTTGTTTATACTAAATAATTGTTTAATGTCTTTTGAGAATAATTTATTATGAGAAATCTATCTATCATAAGGATATTTGTATTTTTTCCACAACACTCCCCCCATGACAATTAAAATTGTCATCAATGGATAAATACAAATGACAGGGTGCAAGCTTAATATAAACTCTTGAAAGGATATTTAGGAAGGAAGTAACTTACGGAGTAAAGTAAAGCTATATATTTGAATTTTTATCTTATTATTCGTATTTCATTAATCCTATAAATGCCATAATATAAATGTCACAGATATATCTAAACAACATAAAAAGATAAACGTATTAGGAAGTAGAGGTAAGATTCTCAGACTGGCATTGAAAGCGACTCAAGGCCCCTAAAAATTCAGTCAGATGATTTTCCAACAACATGGAAATATGACATTACATCTCACGGAGTCCTTTGCACCTTTGACCTTAAGACCGTCCTTGCAAACAAAATCAGAATTAATCATAGAAACAATTAAAAAAAGTACATATTAAAACGCAGTTCTTATAGTCCGATATGATCCATGGAATAATGGAACAATTTTTACAGTCCAGATATTAAAGTCTGTTAAATAAAAGCTTTACAATAAATCCACAAAAATACATTAGCACCTGTTTTACGAATTCCATATAACAAGGAAAGAGTTCAATGCGGTGGATGAAAACATCCACATATGCTGTTATGTTACCAAAACTATTGCGGTGCAATAGATATAAAAGTCCAGATTTGTAAAATAAAACACAATGGTTAATGCAGACAAAAATAACCTCACTTCATTTTTCAAACAATAACTAGGCCATAGAACCAATTTCCCATTATACATATAGTCTTATCAGACATTTAGATGATAGATGTGCAGAAATGTTAGAAGCCAAAGAACAGTAAAAAGGAAGACAGATATAGGAAAAAGTAGCAAAGTAAAAATGACAACACAATAAAAACATATGCTCAGACAAACTTTATACAGGCCCAGTCTTACATATCACACTTAGCCAGGACCCCCATTGTCCATACGGTAAACAGGCAGGTCACTTGCTTTTGGATGGTGAGATTCATTGGCCAAAGCAATAGGCCATCATGTGCAGATATTAAAGCATAGGACAAGGAGTATATGATTTTCTCACAGATCTTAACTTCTTTTCTCTTTGTATTAGCGTATGGTCATGTCAATGAACAAGAGTTTGACCTTTCCCCTTTTTCTTGTGTGCAAACAAGATTTCTGTCTGGGATTTGTCTTGGGTCTGCAAACTCTGTATCTGTTTCTTCATCTGTTGTCATCAGGATAGGCACTTTGTAGAGACTTTCTCTTATCATATGTCAGGGCATACTTGTCTTTTCTTTGTCTTTACAGGCACGCACGCGTTGTCATCTTCCTCTGGGGAAGGCAAGTGTAACAAAAATCCAAACATACAAGATCTATCATGCAAGAAACTTCCATACACCTTTCTACTAGATATCCTCACATCATATACAGCTACCCTGAATTTTCCTTAACTGTAAAATAAATGTAACATATGCATAACTCTATAATAATTGATTCTTGTTTATAGCACCCCTTGTTTAAGTCAAAATGTAAATCATGCAAAGCTAATACATATATGAAATACTTGTAAAATATATAAGCAGCCATTATTTTTTATAATTAGGACAATTTCAATACTACTAATTATGTCTCTATAAGTGATAATACATTACTTGATTTATCTTGTAACAGGTTGTATATTTAAAAGGAAATTGCCTATGTTATTACTGCCAATATACATTTACTTATAAAGCTCTAAAGTGTTTTTCTTAACTTATAATGTAATCTACCTCTTATGTTCTATTCTTAGAGGCCTAGAAATACCTTGAAAAGATTTTCCCAATTCTCTACCCATTTGCACCATGGCCATCATCTGAGCTGGGGATTGTCCTGGAAGAACAACTGTTACAATATTACAGTATTTATCCAACATGGTTAAACAAAACATAATACACAAAAATAAAATAGAATTGGTATGATAAGGTTCTTTAACCAGATAAGCTTTCTAGTCATATGTGTACTTTCCAATATCTACCTGTAAAGTAACCAGGAGATAGCGACCGTGTACATAGCATATTTATTTGGGCAGAGAGAAATGTCAACATGACGCTGAGCTGATTCACTGAGCATTAAAAAATTACAATTAATTAAAAAAAGACTAGTAAAAATTTTTTTTTTTATTAGAAAAATAGAAAAACAAAACCTTAAAAGAAAATTTAAAACTAATAACAAATATATATTCTTTAGTGCACAACCTTGGAAATGAGAGTTTTCGAAAACATTGGATCTTGGCCAGCATCCAGTCTAATGTTTTTCTTAAAAAAGATTATAGCATTCAGTTTTAATTAATTTAATATAATTTACACATTCAAATCTTTTAAACTGTTTTAACTGTAATAAACATTTTAAAAATATTTCTCTTTCTCTTTTTTCAATAACCCAGTTCTTTACCAATTACTGTATTTACTTGTAACTAATTTCTTAAATATCAACCTTTAAAAAAAATATTTAACATAATTAGGAACCAGATTTAAATAAAACCTTTACCATGATTATCCAAAATGACCAGAGGCATATAAACATAAATATTAATCCGAATTTGATCAGATTTCAGATTATATTCTCTGTAAGCAATTTTATTATACTGTCTGTGAGATAGACAATCTTTAAAAATGCAATTATATAATCTGGACACTTGTACTCTATGTGACCACCTATATTCAGTATACATCATTCCAGGAGAAAACCGCAAATCTCCCTTTCAAGCATCGCAAATTCACATGACAAACAGAACATATATGACATCCGTGCACATAGACAGCTCTCTCCTGAACACTCAAATAGCAAAGCCAAGCAAAGCAGGGAGAGACCAACAACATAAAATGGCGTCATCTACATTTCCCCATCAGATAACAGTACTCTCATGTCACTTTTCTCTCTATGTTCAGTCAGCGACAGTACCTAATCATACAGAAAAAAATCCATACACATAGACACACATGACCATCTCCAAACTCTGTATTCCACACACTTACTTCAAACAAAGACCCCCCTTTCTCCACTTGGAAAACATAATTAGGATCCGAAGAAATAACAAACAACATATAACATCACATATATAGCTGTCAGCAGCCGGGCTTGCCAAAATCCATTGGTAACGCAACAGGGAAACTGCAAACTCGCAAAGCGAGCCAACAGCAACTGTGGCCCGAGGGGGAAGCTCCTTGCGCTGGTGGAGATGAGCGCCATAAGCGCTCATCCCTGCGACCCTGTACGACTTGGGCAAAGAGCGCCGAAGGGAGAAGTCAGTCTGGGTGAGGTAATTTTGTGAGACCTTGTCCGCCACTCCCAAGCTTCAGTTTCCATGGAAGACACGCATGACAGCAATTTTACACAGATTTTCATAAAAGCGGCTCTGCTCACTTCTAATGTTGTCCATGATTAGCTGCCAAACATCTCTCCCAAAAATTCTGAAGCTTGGGGTGTTATCTACCGGACAATTAGTGCACTCCTGACTCGGCTCGCCAAATGTTTGGGAAAAATCATACCCACAGACCACATTTTACTCCGAAACCCAATCATGATACCAAAAAACAGAGTCCTCTAATAATTTTCTTATTATTAGAGTTCCTTTAGACTAAAACATGGGTCAGCAGCAACAACATCTAAAGTGGCTGCTACTGGCCTGCCTAACTGGGCAGAAATATAAACAACATAGCTTTTTAGAATCGGTTACAAAAAAGACAATGGGATAATCCATTCCTGACTTTTAGAAACATGGTATAACCACCAACAGCCAATAAAAAAATATTGATATTAGTAGACCAATAAGATCTAACACATTTGATTAGTAAGCACTAAGCATATCTTGGTACATCACACTAGATGCGCAAAAAAGACGCCCAACTGTTATCTCTGCACATAGGTCAAGAGCTGGACTTGTTGAGCTACTGAAACACATATTTGTTTAGGCTAAATAATTGTTTATTGTCTCTTGAGAACAATTTATTATGAGAAATAGGGACTTGTTTATACTTACAGAAGAAAAACAATGATTTTAAGTACAAGCAGAGTTACCTGTTTTCATACCTCCATGGTCTGTCATGGACTGAGTACTGTTTCAGGGATAAAGTTCACAAGTGTTACAAAGTGATGAATGCTATATATATATATATATATATATATATATATATATATATATATATATATATACACTAAATAATGTAAGGATATTTGTATTTCTTCCACAACACTGGTCTGCATAATTAATTCATTCTGCGTTGTTATGGTGATGACAATGTCTTTAAAGGTTCACTGTAAGACATTTACAAGTAAATATCTCATGTTTGTTTGCTGGGCTATTAAATTGCAGTATGCAGTTTAAAATATAAGTGAATATATTTCAGTTATCCCCACTTCCCTATGTCTAAACAGGGACGTGGTTATTTCTGTATGGAACACAGAACCAAAATATTAGATAATTAGATCCTCTTATAGGGCACATCTTCCGTTCCAATCTCAAAAAAGAATAATCATAATTAAAACATAACTTTTAATAATATATAAAGAATATTAAAATGTAGAATAACGTAGGTTGCAGCAAATAGGGAACCCCATAAATATACTTAGTATTTCTCTGATTCACCCTCCTTGGTGTAAATAGATAATTTCCTGAGGTCAAATTCCTATTAGAATATGGTTGTATCAAGAAAGTGCTATGTGCTAAAAAAATAATGAATTCGATATTTTACATAAAGTGCTGAAAAAATCAATAAAGTGCTAATTGGTTAAAGTGCCTAAATGTGAAATTGGTGAATTGAGTGGACAATCCAGTTATACAAGATTGAATAATATATAATACATCTTATATTCTTGTAGCACAGAACTTTTAGGATTTTATATCCTCTTAAACAATGGGATACAAAAATTAATCCCTTGTTGAATGCAAGTGTATTGTAGTACTAAGAGGTATGAATTAAAAGTAAAATACTATTTTATCATACCATAGTTAGCATTAGTAAGATTTTTACACGTGACCCTCTACCAGATATATATATTCCATCCCATGTCACCAAATACATACACTAATCTCTTCCTATATATTTCCAAAGCCCTAACTGTAGCTTATAATGAGAGGAAGGGACTTTATCTAGGGTCTATAGAAAAGCTGTCTAGATAGGTAATTATAATGCCTCCAATTAAAATTGTGTGTTGCAGTGTCTCTACCTAGGTTTCCATCTATAAATTAGCTATGGAGAATATCACTCCTACTACAGACCTCTGTTGTCCTTCTTTAAGATTGTGTTCCATTAGGAAATAAGCGATATGCTTGCAGGGTTCCCCTTGATTGAATACCAGAAACATGTGTCGGGTTAGAACGTAGGCATGCCGGTGTAATCATATGATGTCATAACAGGGTGTCCTGATCGCGGCGTGCACCAACACAAGGAATCTCTGTGACTCTAATTTGCTAAACCCAAAAGTAAACACCATTAATCAAAAGAATATAGATTGAAATTCAAAAGGGCTTACACTGGCCCTCTAACAATGGTCCCGTAGACCAGCATTCTATTCTCACTATATATATATATATATATATATATATATATATATATATATACCCACGTTGATTTAGAGCAAGTCTAGTAGCCCAGGTTACAACTCACCTGAGCAGCCCATTTGACAGTTCTCAGTTCTTCATATCATTTCTCCAATCAAACCTGCAATCCAAGTTGTTGTTTATGGAACTGTGAATGTGAGAAAAGCAAAGGAAAGGGTAAGGATGAAGCTGACTGTGTATACCACACCAAGCTGACATAGCCAGATTCGGTCAGTATCCCTTATTTACCTTTATATCTGCCCCTTTCTTAACTGATATAGCACATCTCTGTGTTAACTATAACATTTGTGCCATCGATTTGTCGTAGCCCTGCTAAGCTAATATTTATTTACTATGCAGAGTAATGTCCTATGGACTCTTACGTCTTTGTTATGGATACAGGCAGAGCAGCATGCTGCTTCCACCTTCTCTATCTTGATGATACTACAGTAAACTATCTCTTTCAAAAATAAGGACTAACCCACTACACACAATGAGTGTGTCCCATGGTACTTTGAATATTAGAAGACAAAAAACAAGAGAAAACACAAGCCTTCTTTCTTGGGATTCTAACCTATTTGTATAAGTCACTTACCTGATCAAATACCTTGGGCCTCCATGTAAATCAAGTGCTCTAAGTTAAGGCACTGCCATAAATCAGCTGCAGGAGCTTTTTTTCCCCTATTTTCTTTTTTCTAAATCTTTTGCTCTCCCAAGTTAGGGCACTCAACTCAACAGTTTTCTGTGTAGGGAGTAGCCAATCCAAGCTTTGCGGATAAGACACAGCTCTAGGGGCCAATAGGCAATGAGAAAATCCTGAATATTATAGTGAGTGGGAAGTGCCATAACAAGCGCCATTACTTCGGGGCAAGGAAACATTGGAGACATATATAAATTAATAGTTTTTTTTGTTATGAATCTATTTTGATATTATAAAGATGTGACAATTGTATTTAGATCTTCAATAAATATAGATGTGTTTATTTTGTATTTAAATATTATATATTTACAGACAATGCATTAAAGCATTTGTTTCTAGGCATTGTGTTTTTGTGACGTTTATTAACCCCTTAAATACTGGGTTGTATGTTACCCTGGATTTTGTATCATAAAACGGGCTTAATACTAACATATCATGTTTTTTTAATTACACAATTGTTGATAGTGGATTGTTAAGTGTCAAATGTTGAAATGTCATCATTTTGTAGTGCTTTTTGCTTCTGGGGACTCAGGAAGGGTTTGAAAACTACTTGAGTGGTCATTGGTACACGTGAATGTTTCTTCTGCTTGTTGTGCCCTGATTTGCGAGTGATCCGTAAAATCTTATTAGCATAGGTTTTAGGTGTCAGTGTAAGGCAGTAACTCATAATTTATTGTCAGTGCAAAAATCAATGGAAATTTTTTCCTTGCTTCTCGGCTTTGTTCACTCATAGCACTGACCCGTAGCAGTTCTCTCGCAATAATTTGGGTATGGGGGATTAACATAGCCAGATTGGATTTACTATGCTGCTACGGCACTCGTAATTGCTTTTGCAGATATTTACATAGGGCCCAAATTGTTTTATTTTGACTAAATTGTTGTTTGGAGTGCTTTATCTTCCAACACAGTGACATTTTAAAATGTTTAATGTGAAAATCGGTTAATGTTGCTTAGTGTGTCATAATGTGTCTAGACGTAGATCAGTTGTTTCATATGCCTACCACTTTCTATAGCTATCCTTAAAATGCCATGGTTTTTGGTAAAGCACACTGCAAATAAAACACATTAAGAGCCAATTTAAATGAGACCAAACATAACTCAATGGTCTCAGTACTATAGTCTATGAAAGTATCCAGCTCCACAAACCTGTTTACAAAATGTCAGGGTTTTCAGTTACCTACACTAAAAATTATTAACATTTTATTAAAATGCTAATGTGAGCAAAGCTTAACATTGCTGAATGTGTCATATTTTTCCAAAATGTTACCAAACTTTGCACTGTAGTGACACAGCTAGGATCTATATATGATATAATCTAAAACTATAGGTAATAAGAAGTACGTTATCAATGAATGTTGTGATTTTTTTTTTTTTTTAAAGATACATTTTCTTACAGTTCTTACTGCAAATATGCCCCATTAAGCACATTTTTGATGCAGCTTTATTTGGAAAGATGTGCTTCATCACCAATCAATTGCCTTATACAATTGCTCAGCACATATATTCAACTTGCCAAATCTTTCCTGACAATTTTATACTTTACATTAATTTTAACTCTAAATTATTTTTTCTGGAGCTTAATAGACCAAAATGTGCCTAAAAATTATTATTCTATTGCTCACATTGTAAATAATACACATTAACATGATTTTTTTCTGCTTAATGTGCCTAGATATCAATCAGTTGCGACAAAGTGTCTTAATGACAAATGTCATGACACACATTAGCTCACACTGTAAATCGTTGTTGTTGTTTTTGAATGTACTTACTGCTACTTAATGTGTGGATTAACATGATTGAACACCTATAAACTGCCTCATAATTTTGTACAGCACATGCTTACCACTGTTTGAGGCATTTCTGAAAGTTACATGGCCTGCATCCAAATAATTTTAATTAAGTGTTTTCTTGAGGCTGTTTTATGATGCCATTTGCCTCATAACATATTACAACATATATTTTGTCAATTCCCAAAGCATTCCTGAAAATGGCATTTCCCTATACACGATTAAAACTCCCCAAGTTCAAAGCTTAGGTCAGATATTTCTCAATAAGAACTTTCGTTGTTCAGTTGTGTACAACTCTCTGTGACTGTATGGACCCCAGCACACCAGGCACAATTGTCTTCCACTTCCTAAATGGGCAACAAGCACATGTTCTTGCTTCACCTTATCTATCCATCTCTGCCTCTGTCATTTTTATGATTTAAAATTTTATGATACAGATGTGTATCATTTTTTCTTAAAGGAAGTCCCATTGTAGCTCAATATTTTGCATTCTCAAATAAAGTATCTTTATAGATTATCACCATGGTAGTCCCTGAGGATGTGCTAAATTTTCCTTTCTAGTCTAACTACTTTTTTGGCTCATGGGTTCAGTGCCTACTTCAGACACCAAAATGGGTTCCATGGTTGAACTGGTTTCTTGAAAAAAAAAATGTATGCTAATCTTTCTGTTTTAGTTGTCATGGATTTTGGCAATGAATATGGTGGTATTATTAATCTCAATAACTTTATTAATAATAATTAAACATTTGCATATTTTATATATTTGCCAATTTAAACTAATTCCCGAATTCTAACTACACAATATATTAAGAGCATTGGTCTTGTGAAATAAACAGAACTGTATTATATGAGAATATTTTATTATATATAATAATTCAGTATATTCTAAATATAACAAATTGATATAAACAATTGTAATAGATATATATCAAGGTACATCAATTATAAAGTGTTAGTTATTATCACATTGTCTACATAATCATATATACAATACATACATACAATATATGGACATGCATAGATGTATTAAATTGCTATAAAAAGCTGATTTTTGGAGTATTTATAAAAATGTATTTGTAAATTATACTTTGACTTATAATTCACAAATGATATGGTATATTGCATATATCAGATAAATATTGATACATAATCTTTTTTTAATTTATATTAAATTAATAAAATATTTCCATGATTGTAATGAAAAAGAAACATTTAATTAAATACTAGGCTTATAAAATTACCTAGTTGTTGCATTTGATTTCATCATATAACTCAGCCAGGAACTTTTCAGAAGAAATTCTCGGTATGTATGTGTTTAAGTTCGTTTGTTAATGAGCTGTGGAAGTTTCCTTGTGGAATGCATTTTTGAGTTTTCTATGTGTTTGGAATGTTCCAAATAGTAAGTGTTCCCTCAATTATACTCACTCTTCCCTCAATTATATCCACAACTTAATTTGCTTATCAGAAATGCCAATCAAGCTATGTATTTGGCAACCAATCAGAAAAACTAATGATGTCACAAAATATTTAATTCTTAATAGGATGTATCCTTTTTTTTTTAGAGAGTATTTAGGAGTCAGTTAGTTATTTTAGAACACAAGAGGGTGCTCTTGAACCTTCAAATTACAGTAACAAATACAATAATAAGGCAATAAACAAGACATGGCTAATATGATAGTGATATTGGGTGTAAGTTATGTATACCAAGGTAAACATTTATGTTCTGGGAAAGACACATAAAGTGTGTGTGTGTGTATGTTTGTATATATATATATATATATATATATATATATATATATATATATATGATGTGTATGTATACGTGTGTATGTATGTATATATATATATATATATATATATATATATATATATGCGTGTGTATGTGTATATGTATGTATATATATATATATATATATATATATATGCGTGTGTATGTGTATATGTATGTATGTATGTATATGTATATGTATATATATATATATATATATATATATATATATATATAGTGTGTGTGTATATATATATATATATATATATATATATATATATATAATCTTTTTACATATGGGAATTTAAAGGAGTATCCCATTGTCATAGAAACATATGAACTTTATCTTTCCAATTATTTGTAGAATTTGTTAGCTAATGTCTGGTAAAGAACAAAGAAGCATTAAGAATTCTATTTCAGTCAGGACATATCTTTACACAAATATTATCCAAATCGAAATGCATGCATATATATTCATATAAATGTATAGAGCATATAAAATATTAATACAATGGATATACAAGAAAGTGTATAATAGGATTATTATATTAGCTTATAATACTCATTTATTATTGGATTTTATTCGTACAAAAGTTCTGACATAGTATAATTAGCAATCAGATAGTTCTGAATTGGATATTATATGTATATGAAAGCATTTCTCCCAGTTATTGAGCTGCCTTTATATCTTGCAGTTTGAACCCATCATTCGGTTAAGAAACATCCGGGATACCTCCAAAACAGAAGAAACAGATATATTTCAGGGCATATTACTTTACACTTCAGGCCAGATTACGGGCAATTCTGTTCTGGCATGACTGGTAGAACCAAAGCACAAATCTGAATTTGTCAGTCGAGTATTCTGGCATTGTAAAAAAAAAGTCTTCCTACAGGGTAAAAATGGTGCATTTTTAATCTTTGCAGCATTATTTTTCACCCCTTATAATAATTAAATCGTAATATTATTTTGGAGTTCCATGTCCTTCTAATAGGATTTTGCATTGCATTGTATACGTTTCTGAATAATACTCTTCCTAGTTCTGCATGGTACTGCACCATAGAATAGAGTGGATTGTTTTTTCATGCACACATACTATAATAATAATAACATAACATTACCCCTGCACTTGAATGGTTAGCTGTATGCTGCAGGGTCCCTAGTTATATAATTAAAGGATATGTTTATAACTGTTTAGCATCATGCTGTAGTACGTGCCATTAGTGACTCACTCTGTCTCCTGCCTACAATCCACCATTCATCTTCATCACTATCTACTGCTACTTTCCACTATTAAGAGGTACCTTGCTACTATCAACATGCATATTTTGCCATACTTCCTTTTTAATTTGTTCATACTGTCTATAACCAATGTTTCAGAATGTGTAAGATCTGAGGAGCTTCTGCATAAAGTGTGATAGTTTTCAGACTATTTCTTTCTCCTCACAATTTCTGAACATTTCTTAATCATAACAACATTTATTTATATTTGATCTTTTCAACTTAATGGACGCAGCAAATGTCCTCTGTCATTACACTAATTTATTGAAAAAACAAAAAGAAAAAGACACCTATATATCCACACCTGTATACCATCCGTAGTTATAATGAACAAAATTATCTAAGTAAACTGACAAGAAAATTATTCAGTAAAAGCTCATAATTTATTCAAAAAATCAATCTACAATACATATTCTAAAACACATTTAAAAATTAAGCAAGGACAGTAACCGGTTATATGTATTATCTCAGTATCTTGCTGTCTGTACAATACTTTAAACACAAATAAACAGTTTTTACCACCTATTAGGATAAATCACCTGATCTGAATTTGGTGGTAGCGGAGCCCACCATTTACTCCTTTTATACTAATCTAAATACACTGTCTAGGAAATAAAATTTAACAGTGGAAAGAAAGAAAAAATTGCTAAATAAACTATTACTGATGGTGGAACTAGGGATCCACCAATTACCCACCTAACCTGTTTGTTTTTTGTTTTTTTAATACATTTTATTTCAAAATTTCAAAACATTACATAAAAATGCAAAATACATGGTTAATCTTTTTAATCACAGCACAATAATATATAAGATCACCTGATAAATTGTAATTTTAAATAGACAATTCATTCTTTCTTCAATAACGGTAACCTAATCTATTTTCTAAGAATGTTTAACTTTTATAGGAAAAAAAAGAAAAAAAAGAAATATCATAAACATTAATATCACAAATGGATACCAAATAACCATTATTTAAATTTTCCACGCATATCTTTTTGGTACGTTTACTTTATGCATGTTTTAAGAAATATTGAAGTAGAAGAGATAAAAACAGAAAAAAAAGAGAAAAGAGAGAAAAAAAAAAAAATATGGCCAGGAAGTGAATCGGAGGTAGGGGGTGGTGTCCAGGAGTAGGGGTATTATTATAACACCCTATGGAAAAAAGAACCTCTCCTATCCTTTATAAATCTGATCCCATACTTTCCCTTTGCCAAGTGGAAGATGGGATATTCCGATTTCCTCTGTATCTCTTTCTAGATAACGCGTTTTATTTATTTTTGTTAAAATTTCAGACCAGGATGGAACTTTTTCTTGTTTCCAATATAAAGCTATGGAGTTTTTAGCTGACATAAAGATCTGTATCAAAAGAGCTTTATAGTCCATCGTAATTTCCTTGGGAAAGATGTGAAATAGTGGCATTTCCTTCTTGAGGGGGAGATCTAGGTCAAATGTGGTTTTTATTCTAGAAAAACATTCTATCCACCATTTTTGTATAGTCGGACAATCCCACCAAATGTGGATATGTGTACCTTTTTGTCCACATTTACGCCAACATAGTTGACTTTCTGTATTTTTGGTAATTTGGGAAACTTTAAGGGGAACAAAGTACCATCTATTTATTATTTTAAAATAAGTTTCTTTATGGGATGCATTTTGAAGGAACTTATCTGTAATAGAGAAGGCCGAGACCCATGTCTCTAGTGGCCATTCTTCTCTAGCTTCTGTTTCCCATATTTTTTATACTAGATGTTTTAATTGGGATCTGCTTGTTTTTAATCAGATTGTGTCATTTAGCCATTAAGTGAGATTTATTACCATCTAGGATTAATTTTTCACAGTCGGTCAGACTTCTTCTTCTTTCTAAAATATACCCTTGTAGCTTCAGCTTTTAACACATACACAAATATTCTAGCCATAATGAGCTATGTAATTTAAATTTACCCACTAACTCCTCAAAGGAGATAATGGAACCATTTTGAAAAAGATCTCTTAGGTACACTGCCCCTTTTTTGGCTAAGATTTCCAAGAGAGGGATATTCATGTCTCTAGCTAGATTATCTAGCGAAATTATCAGACTTGGAAATGGAATTAGGGTATATTTTTCATTCAATTTATCCCAATATTTAAAGTTATTTCTTAATGTTTCTCCCATGGATTCTACCCTTATTAAGTTATTTCTTTTATTTTTTTGTATTATTATCCTTTGCAAATCTATATTTGGCGCCATTTCTTTTTCAATTTGGAACCGGTGCCTAGATTCCCCCTGATCTATCCATCTAATAATATGTGCTATAGTAATAGCTTCTTGAAACGTCTGAATAGAGGGGTATGCCATGCCTCCCTTTTGAAATTTTTTAGTTACATTTTTTTATTTTGATTCTATTTTTTTTTTACTTTATGAATAAACTTATCTAAAATGTTTTGAAATATTTTAATATTTGAATTTGATAAATGAAAAGGTATACTTCTCATTAAATACGTTATTTTAGGAACCAGAAACATCTTTGCTGCTATAATCCTTCCCGACCATGAGTCATATGTGTCTCTCCATCTTTCTATGGGAACTTTCAGATTTAGAATAGTCTGCTTAACATTAAAATCCATCATCTGTTTAAACTCTGGATGTATTACTATGCCCATGTGTTTTATACTATTTTGCCAGATACATGAGAAATGAGACTTTAGATCTTCCTTCTGGTTTATCATCAAAGCTTCTGATTTAAGTACGTTTAGTTTATAGTTAGAGATTTTACTAAATTCACGTATGCTCTGTTGGAGATTTTCTATAGATTTGGATGGGTCCTCCAGAGAGAGTACAATATCATCTGCAAACATAGTTACCTTGTGTTCTATTTCTTCCACTTTTATACCTTGAATACCATTATTTTCTCTGATCAATGTTGCTAACGGTTCCATAATAAGGGTGAAAATCAGCGGGGACAAGGGACATCCCTGCCTGGTACCATTAGAGATTTTAAAGCTTTCTGATTTAAATCCCAGACCTACAACAGAGGAGGAAGGAGAGCCATACAGAGCCTTAATTGCTCTAGAGCCAAATTCACCTAGACCTAGCTTAGACAAAACTAAGTCCATATATTTCCATCCTACTCTGTCGAAGGCCTTTTCTGCGTCTAAGGATATAAAGACAGCTGATCTCTTCCTTCTTTTAGCAAAAGATACTAGATTAATTAATCTTTTCACATTGTCGGTACCCTGTCTATTTACTATGAATCCATTTTGGTCTTTATCTACCAAGGATTGAATAACTTTATTTAGTCTGTTTGCTAGCACTTTTGCATATAGTTTAATGTCTGTATTAATTAGTGAGATTGGGCAGAAAATTTTACATTCACAACATTCTTTCTCTTTCTTGGGAATAGTTATTATATAAGTCTGAAGCATTTCTTTTGGGATAAAGCCCGTCATTTTGATTTCATTAAGTGATCTAGTAAGATCAGTTATAATTTCTTTATGAAATATCTTATAGTAAGAATTAATGAATCCATCTGGGCCTGGGGCCGATGCAATCTTTAATTTAGTTATTACATCTGATATTTCGATTTCCGACAGTGGTTCATTCAAGGTTGACAGACCTTCCGGGGAAATAACCTGTTAACCTGTTTGTGATAAAGAGCTTACCTACTCTAAGCTAAATATATTATCACCTTTGTGATTGCATAAGTGCAAATAAAGTGCTCATAGTATAAATTACACAACATTTATTGAATTCCCAGACAAAGTATAGAGATATCTTATAAAAGGATAATATATATATATATATATATATATATATATATATATATATATAGATGCACTGCAGACTGCTATTATTCCAGCATCTATGGATATTGTGCTAATAATATAATGCAAATAAGCCTGACTGATGTCATATATTTTGAAACAATTAATATATATTGAAGTGCTATTATAAAAATATACAGAAGCCAAAGGCTATTTAAAGGTATATTACTCTTTATCTGTCTGTGCAAATATGCAGAGTGCAAATATTATATTTAAGATGAAATCAATTATAATATTCTATTGTATTAGTACAGATATAAATTTCAAGATATTACAAGCAGCATGAATGTATCAGAAAAAGGTATATTGCTATTTATCCATATGTGCAAATATGCTAAGTGCAAATATTATATTAAAGATGAAATCAATTACAATATTCAATTGTATTAGTACAGATATAAATTTCAAGATATTACAAGCAGCATGAATGTATCAGAAAAAGGTATATTGCTATTTATCCATATGTGCAAATATGCTAAGTGCAAATATTATATTAAAGATGAAATCAATTACAATATTCAATTGTATTAGTACAGATAAACATTTAAAGATATTACAAGCAGCATGAATGTATCAGATGAAAAAAAGCATCACTTACCATTTGTAAATGAGAGTCCAAAGGCTGCACATGCATCGTGTGCACCAAAAAACGCTAGTATCCACAATGCTGCCAGTGACGTCACAATCGCGGGACAAGACAGGTTGACGCGCGTGTTTCGCGTCACACCACTTCCTCATGGTACATACAACATGTATATTTAGGTATTTATCTTTGAAACTTAAAAATTTGAATAGCGCCGGGGGTGTGGCTACCGGGCATACTGTGCAGTTGTGCCACAAAGGAGCTCTGCCAAAAAGAGCTCTGAAAAGCCTAATTTTGGGTGAAATATCACCCCAATCTACCCATACAAGACTTTTACCCCATCTGCTCTTATAGAGGAGCAGTTTGGTATGCTGCAAGCGGGGGTTTGGGCACGAACCCAGGAGCTACGAGGCTTCAGGCCTACAAGGGCCTAGGAGGCCGCCATAACACCGGTCGCAGCACTTTGGCGATCCCCCGATCCAGAGCACTCGGGCCAAGGAGGAGCAGGAAGGCCCTGGTAGACTGGGTATTTCGGTCCTACTCCGACCGCAGCAACGAGAAGACTGCCGGAGGAGGTGGAGTGACGGGGCGAGGCGGCGGGAGCTGCCCCCCGTGGCCCGGAGGGGACCGGGACACTGTATTGACCCCTACCCGCCTGAAGTGGCCTGGAGGCCCAGTGCCCGGCTGGGGAGACCCTGAGCAAGGTAGGAGCTGGGTGACAGAGGGGGAGGCAGGCATAGCCGCGGCAGAAACTCAGCGGAGCCGCCATTTTGGGGCGCTGGCCCAGGCAATACCCGTGGCAGCCCTTTCACCACCGGCAACAGACACCCCTGCAATCACCATATTGCTGTGCCCCTTTTTGCCCAGGAAGGGAGAGAGAAGGCATAATAGACCCAGCACAAGGGCATCAAGGCAAGTGCGCCCTCCCTACCCTGCTACCCTGCCCCCCTTAAGTGGACTGTACAAGTGGACTGTGCAATCGTTAACTGGAGTGGGAGCCTCACCGGGACCAACTCTCATACCCTTGCTACTTTATATAAGAACCTGTTTCTACCTCTGAAGTCCCAAACAATATGAAAATCAGGGACCTGAACTGGGGTTCTCCAATCCCATATTGCTATTGATCTCCCTGTATACAAGGGGCCTCTGTTTCCATATTGCAGTTGTGATAGCGTCCACATGCATTGCTGAATACTATCTTGATATATATCGAGGTGAATACACAGGATTTTTGAATCCATAAGTGCCTGTGAGATTATTGTGTAAGTGCATTCTGTCAATGTAGCAGAAACATGGACTGTGTTGAACTGTTTGCATATCTATATCTGCACTGCCGCCTGGTGGCCACTTGGAATACTGCAGCAAGACTTTGGCTATCTGTGAATAACAAGCAGCTGAATACAGTACTTTCATCGAGAGTAGAGCTGGTATACAAGCCGACGCATGCTACATGCAGAGTTCAACATTATCTTGCCTTACTCCAATCAGCACCTGAGAAGTTACGATCATCAAGTTAATTCCTATAAGCTGCTACAATACCCCTGGAATTCCTTGGCAACCCTGACTCTCTTCGCCATATAGAAATCGCTTAAGGAATTCCTGACAACTGCTGGACTTGACTTAGGGGCACGCCCCTACCATGGGCTAAGAGCTAAATGGGGACATAATTCAGCAATACTACTAGCAGACATCTTAATTACCTCTATGGAACTGGCATACCTCCCCTAACGGAGGCAGTAGATGGTCGGGCCCTGCATTCACCGCATTAGTTCTTTGCATCCTCCCTATTAACAGTGGGAATCTTGCCAACACTTTCAACCTCACTGCCAAGATGCCGAAACCCAAGCGGGCCACCCCGGCCAAGGGTATACAGGATCATTTTCCGCCAAGAGCGACTCAGCGCCCACCCTTGGCAGACTCTCTTTCTGAACGCTCCGAAGACTCAGATCAGGAAGGGCGGCCCAAGGGACCCCACCAGCAACTAGATCTATCAGCCAAGTCTGTGGCTACGATTGAAAGACTCTTGGCAAAGGCGATTGACCCCCTAAGACAGGATCTGAGGGAACTGGGACAGCGTACCCAGCTCCTGGAAGAGATGACGGACCAACTGGCGGAGGCTCAGGAAAAGGACAGGACATCGATAGCTCAAAACACATCCCAGGTTTCTGAACTCGCACATAAGATAGAGGATCTAGAACACCGCTCTCGCCGCCACAACATACGCATCCGCGGCATCCCGAGAGCCATACAAGATCTAACTCAATACCTGAGAGACACTATTGCTGCAATTCTTCCTGATCAGGCTGAAAGCATGTGGGAAATTGAGTGAGCTCATAGAGCTTTAGGAGGCACGAGGAGCCCGGATGCTCCGAAAGATGTCATTGTCAGATTTTTGAGGCAGCAAGCTAGAGACACTCTACTCTCAGCTACAAGGAAGCTGCATACTGTTAAGGGCCCGGACAACTCCCCTCTGCAGATCTACGCCGACCTGTCTCCTGACACCCTTAACAAAAGGAGGCTAATGAAACCTGCTCTTACAATTTTGCTTCACCACAAAATTCAGTACCGATGGGACTTTCCATTTGCCCTGTCCTTCAACTTCAAGGGCACAACTTACACTACACGTACATTGGAGGACTGCTTATTGGCGCTGAATCGTTTGCATCTTTACTCTGGGGAAATGCAGGAAACACGGCAAGAGCAATCTCAACCACCTATCCCTAAGAGACAGTGGACGCTGGTGGCAGCCCAAGTCCACAGTAAACAAGTCTCTCCTCAGGGGGGAATAAAACTTATTCTGGACAGTGCAAGTGGTCAAGGTGCTGGACACAAGGCCTGCACAGGGGATGCTAGTCAACTGGCTGACCCGAGGACGAGCTCACGTCCAGATTAGATCCTATTCAGAGCGGACATTCATAACATATTTTTCATTGCCAAATAGAATGTTAGATGTAAACCTGTTTTTGCCTTAAGCTTTGATTCAAGAGGTTGTGTAGTTTAAGATATAAGTTCATCATTGATTGTACAGCCTGCTGGATTGTAACACCACCTTAAGTGGACGATTTCTTCTCCTTGCTTAGAGTCTTGGAGGAGGAACACTAGTAAAAAGTTATTGTTACTTCATGTTTTTAGTTCAACAACTTCGTAGTTGTAGCCTTAGAGAACTGCTAACTGCTAACTTGACATTGTTTATCTGCTTATTTAACTGTTTTTACCTCATTGGCCTAGAGCTAACCCTCTCCTCTTCTGCATTTAAATCTCTGTTTAATCTCAGGATGACAACCCAGTCAACTGCAGACCGACTCCCTTGGCAGAGGTTGGCTTTCCGGGCTCCCTTCCGCCTTGCTTCCCATGGTGCCAGCTATCAGGTAACGACACACACAGCTAGGGTCTTACTCCTATCTTTCAATGGCTACCTCTAAGTATACTTTGATAACCCATAACGTGAAGGGATTCAACTCCCCCTTTAAGAGGAGGAAAGCCTTCACATTTTATAAAAAACACTAACCCGCAGTCATCTTCATGCAGGAAACCCCCTTCTCACGGGACAATAAGCCTACATTTTTGCACAAGGAATATCCCACCTATTTCGTGGCCACTCTCCCCACTAAGAGAGCGGGGTGTGCAATTCTGCTACATAAAAACTTTCCTTTCCAGGTAGAGAATACAAAGATAGATGGGGAGGGTAACTATGTTATGGTGACTGGCACTATTGGGGGGGTTAGAACTACACTGGTCTCCCTGTACTCTCCTACAACTTCTCCCTACGCAGTTCTGATCTCCTTATTGAAGAGAATTGAATCTCAAGACCTGGGAAAACTGATCATTGGGGGGGACCTAAATCTTACTTTAGACCCGACTCTGGACAGATCGGGGACCCCCGCTAGTTATAGATTCTCCAACAAAATAAAACGGATTAAGCTTTTGCTCAACAGATTGGGGTTGGTGGATGCCTGGAGGGGGCTTCACCCAGGGGGTAGAGAATATACATTTTTTTCTCCAACCCATTTGACTTACTCTCGGATAGATACTTTCCTTACTAGTTCATCTTTATACGACTCGATCTTAAAATCTGAAATTGTCCCCTGCCCCTGATCGGATCACTCCCTGGTACTTATTGAGTTGGATTTGAGCCCTAATTTACGACCCCCCTACACTTGGAGGATGAATGAGTCCCTGTTATCCAACCCAAGTAGCATGGAATCAAAGACATAAATAACTTTTTTGAGACCAATGTCTCTCCTGAGACCGGAGCCGGCTGGCTCTGGGTCACCCATAAGGCCTACATCAGGTGAACCTGTATTAAGCTGGCCTCCTCCCAAAGAAAAATTCTTAGGCAGAAGGAGGCAGACCTAACGGCGACATTAAAGAGACTAGAGGGATCAAACCAACAAAATCCCTCTCCCGCGGGACGTAAGCTAATAGATAAAACCAGGTTAGAATTAGACGGCATACTGTCACATCGTACTGAACAGGCGATGAGAAGGACAAAACATCTTCATTACTGGAAGGCAAATAAGCCAGACTCTCTTCTAGCTAGAAGGCTTAACAATAAATTTTCACAACATGGAACCACTCAAATTAGGATGACTGATGGTCAAATTTCGTATAGTCCTAATGACATTCAAAAGGCATTTCAAAATTTTTATCAACAAATTTACTCCTCCCAATCTCAATGCAGTGAGGCAGACATACACTCTTTTCTTAGCACTCAGGACCTTCCCGTGATATTAGACCATCACTTGGCTGACTTGAATGCGGAGGTCTCTCAAGAAGAGGTTAGATCTACTATCCGAGGTCTTAAATTAGGCAAATCCCCAGGGCCGGATGGCCTCACGAACCTGTATTACAAAAAATTTGAACACCTGCTTACCGCCTATTTAACGCTCCTCTTCAATGCAATATTAAATGGGGAATCCATGCCCCCTGAACTAGATAATGCTGATCTAGTCGTTTTTCCTAAAGAGGGTAGGTATAATTTAGAGATTAAAAACTATCGTCCTATCTGCTGATCAATGGAGATGTCAAAATCTTAGCCAAAATTATGGCTAATCGTATATCTAAATTTTTGCCAGACTTAATTCATAAGGATCAGGCAGGGTTTATTCCTTTCAGAGAAGCAGGGGACAATGTTAGGAGGGTCTTAAATTCTCAGTATATAGCACATAAATCTCACACTCCAATGTGTCTTCTAGCTCTGGATATTGAAAAGGCTTTTGATACGGTTAAATGGCTGTATTTATACAAAATACTTGACAAGTTTGGATTTAGGGGACGCTTCATTAACTTACTAAGGAGCTACTATAACTTCCCAACAGCCAACTTGAAGTTGGCAGGAGAGCGCAGGGCAAATATTCAAATTCAAAGAGGGACCTGGCAAGGGTGTCCACTCTCACCTCTGCTATTTGCACTTGCCATGGAACCTCTTGCACAGGCGATTAGATCTCATGCAGGCATATTCGGGTTCCCAGTGGGCCACCATCATTTTAAATGCTCTTTTTTTGCTGACGATATATTATGCACCTTGACCAAGCCCCTTTAATCGATCCCAACACTTATGTCAATTACAACCGAAATTAGTAATATCTCAGGTCTCAAACTAAATGTAGAGAAGACGGAGGCGCTGGGGTTGGGTATGGACTATAATTTTGTCTGGCCATCAGGACATGTAAAATACCTAGGAGTCAAACTTACATCTAATATAGCTGACTTATATAAGGCTAATTATCCACCTATATACAAATCTTTGACCGAAGACATGCAGAGGTGGACGAATTATAACATATCTTGGACGGGCCTCATAGCGGCTACTAAAATGAGCATTCTACCCAAAGTCCTGTATCTCTTTCGAACCATTCCCATCCCAATTTCACCTACAGACCAGGGGCCTCATTCTATTAGCGGCCGCAGCCGTTGCGGGGCCGCAAGGACCGGCCGCAAGCTATTCTGCTATTCTATTCCCTTACGGCCGGAGGCTCCGGCAGGCTTGCGGCCGGTGCCTTGCTATCTCTTGCGGCCGCTCGCGCCGGAGGAAAGCCTTTGATCTAAAACGGCCGCAAGAGATTTGCAATTCAATTGCTCCGGGAAAACTCTCTGCAAGGCTAAAACCGAGCCGCAGTTACTTGCAGGAAAAAGGTCTCGCTAGCACCAATTAAGCACATAAAATAGCTCAAATAAAGCCATCCTGCACTTTGAGAAGACTATAAAGGGATTTTAGGTGTTAGAAAAAATAGCACATAATTATCCTGTACTCAAATCCGTAAAATATTTAATTTTTAATATCCGTAAAATATCCATGTAAAAAGTCCAGAGTGCTTGGAGCACCTCAGACACACCCACGCCGCAGCCGGAAAATAAACAGTTAATTTGAACTCGGGTTTGGGCAGATGTGCAAGCTTGAGAGTGGGTTCCTTTTAATCCTCATGTCCCCCAATATGATCCCTAGCATTTACAGAGCTGTACAGTGCAGGCTTGAATTTATTTTTCGGTTTTTATATTTCACAGATTACGGCCGGTTCCAAGATATGCGGCCGGCCGTAAAAGGAGATCCTTGCGGGGCCGTATAATAGAATCGCGAGTTAACTGAACCCTCGCAAGGAATCGCAGCCTTACGGCCGATTTACGGCCGATAATAGAATGAGGCCCCTAGACAGGTTCCAGAATATCATGTTTAGATTTATATGGGGAAATAAACGCCTGCGTATCTCTAGGCAGGTGATGTTCAGGCAAAAAAGTAGAGGTGGACTTGCTTGCCCAAATTTAAAGCTTTATCTTAAAGCCGCTCAACTGGCCCAGCTTCCCAGAACACACTCTAAAACACATCAACCAGCCTGGGTTTTCATGGAAAACCAGCAAATGTTCCCACATAGCTGGGATAAGCTGATATGGACCCCCAAAGAACTAGCTCCATTCACAACTCATCAAAATCCCATGATTTCACAAACCCTTCGTGCGTGGGGGTGGGCCAACTCCAACTCCAGGCGGTTACTTGCTCCAGGACTGTCCCCAATGATGTCAATCATGTCCTTCCCACAAATTTTGGCAGACTCGAATGACATCTCTAAATTCTGGTGGACTTCCAGAAACTTGGACCGTATAGGGAGCTGTTTTTTGAACGATAGCTTGCTGACCTATGACCAATTCTGTACAACCCATGACCTACCTGTCACAGAATTCTATAATTACTTGAAAATTAGGAGCTGGGTCAGTAAGAGTTCAAGAGAACTTGGGCACCCTAGGGCCTCCTGGATGTCAGTTATATGCAAAAACTTACCCCTTACCAAAGGGGTTCTGGGTTCACTATACAACACCTTTCTTAATTCCACAAGTGACCAGAAACCCAGATATTTTGCACAGTGGGAGAGGGATCTTGGGGTGGAGTGGGATTGGGTTAAATGGACAGGTTCTCCTAATTCGGCTTTATTGGAGACGTCCATCAAAGATTTGCATAGAGTTTACTGTACACCAGACGAACTACATTTAAATTTAAGCCGTTAGAAAGCAATAAAGGCTTTAGGGGATGCCAAAACATAGGGGATCATATACATACATGGTGGTCATGTCCATCCACTCAGAAAATATGGGGGCAACCAGCCCAATTAGCCTCCACACTTTTTCACAAGGCAGTTGCGCCCTCAGTGGAGTCTTGCCTACTGGGGATTCGTGTTACGGATTTATCTCAAACTCAGAATAAACTATACCAATTAATGGCGTTAGCTACTAAGACATACATAGCCAGGAGTTGGAAGAAAGAGACTCTTAACTTTACGGAGGTGATTAGAAAGATCAATCACTTACTTATAAATGAGCGATTAACTTATATTATCCTGGACAACATTCCCCAATTCCAGGCAATCTGGGAACCCTGGTTGGCATCTTCATTTAGCATCCCTTTAGTATGACATCATATCATATAATACAATATCTACACTTTGGCAAAGGAGACCTGATGGAGGAGCTGGAAGCGAGGGGGGGGGGGGGGAGTCCGGAAATCTATCAGCGGAGCGGTAGAGGTGAATGTAAGTTGTACTGGGATGTCTTTAACGAGGTATGTGTTGAGCGCTCTTAGGGGCGGATATTCTCGATTGGCTCTATATTTTATGCGAAGATAGCAGTGTAATGGTTTAGCTAACTAACTAATTTGTGGTATTCTCTCTTTAATTTGTGCTCATTAGACGTTTTACCTTGTGTTGTTCTCTCTTTCTATTTCTTATTTTGTATTTTTATTATTTCTTTTCTTTCAGTTATGTTGTTTAAATTGAAATGTTAACTGTGATTAATGTAACCTTAATAACTAAAACAGGAAAAATGGAAGGCCTAGTCAGTTTATGGTGGGAAAATGTTATACTGTGAATATTTGCATATCTTCACTGACTAAATACAGCTGTGTTAAATGTTTTATTGTTAATTGCCTTCTAATAAAAGATTATTTTAAAAAAATAAAATAAAATAAAAATTGATATGGTACAGCCTCCCCACTTTATACTGGCCTTCATTTATTTATTAAACTAATTTAACCAACTGGGACATAGATTCTCACATGTTAAAATTATCTATTGAAGCAGTCATTTCTCTGCACATATGTAGTTGAGAAGGGTTAAATCACTCTCTGCACAAACTTTTGCTTTCAGTCTGCCTTGGGGACTTGCCAGAGCTCATGTAAACATACACTTCTTTTAGGTGCATTTTTCACATTAAAAATACTATTTAAAAAAGTTTTTATGAGTATGTTACAGTGATGTGCTCCAAGTTGTGCTGAATTAATTGTCCCTTTAACTAGATAAGATGTTAAGATTTTTTGTTGAAGGTAACCTTTGAAAACCATAGGTGACAATCTTTTTAAATATTACTTTTTTGAAATAATACTTTTACATCTTGTGCCTCCTGGTAAGGAAAACCTTCCTGATCTAAAGAAACAGAAAGACTGGAAAGAGACTCTACCAAGAACAGGGGGCTCTGATGTGTCACAAAAGAAATATACTTTCCTGAAACATAGAGTAGCCAATAGGATTGGATAATATAGATATATTTTAAGTTATTTTTTTATCAGTTAACATAATGTTCTCTACAGATATTTCTGACATTTAATCCTTCTACAATTGAGTTTAATGATCACCTTTTAAACAAATACTGCATCATGTATAACATCTATGTCAATGATTCTCAAACTGTTCTAAACAAAATCTTTTCCATTTTGTGTGACCTGGACATCCACATGACAAGGCTTTGTGGTGCTCTGGTCCTTGAGAGAGATTATGAGGTCCTGGTTAGTGTTTTTGAGGTGGTGTGTTTATTGGTTGGGAGTTTTTGCCCCTGGGGAGCCATTTTGGGTTTAGTGCATGAACTATGGGCCTCATGTGAGTCACATAATCCCAAAATTCCACATGTATTGTACTTCACCAGTGATTCCAAATAGTGTAATTGAGATGAGATTAATCATATCAATGCATGTGATTGTTGTGTAACTATTCCCCATGTTGTGGTGGACACACTATTTTCTTTGCAGATTTGTTGATAGGCAGATATTTATCTCATTATTATTTTAAAAGGGTAAATTTAACACCAGGTTATTTTCTTATCTATAACAAGTGATACTAATCCGCTATCCTAAGAGATCCTCTTCAATGACCACTGTAGTTTTAATAAAAGCAATCAGCATTTTTGTAAACCATTAGCAAACTAGCATTTTAAGGTGAGCATCTTATTTTTTTGTGTTTAGTCTTCACCCCCTCCTACTAGCTTAGGTGCAAAGCACAGGGGCAGATAGTTATTTTGATACAAAAGTAATCTGACCACTTAGCTATCTGGGTGGGGGAGTGGCATCTATCTGGAATGTGAACACCGCTTTTAATATTGACACCTACTCCCTTCCCTGGCTATGCACAGAAGCAGACTTTAACAAGTGTAGTGAAGTGTGAGAGTTAACAACCTACTCAAAAGGCAGGGGTGTGGCTGCAATCTAGGCCTGCTGCTGCCCCCAAGTGGAGATTTGTTTGACAGAGCTGGAGTGTTGGAAGTGTGCAGGGCTGCTGTCAGCGGCCGCACTGAAAGCTAATGGACCAAAGCCAGAAGCTTTGAAGAGCGAGCCTGCATATAAGTGGAACAGAAAGTCCCTAATGGTGATGACCGAAGGAGGCATCTGCTTAGGAAAGAGAGGCCGGAGATAGAGAGCCTGAGAGAGAGGGGAGAGAGAAAGACACCTCTGCTGCCTATGTTTGGACTGCATGTTTGCACTTATATGACAGTGAGGGAACTACAGCTTAGTTATGCAGGGCTTCAATGAGAAGCTAGGGTTTTGTTTCTGCCTTCAGTTTTATGTTATATGCTGTCAAAACAATCAGTAAAGTGTGGTTAAACATTTGAAGGGCTCCTGCGTCCTCCATTTTATTGAAAAACAAGGCACGGATCCTGAGAGTGACAGTGAATCTGTCACACAAGAAAAACTGCTGCCTTCACTCAATTAACAAGATACACAAGATAAACTACAACCTTCACTCAATTAACATGGATGGAGATATGACCATTTTGTATTTGAAGACTAGCTTTAAAACCTTTTTCATACACTTTGGGAGAATCTAATTTTTCTCCCATACAGTGATCCATTAAGAGCTCCGTGAGGGGATCCCAGATATAGCAAGTGCAGTTTACAATTGTTATCTCTGAAGGCGTCCTGGAAATCGGGGCTGTATACTCCATTAGAGCCAAGCAGCAAGAATTGAAAATCTCACATGCTATACCTACAATACCCCTCAGAACTCTTTAAGTGACATTCATTCAAAGAGACTGACTATGGAAAGAGGATTTGGAAGTCTGCCAGCAGAAAAGAAAATTAAGATTGTAAGATTTTCTGGTATTAGACTCATAGAGCCTCATTCAATTGAGCAATTGCAAGTTATTGGCACTTGTATTGAAGCCCGTAAGCTAATTTGCTATTCAATTGACATCTTTTTGATAGCCACAAACAGCCTATAGGTTATGGGCTTGAAAACCTTGTGGTTGATACAAACATAACTTACACCCCATCTAAGCTTTTGATCTTTCCTGTTTGCAAGAGTTACAATCGCTGAAATCGCAAATCGCTATTCAATTGCTACAATTCTGCAAGCCTGCAAATGTTTTCACACCCATAAATGGCAAATGTAGAAGAAAACTCTACGAGTACCAGATGGGACCCGCAAAGGGGATAAAGACTTGTCTGTAGCACTGTAAATGCAAATAAAAAATCAATAATGCACTGTAAATTACAGGGAAAGCGATGTAATACATTATAATTAATTACACAACAGTCTCAAGCTCGTTAATCGCCAATCAAAAAACATTTTTGTTTCAATTTGGGATTATATCGATCTCGGGAATCAATGAGTTAATACATATCAGGCCACTCACATGGATTAGAACAGTATTGGCATTCATTTTTATGATTTCGTATTTTGCGGTTTTGCGAGTTTGATTGCATATGGAACGTCTAAACGCTAACTGATTGACATGTAACCTCCATGTTTTACTGACGTAATGATGATGGTCTCATTTTATATTGGCTGTTTCTAAATGGGTAGTTATGACCTTGCTTAATTGATCATATTCTCGCACTGAAATGCTACGCACGAGTGCATGATTTATGGTTTCAGCTTTTGGCACATAACTTGCGGGCTTGTTCAATTGAATAGCACCGTAATTGTAGCAGAGTGCGAGCCTGCAGCACGCCCGCAGACATACGGCCTACATACAGCGAGATGCAGGCTTCTAATTGAATGAGGTTCTTGTTTGCATATAGATATAAACAACAAGCATGCTGTAGACAAAGTGGAATGAAAGGTATATTTTTGAAAAGGGAGAAGGTTTCATATTTCCTTCTTTTTCTCCAGCTATCAGCATGAATCAAGAGGTCTTCTATTAACTTGATCCTTTCTCTGCTGCACTTCCACCCTCCTAGCAAAGTCATAAGAGGTTCTGCACTGTGCTGGAGAACCTTCAAGCCTTTCCACCCTCACCACAGATATGCTCCCAAATCATCACTCTCATATACACAGTGGCTCCCTCTTGGTCTTTTATTATGGCCCATACAAATACTTTTTTCCCCTAAACTTCTAGACCTATTCTATTATCTCTAACCCAAAACTTAAATCTCTCAACCTCCAAGTCTAAACCATGCCTTTGTAAGTAGGATTTCAGGGGGCGAGATTATATGAGCTGGCAAAATTAAACCAAGCCCTCAATTTACTTCTTAGACATAGCCAATAGAAAATTAGAATGTCATCATGATATCAGTAAATAATAGAATATAGATGTAACCCGCAATTGGAGACTCAGCATTAATGAAAGACAATAAGTAATGATTGCCCATCGGGCTAGCACTCTAGACAATGCATTAGACCTTCTGGTTTATTCCATGTGGGTTTTATGATACGTATTAACCCCTTGAGTACCGGGATCAATATTACACAAGTGATTTGAGCAACAAGTGATTATATCTATAAGAAATTGTAAACAATGAACTATAATTGGTATTGAAAATATTTAATCTCTAAGCAAGCTCTGTAAACGACATTTCAGTTACAAAGAGTGATTAAATGTTTTTCCTATGAAATGTTTTTTAGCTGTTTTTATTTTATTTTTTCATTTTGCATTGCTGTCCACATAGAATATTAATAAATAAATGAGTTGTAGATATTGGTAAATATGTTATCACTATTTGTTCACATGATTGACTTTACTTCATGACATCATGGCTGAATATATATTACAGGACAGTTGTTTTAATCAGTAGAGGGCAGACTTGTGAACTCTCCCGCCCGCACGTATGTTGAATAGAAAGGTAGGTACAGTTTTGAGAGGAGGTAATTTGTCATAGCTAGTTCGGTAGGCGGAGGTGCTAACCGATAGTGGGTAATTGCAGCTGGATAAGGTATTGTGGTGGGAGAAATCAAGGGGCACTGGGTTTCCTTGTACTTTGGTTGAATCATGCAAGCACCTCTTCATTATTGGTAATTATTATGTTATTATTTGTTATTATTTACTCAGTTGTATGGTAAATAAGTAAAATAATTATGATTAATAAAGAGGCTGCGGCTATTTAACACCAACATGAGAGTATGTATCTTTATTATGGTATTAAGCTTAATGGGAATCTATTTGACTATGCTTAGGTCAAGTTGTTTGAAGGCTGTGCAAGTAGAAAGTTCCAACTTGTCTGGCTTCAGCATGTATTGTTAGCTGAAGCCTGATGGAGTGCTTATGCTATCTATTTGTGAGGAAGGAGATGAGAATGATTTGTTATGTTATTGGCCAGATGGAATGCAAATATGTGACTATATTTACCTGCATTTTAACTGCATTGATGCTGCTACTAATGTCCAGCCTGCTAACTTAGTGGCTATTCCCCATGGCATTCCTTTTTCTGGTCACCTGAGTACTAACTGTACCCTCTGGTACAGTTAGCAAGACAGCCTTTTGGCTGCCCAAGCTAAAAAGATCTGGTACAACCTTAGGTACCGTGCATGGGAGTTTCTTCCAGGGCAACAAGTGCTAGTGCTCGTACCCAACCCCCAGAACAAGCTCCATGCTTTACAACATTCAGTTAGGCCGGCGTTCATGTCGATAGCCGTTGAAAACTGGAGCACTTTGCCACTGATCGAGAGGCACGCAGTTTATTATTTTAACGGCCGAAATAGTTTCAAGCACGTAACTCGAAAGAACCCAAAAGAGCCAAATTAAAAAAAAATAACACACTTAAGCAAAGCACAGGGGGAGAGCCAGGAAGCCTGTGAGTGAGGTTGCAAGCAAATTTGATCCAGATTTGGTATTTTTTGTCAATCAAAAGTCAGCTAAGCGAGGAACAAAATGGAGGCTGAAAAATTCTCAAACCAGAGCAAAACAAGGCTGAACAACGCCAGGCACGCAGGACTTTGAAAATGAAACCAACGGCAGTCAGCGCGCACCACGCAAAGATTTAGCAGATAGACAGAGGAGAAAGACACAGGAAAGCAACAGGGGGGAGATGGTGGAAAGAGACACATGGCATTCCCAAGCACAAAAGTTGCAGGTTAAGGGCGCATGCATCATCTCAAGGCCCGTAAAGTAGACGGGAGGAGAGGCTTGCAATGAGCGCCAAAGGTGCTCAGAGGGGACAGAACCTTGCATTGTGTGGCAAACAGCATTGCCAGGCTTAAAATTTAATTGCTGTCATTTTTGACAGACATTTCCATTGCGAAGCACAACATTTGTGGGTTGACAAGCCTGCAATGAGCGGCGAAGCCACTCATTACGGGCCTCACAATGAGCACCGCGTATACAGTAGCCACGCGATGAGCGCCAAAGGTGATCATTGCGAAGCACAAAAGTTGTGGGTTGACAAAGCCTGCCATGAGCGGCAAAGTTGCTAATTGAGTACTGCTTCAGATAAAAAGAGGTGAAACCTCTCGAAAGCTCGTTATTATAAATAAGACGTTTGCCCAATACAAAAGGTATCAAATTATATTGCAATACTCATTATTAATCTATAGATACTAGCAACTTGACCTTCAAAAAATGTTGGCAATAGAATTGTAAGGCAGGTAATGCTGTTTGTCACACAAAGTGTTTTGGTTGTGTGAGTACCTGCGGCGTTCATTGCGAGCCTCTCGGTTGATGTATTTTTGGTTGTCAGAGCCCCTTTGGAGCTCATTGCAAGGTCCACGCTGATCGCCTTTTGGGCCTCATTGCGAGCCTCTCCCTTTGTGTACTTTTGCTCCTCTGAGGACCCTTGGCGCTCCTTGTGAGGCGCGCGCTGAACGCCTTTGGTGTTTGTTGCGATCCTGTCGCCTTTACCTATTTGAAATTTGCAATGTGTTTTGATTTTCCTGCAGCATACAATGTAGATTTGCAGTGTTGGTGAGCTGAGGTGCAAGTGTCAGCAATGTGTGAAATGTGTAGTGTAAATAAGCTGCGTGCGCGAGGGCAAACCGTTTGTTTAGCTGTGTAGTTACGCATTTTGTAATGGTAATGTTATTAGTTACAAGTTAGTGTTGTAAAATGGCGTCGATTGTTTATGTGTTACGAGGGTGTGGATCATTTTGCGTCCTACCTAATAGTGTATTTTATACCTTGTACGTTCTAAAAGTCGTATGTTCCTGGCGGTGTTTTGCGTGGTTAGGGGTCATGTAGTCTCTTTTTTGTTTTTTTCGGCGCCCATTTTTTCTCCCCCTTAGGGGATTTTCGAGTGGCGAAACTCTTGAAATTGGACTTAAATTTGCGTGTAACCTCAATCCCAGACATCTTGAGTGTCCCCCCTTGCTGTGTGTGATGTTTATTTTTGTGTTTTTGGTTGTATTTTGTGTGTTTTTTGATGTGCGTTGGTCGGCCATTAAGTTCGTATTTTTTTCGGCTCGTAATTTTTTTTTTTTTCTCTAAGTGCCGGTTTCCTTTTGTAAGTGTCACGGGCCATAATTATTTTTTTTAATGCAATTATTATTATTATTTTTTTTCAAAATTGAATTTAAAAAAGATCTCGCACTGTGAATTGTGTATTTGAGTTTTCTGTTGATGTGTAGCCCCCTGGGTTGTAGGTATGATGCGCAAGCCCTACAGGGTCATAGGGATGAGCGCCTACGGCGCCCATCTCCACCAGCGCCGTAGGCGCTCCTTGCTTGGCCGCAACCGCAGTTTTACTGTTGCGTTACCAACGGATTTTGGCAAGCCTGCTCTGCTAAGAACTATATATGTGATATAGATTAATAATTGCTAAATTACTGGACATTCACTCTTCAATTATGTATATATATGTATGTGTATATATATATATATATATATATATATATATATATATATATATAGGGCCTCATTCTATTAGCGTCCGCAGCCGTTGCGGGGCCGCAAGGACCAGCCGCAAGCTATTCGGTTATTCTATTCCCCTCCGGCCGGGGATTCCGGCAAGCTTGTGGCCGGTGCCTTGCTATCTCTTGCGGCCGCTCGCGCCGGAGGAAATCCTTTGATCTAAAACGGCCGCAAGGAAATCGGCCGTAAGAAAATCCTATTTGCAATTCAATTGCTCCGGGAACCCTCTCAGCAAGGCTAAAAGCGAGCCGCAGCTTACTTGCAGGAAAGAGGTCCCGCTAGCACTAATTAAGCACGAAATATAGCCCAAATAAAGCCATCCTGCACTTTGAGAAGACTATAAAGTGATTTTAGGTGTTAGCAAAAATAGCACAAAATTCCCCTATACTCAAAAAAAAAATTTAATATACGTCAAATATCCATGTAAAAAGTCCATAGGGCTTGGAGCACCTCAGACCCGCCCATGCCGCAGCCGGAGAATAAACAGTTAATTTGAACTCGGGTTTGGGAGGGGGTTACTTTTAATCCTCATGTCCCCCAATATGATCCCTAGCATTTACAGAGCTGTACAGTGCAGGCTTGAATTTATTTTTGAGTTTTAAGTTTTCAGAGCTTACGGCCGGTAGCAAGATTTACGGCCGGCCGTAAGAGGAGATCCTTACGGCCGGTTTACGGCCGCTAATAGCATGAGGCCCATAGTATTTAGGGGGCTTTTATGCATTAATTTGTATTTTTCTATTAAAGTGACAAACTGAATATTTTTATATATATTTTATATATGTACTGTGTGAGTTGATGTTGGGAGGGATCGGGAAGTGCAAAAACAAATTTGTGGGGGGGAGGGGGGAATTTTCTTTTTGCACCCAGGCCCCCCATGCACTAGTACAAATAATCGTATAGTGTATGGAATTATATTGAGAAATGGAGCAGGAATAATGTGAAACTCACGTAGTAAAATTTTGAGCTCACCACGCTAATCTGAAGATGCCATAAATGTATTAACATTGGAGTTTACAACTGCTCTCTTCTGATTGATTGAAACTTGGGGCTGGGTCATATTCTCCTCATTTTGGGTTTTCGTGGCCTGTTTCTGTCAAAGAGCTTTTTCCTGCCAAATTTCATCAAGTGTTTTTCTATGTACTATATCCAAGGGTTGTGCATAGTATTTTGCCTCATCCAATAGCAGAAATGTGTCACGTCTCGGTTTGGAGGTCAGAACCACTCTCTTATGGTCGTTTGGAACTTGGGGCTGGGTCACAGTCTCATTTCGTGTTTTCATGGCCTGTTTCTGTCAAAAGCTTTTCCACATTTTTAAATGGACTTTCTCCGCGGGTTGTATATAGTCTTTTGCCTCATCCAGTGCCGTAAATATATCACCTCTCAGTTTGGAGGTTAGAACCACTCTCTTTTAGGTGTTTGGAACTTGGGGCTGGGTCACAGTCTCATCATTTCAGGATTTCATGGCCTGTTTCTGTCTAAATGCTTTTTCCTGCCAAATTTCATCCAAAGGTTTTACATGTACTTTCTCCGATGGTTGTTCATAGTCTTTTGCCTCATCCAATGCTGTAAATGTATCATGTCTCGGTTTGGAGGTTAGAACCACTCTCTTATGGTTGTTTGAAACTTGGGACTGGGTCACAGTGCAATCATTTCGGGTTTTCATGGCCTGTTTCTGTCAAAGCTCTTTCCTGCCAAATGTTATCCTAAGTTTTTTTTAAAGTAGATACTGAAAACTCAATGGTATATGGAACTCACCAAAACTGCTGTGTTCCATCAGATACAGGACTGAAAATTGTGAAAGTTATTTTATTTTAATTGATCAACTAAGTTTGGGATGCACAATTATATTGTTTTCATCCCCATATCTGATGCTGCAGCTCAGGACTAGTGTCTTTAGTGTACCATTCAAAATCTATGTGGTGTATTGTTTAATCGGTATGGTACATTGTGTTGCTCTGGATGTTATAGGAGTGATTAGACTAACATACCTCAGCAGTCCCCTGTGGTGGTAGCAGAATTTCTATCAGTCTGTCAGAAAGGATTTTATTCATAAGAAGAAGCTTTTCCCAATCAGAGGCAGCTGGGAAAATACAGATAACATGATCAATGACAAGACATAAAATATCTCGAAAGACTGGCATCCATAGAAATTATAAGCATTACATTCAAAACCATCAGTTAATGAACAATAATATAACTATATTGCTGCTTCGTCCACTGTATGAGGAAACAATATGTGTTGGGGGAAAAAGGATAAGTCTAAAAACACAATTAGGCAGCAAAATTATAACTAAGCAGAGTCATAATTAGTAAAAAATAAATTTGGATATTTGCAAGTTGCTAAAGGCATCCATTTTACTTTGGTGAAGGTTGCCTGTGTGAGTGGGGCATTCTGGAGGACAGGGCTTGAGACTATTAATGCAAGCTATTTGCTTCAAAACAAGTGCACAGGAAGGAGCAGTGGTGAAATTCCAAGTCTTCCACTACTCTTCCTTCTACTCCACCCCTCCCTCCACTCTTCAGTGCATAACAAATGGCCTCAAGCTTAATTCTTTCAGGAAGTGCTCAAGAAAGTGTGTGAACAGTTTTTTTTTTTTTTTTATGTAATTACTAGACCTGCAAGTGAGACTATACTTCCAATGTGGCTTCCTTGTGAAAAGACTGGACTGCCTTGTGCTAGAAGGTGTAAATGATTTCTCCATAGACCTTCATAACTCAGCTGGTGCTGTGCCCGGACACACCAACATAAGAGTTTGTCAGACAGAGGGTGTGATTTGTAAACTTTTTAACACTCTCCACACAAACAATTATAACCATTTGAAATACAATTTAAAACCATTCACAACTACAAAGTACTTATTCAACTACAGCACTTGCCATATTTACAATCCTTTGATCACATAGGATTAAACTGTGTATCAGAATTTCACTCTAAATATGTGCTTTCTTATCTGGCACATAAAGTCTGGGACACCACACTCTATAGGGACCCCTGCAGCACCAACCGCCCCCCCCCCCCCCCCAACACACACACACATTAACCCCTTGCAGCAGGGGTCCCCGATCGGCACCAACCGTGACCCCACCTCGTGGATCCTTAAAGGACCGTAAAGGACCTGAGATAAAAAATATTAACCCCTGCCATTAGGGGTACTATAAGTACCCCCCAAGGCAACTAAAATTAACCCCATCACTCATGGGGCTATAAACAGACCCCCATAAGCTTGAATCAACCCTGTCACTCATGGAGGTCAATACAGACCCACATAAACCCTCAATTAACCCTGTCACTCCTGGGGGGTCAATACAGGCCCCCATAAGCCTTAATTAACCCTGTCACTCATGGGGCTCTATACAGATTGGCTCACACATTGGCGCCTTCTAATTGGCTGAAATTTGATAGACAGCGTTTTCAGCCATTCAGAAGGCGCCATTGCCTTTTTCCTTCCAGGAAAAAGGCTCTAGGAGGCTCATTAGCGTTGGGGAGTTCTCTGTTAGTTTTTTTTTTTTAAGCGGATTCCTTAAGGGCCCAGCCGGGGCAGAAGAGGAGAAGGCCGGGGACATCTGGGGACAGGTAAGTTTTCAATTTTTAATGTTTATATTTATTTATTTATTTTGTTTGTTTTGTGATGTGGTGTATGTTTTAATACTGTATTTGTAATATTTATTTATTATATGTAAGGTTTATTGTTTGAATAATCTAATGTTTCTTTTTTTCCTAGGGGTGCAATCAGAAGGGACATCTGCAAAAGTAAGTGGTTTTATTTATTTTATTTTAGCTTAGATTTATGGGGTTAGGTATACATGGGGGGTGTTTAGATTGGGGGTTAGGTATAGATAGGGGGAAGTGTATATTTATAATGTATTTATGACTTATGTTATGTGTATTTGTGTATGCCTTTGCAGGTGTGTAATTCTTTTTTTATTTTATGTAATGGGGTGGGGGGGGTGATATATATTTTTTTTATTTTATGTACCCTATGTTTTTTATTTTATGTAGTGGTGGGGCGGGTTTGTGTTTTATTTTTTTATGAACTTTTTTTTTTTTATGTAATTAGTAGGGTGGGGGTTTAATTAGGTAGGTAGGGGTTAATAGGTTAGGGTAGAGGGGGGTTAGTTTTATATTTAGTGGTTTATTGGGGGGGAACTGTAGTGTAGTGTTTGTGCTTAGTGTCATGAGGGTCATGGAGGACCCTCATGGCACTTATGGTGTTAATAATAGGCTTCTAATAGACCCTTATGGGACTGATTGGGTTAACTAGAGGCTTACGAGGGTCTGTATGGACCCTCATAAGTGATGCAATTAAATAGGGCTAGATGGGGTTAGATTGGCCCAGTTAGGGTTAGATAGGGTTTGGTATAGGTTAATGGGTTATAGTTGGGGTTAATAGTGTAGTGTGGTGCTTAGACTTAGGAGACTGAGGAGAGTAAATATAGTCTCATGGAGCTCTGTATAGAGCCCCATGAGTTATAGTGTTCATTTAAGTGCTCATGTATTGACATCCATGAGTGACAGGGTTAAATACGGCTTATGGGGGTCTGTATTGACCCCCATGAGTGACAGGGTTTATTAAGGGCTTATGGGGGTCTGTATTCACCCCCATGAGTGACAGAGTTAATTAAGGGCTTATGGAGGTCTGATTAGAGCCCCATGAGTTATTGGGTTAATTTTAGTTGCCTGGGGTTAATATTTTTTAGCGTGGGTCCTTTCATGACCTTTATGGTCCTTTAAGGACCTGCAAGGCGGGAAATTTTACATTTTAAATGCAGCGGGGTCACGATTGGTGCCGATCGGGGACCCCCGCTGCAAGGGGTTAATGTGGGGGGGGGACTGAAGTGGTCCCTATGGAGCCCTGCAGCAAGGTGTTAATGTGGGGACACTTTGGGGGTCCTGATGGGGACCCCCAGCATAGAGGGGGGTTAATGTAAGGTGCCGCGGCCGGGATTGGCTAATAGTGTGCAGCGGGCCCTTTAAAGAGCCGCTGCAGGGAATTTAAGCGGTTTAAATGCAGCAGGGGCCTGATCTATGCCGATCGGGGACCCCTGCTGCAAGGGGTTAATGTGGGGGGGCTGCCTTTTGCAAGGATGGAGGGAACTACGAGGGCTAATTTAATAATAAAATGTAAATGTATCTAATTCAAGGCCTTGTACAGAAAATGTAGTAGAAATAAAACTGTTCCTTTCTGACAATTTTTTTTGTAAATACCCAGTATATCTCTTCAAACATAATTATTATAGAGCTTTAAAAAGGGGAAAATATTTTATGTGTTATGTTCTCTTTATTTATGTTGGATAAACACTTTAATATTGTGACATCTATTCCTCCAGCCTCATCCTCAGCTCACATGATGGCCATGGTGCAAATAAGTTAACAATTATGAAAATCTTTTCAAGGTATTTCTAAGCCTCTAAGAAAGAAACGTGATAAGAGGTGGATTTAATTATGAGTTAAGAAAATAATTTAGAGTTTTATTAGTAAATGTATATTGACAGTAATAAATTAGCAATTTCCTTTTAAATACACAAACTGTTGCAAGATAAATCAAGTAATGTCTTATCACTTATAGAGACATAACTAGTAGTATTGAAACTGTCCTTGTGAACATTTTTGCTGCTTTAGCAGGAGTACAAAATAATGGCTCATTATATATTTTACAAATATTTAATATGTTTATTAGCTTTGTGTGATTTACATTATCACTTGATTAATTTTAATCTATACCACCCCTTGTTTATTATAGAGTTATGCATATGTTACATTTATTTTACAGTTAGGGAAATTTTAGGATAGGCATATGATGTAAGGATTTCTGGTTAAAAGATGTATGGAAGTTTCTTGTATGTTTGAATTTTGTCACACTTGCATACCCCAGAAGAAGATGACAGCGAGTACATGTCTGTGGAGATGAACAAGCGTGCCCTGATATATGATGAGAGAAAGTATCTACCAAGTACCTATCCTGATGACAACAGATAACAGATATAGTTTGCTGACAGAGGCACTCATTCAATTGCAATTTGGCTAATTGAATAGGGCTCTAAATAAGCACATAGCATATTTTTTTTAAATAAGTTTTTAGTTAGTAAGCATCTATTTAAAATAAAGGTTTTCACTAACTAAAAATTAATTTAAAAAAATATGTTATGTGCTTATTTAGACCCCTATTCAATTGGCCAAATCGCAATTGAATGAGGGCCTAAGAGACTCCTTATACAGGAACACCAGGAACTACCTACACTGATAAAACAAGGAGAATGAGTACACTTAAAATCATCAAAAGAAAAACTGGGTGGACCCGAAGTCGGAAGGTCCTTACCAAGTTTTGTTGCCCACCCCGACAGCTATGAAAATTGCAGAAAATACCTCCTGGATACATCTGACCCACTGCAAGAGGGTCCCTCTATCGGCACCTTTCTGGAACCTAACTGCTAACCTGAGTAACCCCACACCTGTCTGCTACACAAAGTCAGGCTACAAAGGGGAGTGAAACCAATAGGGTCCCTCGTCTCAAACCCAGTGAAGATACTGCCATGTTCAGACAGATTAGAGGGCCCTTGGGGAATCCCCAGAATGATACCCAAATACAGACTGTGACACCCCTTCAGAAGTCCAGGATGGTGTGGAATGAGAGTCCATATTAATCTTGATCCGTATCACTGCCATTATAGTAATACCTACCCTGATATGAGAGAATACACAAAAACAGATTAAAAGACTAATCCACAAAGGCCTTGACCTGAAGTGGAAGCTTTGATGACTACATCGACTCCATTGGAGTACCCCGTGCACTACCAGACGAGTTCAAGGACAGAAATCCATTTGCAGCAGGACTTGAATCTATGTTCAACTGGTGGGTGACAATAAATAAGAATGTTGACTGGATAAATTACATCTACTATAGCCAACAAGGGTTTGTGAACTATACAAGACATGTGGTACAAGGTTTGACTGAACAACTAGATAAAACAAGTCTGATGTGGCAAACCATTCATGGCCCTTAACATTTTTCTAGCAAAAGTAGGGGGTGTTTGTAAAATTTTTGGCACTGCCTGCTGCACCTTCATCCCTAATAACACAGCATCTGATGGGACAGTTACCAAAGCCCTGGAGGGATTGACCGCCCTGTCAAATAAACTAGGAGAAAATTCAGGGATGGAAAACCCATTCACTAACTATCTTCAGTCATGATTTGAAAGATGGAAAGGCATAGCCTTCTCTGTGATGACTTCAATAGGTATCATGCTTGCCATCTTGCTCACTTGTGGTTGTTGTGTGGTTCCCTGTGCAAAGGGACTAATAGAGAAATGAACTGACACAACCATCATCCAGAAAGAATACCTATATATAACTTTGCAATTCTATGTCGCATGCTTACCTAAGGACATGGAAAAAGAGAAATACGAGAACCATGCCTAAAATTAAGGCCCATGCCCATTAAGGACATATGCAAACTCATCCTCAGTGACATTACACTATGTTAATACATATATCTGCTGCAAAAGAAAAAAAATGTAAAGACCTGTCAGAAAACCACATACTCCTTGTCTTCTGCTTGAAGGTCTGCACATGATGGCCTAAATGCTTTGACCAGAGAATCTCACCATCAAGAAGAAAGTGATCCACCTGTTTATTTACAGTATGGACAAAGAGGGGCCTACCTAAGTGTGATGTGTAAGACTAGGATTGTATGAAGTTTGTCTGAGCATATGTTTTCACTATGTTGTCATTTTCCGTTTTTCTACTCTTTACTATACCTGTCTTCCTTTTTTACTATTTTTTGGCTTCTAACATGTTTGCACATTATCAACTCGCTAGGATCTAGTACGTACTAACATCTGATAAGGAATAGTAATTGGGGAAAGAAGAAGTTATCATGCATAACCTCTGGGTTATTGGTCACATCAGTGCAAACTGTATTGGTTATTAAATTACATCTATCATCTAAATGCCTCATAAGACAATGAGTATAATGGGAAATTGGTTCTTTGGCCTAGTTATTGGTAATTGGTTAGAGAATTAAGTAAGGCCATTATCTCTGCATTACCATTGTGTTTTATTTTACATATCTGGACTTTTATACCTATGGCACCGCAATCTGGACTGTCTCTTAATAACATATAACAGCATTTGTTGATGTTTTCAACCAACCCATTGGACTCTCTCTGTGTTGTATATATATTTCCAACCAGGTGCTCACTCGTTTACATTGACCAATTATTTTACCATCAAGATTTCATCTTATCTTGCTCCTGCTTTATAATCACTAATTGTAAAGTTTTCAATCAACAGACTAATATCTGGACTGTGAACTTTATCCTATGGATTCCTTTATTTAAATATATTTTATTCCACAAATCATATCGGATTAATAAACTTGCATTTTTCTAATGTATTTTAATGTTCTATGTATAATTATGTATTCTTTTGAAATGTTCTTGTTAGGAATGTACTAAGGTAAAAGGTGCAAAGGACTCTATGAGATAAGATCTAATATCTCCATGTTGTAGGAAGCTCATCTGACTGAATTGTTAGAGACCTGGAGTTTCTTTAAATGTCAGTCTGAATATCTTACCTCTACTTCCTAATAAGTTTATCTTTTATTGTTTAGCTACACCTGTGAAATTTATATTATGACTAGCCTGCCAAAAATGACGGGATTAAAATTGTAAGGCTGACAATGCTGTTTGCCACACAATGTGAGGTTTTGCTCCTCTGAGTACCTTCAGCGCTCATTGCGAGCCTCTCCCCCGTGTACTTCAACTTTCCTGCTTTGCACTGATCATCGCGAGATCCATGCTGAGAGCTTTCAGCACACATTGCAAGGTTCGCAATAAGCGCCTTCCTCTCTCCTACTGTACGGTCCGCTCATTGCAGGTTTCGTTAAAGTGCAAGTTCCGTGCTTTGGAATGCCATGTGTCTCTTTTCAGCATCTGCTGCTGTACCCTTCCCTGTGTATTTCTCCTCTGTGTGTGTGCTGAATGGTTGCGTGGAGCGCTGTGACTGCCGTTTGGCTTTATTTTCAAAGTCCAGCGTGCCTGGCGTTGTTCATGTAAGTGTTACTGTCTTCTGTGTCGTGTGTTTTGTAAGTTTTGCGAGCTTGGCATTGCTGAGCCTTGTTTTCATCCTGTTTTCTGTTTTTTCGTCCGCCATTTTTTTCCTTGCTTATGCGGTTTTGGAGTGACCGAAAAATGCCAAATATAGGTGTAATTATAGGTGTGCTGTGTGTGACTGTGTTATAATTTTTTATAAATTTTTTGTTTGTTTGTTTTGGTGGGTCTTTAGAGTTACGCGATTGAAGAGTGCGTAACTCTAAAGACCCACCAAAACAAACAAAACGCCACTTATTGCAGCCTATGTACTGCACGGCTGCTTTGCCTCGCCTTTGTTTGTAAGGCATTAGTTATGAAATAGTTAAGTCTACATGACCCATGATTTAGCTATTTCAATTACAGACAGAAACAGCTCTCAGTCATAAGATATGTATTTTCACTCACCCTGTAATGATATAGGAATCACAAGGTTTTGGAGACCAGCAGCCTAGGTCAGCAATGATCCAATTCAGCAACTTGTAGGTGAAACAGGAACAAGCTTTATTGAAGGGAACAGGAACCACAATAATCTGGCAAGGTACATAGACAGGAAGTGCCTTATATAGGCCAATGACCAGACACCTGACCAGACACAGCTGAAGAGACTAGTCACGGATACTATTGCTAGCAGAGTCAAGGTTTATCAGATCTCAAGGAAATTCACAATTCCGTTCTATGCCTATCAGCAGCTTTCTTGTAACATTCCTGAGCCTCCGAAAGAGTCTCCTTCAACAGGTCTTGGGAATCTCGTAAGGTGGTTAGCCGATCAGTGACTGCAGGAATGGAAGTAGTAATTGGGAGACTCACTAGAAAGGTTGGATGGTAACCATAGTTGGCAAAAAATGGGCTCAGAGAAGTGGAGCAGTGTTGGGCATTTTTATAGGCAAACTCCGCCGTGGGTAGAAAATCCAGCCAGTCATCCTGCAGGTAACTAATATAGCACCGCAAATATTGCTCTAAAGTCTGGTTGGTTCGCTCAGTCTGTCCATTACTTTGTGCATGAAAAGCTGACGACAGATTTACATTAATACCTAGATTAGAGCAAAAATGTTTCCAAAAACGAGATGTAAACTGCACTCCCCTGTCAGAAACTACTCCATCAGGCAATCCATGCAAGCAAAATATTTCCCGAATAACCAGGTCAGCCGTCTGTTTAGCTGAAGGGAGACCACGAGCTGGTATGAAATGACCCATCTTAGTTAACCTGTCCACAACAACAAGAATGGTAGTGTGTTCCTTAGAGGGAGGTAGTTCCACAATAAAGTCCATGGATATAGATCCCCAGGGACGATGAGGAATCGGAAGAGGCTGAAGCAAGCCAACAGGGGATGAGCGAGGAGTCTTATGTCTGGCACATACATCACAAGAGGACACATACTTCTTAACATCCTCATAATACTTCGGCCACCAAAAGGATCGGGAGAGTAACTCTTGTGTCTTTCGGATTCCTGGATGACCTGCTGGTTTTGAGTCATGGTAGAGACGTAAAAGGTCCAGTCGCACTGACTCCGGAGCAAACAGACGTTGTTGAAAAATCCAAAACCCATTAAGCATCGATCACGAGGAGGATCACAAAGAACTGGATCTTCAGCGTAGCCCTTTTTAATGCGAGACATCAGATCAGAAGGAAATGTAACTCCAATAAATATATCCTCCGGCAAGATGGTGGTCTTGGTTACGGTAGTAAGGAGGGGGTCAGCTATTCTAGACAAGGCATCCGCCTTACCATTCTTGGAGCCAGGACGGTATGTAACCAAAAAATTAAACCTTGAGAAGAATAGGGACCAGCGTGCTTGTCTGGCTGACAGTCTCTTAGCTGATCGAATACATTCCAGATTTTTGTGATCTGTGAGGACAGTAGTTGGATGGGTAGCTCCCTCCAAGAGATGTCTCCATTCGGTGAAGGCAGCTTTTATAGCCAATAGTTCTTTATTCCCTATGTCATAGTTTCTTTCTGCTGGCACCATCTGGCGGGAATAGAAGGCACACGGATGTAACAGCATCTTAGGTCCAGTCCTTTGAGACAGTATAGCACAAACAGCTGAATCAGAAGCATCAGCTTCCACAATAAATGGTAATTCCGGCTGAGGATGTACCAGGACGGGGGCAGATGTAGACAGAGTCTTTAATCGGGAGAATGCGGTATCAGCCTTATCGGACCACTGAAAAGGAGTCCCTTTACGTGTTCAGTGATAGGTGTAATAACGGCAGAGAAATTTTTAATGAAACGCCTGTAAAAATTGGTAAACCTCACAAATCTCTGAATATCTTTTTCATTCTTGGGGATGCGCCAGTCCAGCACAGCTTTAATTTTACTTGCGTCCATACTTAAACCTTTAGGAGTTATTACATACCCCAGGAATTGAATTTCTGTTTGTTCAAACTCACATTTTTCCAGTTTAATGTATAGGTGGTGGGTACGAAGGCGCTCCAGAACTATACGGACCTGTTTTATGTAGTTTTCAAGATTATCAGAAAATATTAGGAAATCATCCAAATATGCCACAACAAAAGGATCCAGGACATCTCGTAGTACATCATTGATAAGATGCTGGAAAGTTGCAGGGGCATTACAAAGCCCAAATGGCATTACTATTCATAATGCCCGTACCTGGTTCTGAAAGCCATCTTTCTTTTCTACAAAGAATATAGGAGCTCCTGCTGGAGAAGTAGATGGTCGAATAAAGCCTTTGGCAAGATTTTCTTGTATGTATTCACGAAGAGCTTTCAATTCAGGCTCAGAAAGGGTGGAATTAGGTGGAAAGATATAGCCTCATGGTGATTCACTTCCAGAGTCAACTTTAAGGGCACAGTCTCATGTGTAACCGGGCCTGACGTAAGTGGAGAACCGTCTACTGTCTCCATTAACACAGGTGAAGAATTAGGGATAGACTGAATTCTATTTCCTGCTGCAAATTTGATGTCCATAAAGTTTCCGCCTGCTCCAGAATCTATCATAGCAGTAGTTGAAATGTTACGATCACTACATTGCAACGTGATAGACACCACAAAATGAGGATGTTGCGTCAACATACCCTTTTCACCATGAGCCAGAGAAAACAAGGGTTGTGTGACAGAATCCTGTTGATCTGAAATCTGGGATTGGTGTCGAATCTATGCACCCTCAGCCGCCATAGCTATTGTTCTTTTGGATTTGCTAGGGCAATTGATGGCATAGTGCCCTGCACTACCACAATACAGGCATAAATTGTTGGTATTTTTTGTTTCCAATTGCTTCCTATCAGTGCCTTAGCTACTATAAAAATTTGAATAAAAAAATATCTAATATCCCAAGCATAAATGTCTGGAAAAATATGTAATAAACAAGAAACCCAGATGGAAAATTTGGGAAAAGTACAAGTCCGTCACTTAGGACAAAAATAATAAGGCCTTAGTTATCTCTTTAGATCGTATTGAAAATGAACAAATCTGACTTGCCCTCCATCTCACTGAAACCTCGCTGAAATGTAGTTGGTACTAAAACAAAATAGATAAATAAGTATAGTGCTTGCAAGTATGATTGGTAACTCAAGAGATTTAATTGTTCTAGCCAGAGACTAATAATTGATAATACTTGAGTTAAGTTATGCATGAGATTTGTTATTTGTGTTTTGCTATTATGTCATTATTTTGTTGTGAATATATGGTGTACTGAATTTAAATATGTAATTTTTTTTTTTTTAAAGCTGTATCTGGATATATTTCTGTCAGTAGCAGTTCATGGAGTGAGTCAATGGCAGCCATTTTTTGGATGTTTTGCTATTGATTTATTTTTTTTGTCTGATAAACTATAATAATTAGAAAATCCCCAGAAGACTCTGTTTTTGTTACCATGACTGATTTCAGAGTACAAAGTATGTGTGAGTATGTGTATTTTTTTTCTACAACAAGACACAGGGGGGGGGGGAAGAGATACATTAAATATTATCCCATCTTTTATGAATGGCAATTGACTAGTTCCACATATTTCTCATTAAGTGTTATCTTGAGTCGGTCATTGGCCTCATAACAGTGAACCACACATATTTATCAATTCTCAAATCATTTCTGAAAATGGCATTGCCTATACACGTTTAACAGTGCCAACATTCATGGCTTATATTAGAACACTCTCCAAATATTTCTCATTAAGCAGTTTTGTTGTTCAGTCATGTTCAGCTTTTTATGACCCTATGGACAGCGGCATGCCAGGTACATTTGTCAGCCACTGCCCCTCTTAACTTCATCAAGCTCATGCTTATTGCTTCACTTCATCTATCCATCTCCGCTTCTGCTCCACCCCCTTCTGTGTGCACCTTCCATCTTTCCCAGTATCAGAGTCTTTCCTAGGGAATTATTTTATCTCATGATATGGCCAAAATATTTGAGCTTCAGCCTCATGATCATACCTTTCCAGTGAACAGTTTGGCTTGATTTCCTGTTGTACTGTTTTATTAGATCTTCCTGCAGTCCAAGGGACTCTAAACCGTTTTTTCCCACACCACAATTCAAAGGCATCAATTCTATGGCGCTCAGACTTTTTATGGTCCAGCTCTCACATCCTCATGTTACTACTGAGAATATCATAGTTGGAACTATAAGGACCTTTGTTAATAATGTAATAGCTTTAATTTATAATTACTTGCCCACACTTGCCATAGCTTATAGCTTTTCTCCCCAGAAGCAAACGTTTTTTTAATTTCATGTCTGCATTCATTCTGCAGAGATCCCCAGAAAATAAAATCAGTTACTGCATCCACTTCCCCAAATATTTGCCAAGAACTGAAATTGCTGTTTTCTATGATCTTCATCTTTTTTAAGTTGAGCAGCAGGTCAGCTTTTGCGCTCTCCTCTTTTATCCTCATCAGTTGGTCCTTTAGTTCCTTCTCACTTTCAGCAATCAGAGTAGTAATTGAGGTTGTTGATATTTCTCCCATCAAAATTAATCTCGGCTTTGGATTCATCCAGCCCAGCCATACGCATGATGTACTCTGCATCTAAGTTGAATAAATAAGGTGACAATATACAACCTTGTCTCACTCTTTTCACGATCTTGAATCCTTCTGTTGCTCCATGTTAGGTTCTGACCATGACTTCTTGATCCACATGCAGATTCCTCAGCAGGCAAATGAAATCATCTGGTACTCCCATCTCTTCAAAAAATGATTCTAAAGGCTTTGACTTTGTTCCAGGAAAATATTTACTTCTACTTTAAAAATTCACTCTTGCTTTCTCTATTATCCAGCGTACACTGGCAATTTGATCTCTTGTGCCTTTTTTCCTTTGAGGAACCCAGTTTCAAGTATTACCTTGCTGGCATGTGAAATGAGTGCAATTGTTTTATAATTGGAGCACTTTTTGGCACTTCTTTTTTAGGGATTGGGGTGTAGACTTACTTTTCCAGTCAACTGGCCACTGTTAAGTTTTCAAACTCTGCTAGCATAAGGCAAGCAACTTTTTCAGGGTCCTTAAGCACAACTTTAAAGCTATTTTATTGTGCGTAATATGCCAAAGCATCAGTTAGTTTCCTCTGCACATACAGTATACACCACTTTCCAGATATTGTATTGCATTCCCTATATAATCCTACACTTCAAATAATTCCTATTAAGCCTGGCTTTGATGCTGCCTTTTGTGGCAAAATATGCCTAATTATAGTTTAGATTTTCCCTAGTTTTTAGACTGAAACAAGTAGTATAAAAGAGGAAGGGTGGGGGGGGGGGGGACTTCTTTATTGTACTTTAAATAACACTGAAGTTAATGTAGTATCTTAATGGCATGATAAGAACGGGCAGATCAAGGTAAGCATCAATAAAATGTTCATACAAAGGGAGCGTATATGTAGATGAAGAAAGTGTGGTCAAAACTTCCACACCACCGGTAATGAAAGTAGAACCCTATGGTCTCAAATGATACCTCCTACCTGGAAGGCTCAACCTAGCTTGAAACCCAAAATCTGTCTGATTCCCTACAGATAAGACAGGAAAACACACTTTTGTCTCATACTCTTCCAAATAGGATATAAAATCCCAGTAACCAACCTATACAGTGATACACGGTGATCACTAAAGATGTTGCCAGGATGGATACTGCAAACTAAAATTACCTTTAAAACAAATGACAAATAAGATAATTAGAGCTTCATATAGTGCTATAAGAAAGGAATGGAGACTAAGCACTTATCTTGTGATAAGACCTCCTTATCAGGGCTGAAAGAGTAATGACATACACCTTTTAGGGATTAATTGGTGCAGGTCTCTCACTTATGTGTTATTATTATCATTTATTTGTAATGCGCCAACATATACCGAATTGCTATATTTAGGTAAGTTCAAGGCAAAACAATAGCAATATTAACACATTGCAAAGGATGAAGAACCCTGTCTGTGAGCTTAGAATCCAGTGTCCATACTGCTTTCCCCAAAGCTCCATGCAAGATTGAAAACTCGTAAACTTACAATCTATGTAGCACTGTCTCTTTTTTATAGTATAGTAATGATCAGATGGTCCCTGCTGCTTTAACTTCATAATAGAGGTTATAGGCAAAAACCACCATTTACATAATTGGCCCTAAGTTAGGGAGCAACGCAATCTATGCTGAGCAGAAATGTGCATGGAACACAAAATGGACATTCCACTAATCGCTGGTTGGCAGTTTCCCCAGATAAGTGGCTTTGTCATTGGCTAGAACTGTCTATATTAAAATTTGTCGGCATAGATTGGGACTAAATAACCTGCATTCATACTTGCATATGTCGTCAGTGCCCGGAAATGATTGGAAGACACGCAACTCCTGATTGGCAAATTATCTACATTGCTGTCAAAGCAATGCAAACAAAAATAACAAAAACAATGTAGTGGCAATCAGGACAGAACGGCAAGTAGAAGAGCTCTTAGATTTTTATAGGGAAGCTGCCCGTGATCAGACATATAAGTGGCAATTACCCCACACTATTGAGAGTCGGATCAATACATAATAATACCAAACACTGCCTCTAAATCGATAACAAATTAGATAGAGATTGCCAATAAAGTGATATTATGCAGTGTGGCTGGAGGGTGAATATATGTAAAAGACCTAAGAATCCAACTGTGGACTAATATAATCAACTACGAATAAAAACTTTAATAGCCACATTAAATTGGGACTACATTTTAAAACGTAGCCCGTAATTCCAATTTTACATGTTACGGCTATTAAATTATCACCATAACGCAGTACGCAGAGGACTTGTGGGTAAAAAAGCAGGAGGGCCGAAAATAGCCTACGGGTTAAGCAACATTGAACTTCGCAGCCGTAAATCATTTGATCTGCCAAGCTCGTAAGTTCTACGTTTCCAATCATGCTATTAAATTGCAACAAAGTCACTCATGAGCAAGCCCATAACACGCAAATTGAGCCCAAAGCCCAACGTGTGCTCGAGTGGACCCGCAAGGTGGTTAAAATCCAATGCGTAGCACTTGCAAATAAAAACACACTATTGTACATTTATTAAAAGTGAAAGTGATGTTAGGTCTTAGAATTAATACCACAACATTCTCAAGCCCACATATCGGCATAGAAAAATACTTTATTCTATTTTATATTCCGTGTTTTATCGATCCCCGTAATCAATGTGTTAAGACATATACTGTAACTCACATGTAATATAATATCATATTTATGGCTTTATTAATATTGCATTATTGTGTAATGTGCATCAGATCACAACTTGTAATTGAAGCCCCCTTTCTCAGTGACGTAACGCTAACGACCTCTTTTTCCATTGGCTCCGTCTAACAGCCTCATTAAATTGGAGCCTCTTAAGCCAACGTGTAGCTCATAAGGGCTGCGTGCTGGAAATTTGGATTTTAGGTCTCTATTGAATTAGAACTGATGCGAGTTATGATCGAGAGACACCAAATCGTCAACCAGTTCTCGGCCGTCAGAGTTGCGGCTGGAACAAAACAATTAAGCAATTACATAGTTATGGGTTCAGATGGAGCCAATGGCAACAGAGATCTTCAGCATTGCGTCAAAAGAAAATAGAGGATGGATTTCAAAGTCTTACTGGGTTTTAATTATGAGCTACGAGCGAACCAACATTCCGGTCATAATGCAATATTAATAAAGCTGTAAATATGCTATTCTATCACATGTGAGTGACAGTATATTTATTAACACATTGATTGCAGGCATTGATATAACACATAATATAAACATGAAATAAAGTATTTTTCTAAGACCTAACATCACTTTCCCTTTTAATAAATGTACAGTATTGTGTTTTTATTTGCATTACAAGTGCTACGCATCGGACTTTACCCCCCTTGCGCATCCTCTTGAGCACAGGTTGGCCTTTCGGCTCCATTTACGTGTTACGTGCTTGCTCATATGAAACTTCTTTACAATTTAATAGCTAAATTGAAAACGCAGCGGTAACAGGCTTGACGGAACAAAGGATTTACTGCCGTGAAGTTCAACGTTGCTCAACACGTAGACTTTTCTCGGCCCTCCTACATTTTAACACGCAAGTCTCCACTGCATGCTATGTTACGGGGCTAATTTTATACCCGTAACCCATAAATTTGGAGTTACGAGCCCCAATTTAATGAGGCTGTGAACCCGTAACTACGGTCTACACTAATTGATCGTCTGCAAGACAGCAAATCCAAGGTTCTATGAACGAGCTAGGATTTGCATCTCAAACCCGTAGCTCGCAGCCCCTTCTAATTTAATCGCAACATAACTCAGAAGGCAAACAGAAAAAGAAAAAAAAACATTGAAACATTGTCAATTGTCTCAAGGGGAGAAAAAATAAAATTCCTTCCTGGCCCCAGATACTTACAATTGGATTCCTCCCTGGATCAATACTCCCTCTCTAATTATCCAGGATAACCCGGAATGCCCTTTTTACAAAAAAATATATACAATCTCTTTTTAAAGTTAACTGTCGAATCCATTGTCACCACATCCTTTGATAGAGAATTCCACAGATTAACCATCCTTACTGTGAAGGACAATATTCTTTCTTTAAGGAGGAGTCTTTTTTTCCTTCTAACCTGAAAGGATGCCCTTTTGTCAATTGAAAACCTCTAGGCACAAAACGTTCACCTGACAAAGCCTTGTATTGACCCTGGATATATTTATATAAGGTCTTAGACACTTTTTTTTCTAGAGAAAATACATTTAATTTGGTTAGCTCCTCCATTATTAGTTTTGTTACACTTCTCTGTACTTTTTCCAACTCTAAAATGTCGTTTTTATGAAGTGGTGCCCAAAATTGTACTCCATATTCTGGCACGCCGACATTCGCGCTGCAGAATAGCCTGCCGTCAACAGGGCGCCGAGAACTGCGCCCTGATGACGCTCTGCACTCCAGCCTGCACCCCATCTGCCCCATCTCATATTTACTGGACCTGCTTGTTGGAGGCTGCCAAGGTAAGGGGCTGACAGTGTGCCGTGTGGGACTGGCATGTGTCACTAGGAGCATATTGTATGCAATGTTACATGTATGTAATGTAACATGCTCCTAGTGACACATGCACATAGTGCACACAGTGACATTACATACAAGTGAAATTACATACAATATGCTCATAGTGACACATGACAGTCCCACATGGCACACTGCCCCTTACCTTAGCCTTGGCAGCCTCCAGCAAGCAGGTCCAGTAATTATGAGATGGGGCAGATGGGATGCAGGCTGGAGCTCAGAGCGTCATCAGAGTGCAGTTCTCGGTGCCCTGATGACGGTGCGCAGTTCTCCAGCGCGCTAAAGACGTTCCACCCCATATTCCAAATGAGGACGTACTAGTATTGTACGTACTAGTATTGTGGCAGAATTATATTTGCTTCCCCTGCTTCTATACCCTTCTTAATACATGCAAATATTTTACTTACCTTTGCAGATTCTGTTTGGCATTGAGCACTTTTACCTAGGTGGTTGTGCATAAGCACTCCCAAATATCTTTCAATATCTGATACCCCTAATTTGGCACCATTAAGAATATAAATTGCATGGCTAATTTTTCTTCCCAGATGCATAACTTTACATTTATTCGTATTAAATCTCATCTGCCATTTAGTTGCCCATTTCCCTTTGTAGGAAAAGTACAAAATTATATGATTCAATTACCTTGCACAAATTAGTGTCATCAGCAAAAATACTGAACCCTTTGCGTCTTGTCTTTTAGTCAACTCTCAGATATTTACTGCAATTACTGTATCCCTTAGTTTGCATAATAGTCTTCCATGTGGTACTGTATCAAAAGCCTTTGCAAAATCCAAAAAGAGTTGCCTCGATCCAAGTTCTTACTAACCTCCTCATAGAAACTAATTAGGTTTGTTTAACATCACCTATCCCTCATAAATCTGTGTTAACTTCTACTTATAATCTTGTTTAAACAGACATATTCTTGTACACTATCCTTATTAACCATTATAAAAGCTTTCCCACTACAAAAGTGAGGCTTACATGTCTACAATTTCCTGGATTTGTTATTGCTTCCTTCTTAAATATAAGTATCACCTCTGCTTTTCTCCAATCATCTGACAAATTAGATATAATGGTTTGGCTATTACAGAACCCAGTTCCCTCAGTACCCTTGGATGTATTCCATCAGGACCTGGGGCTTTATTAACATTTTTACCTCTTTTGGATTTCTTTCTGTGTTAACCAATTATTTGGTGAGGGTAGTGTAGCCCCATTTTGTTGCAGTTTCCCAACCACTGGTACCTCCCTTCTATATAGCAAAGAAAATAACTTATTTAGCTCATCTGCCTTTTACTGGTCACTAATTATCAGATGATCTGTTTCACATTGTAATGTTCCTATAGCTTCCTTCCTGTCCTTCTTCCATTCATATATTTAAAAACTATTTTAGGGTTAGTCTTACTCTACTTTGCAACTAATTTTTCATTTTCTATTTTAGCCAGTCTAATAGCCCTTTTGCAAGCCTTGTTGACTTCCTTGTATTCACGTAAAGCAGTCTCTGTTCCCTCTTTTTTGTATAATTTCAATACCTGTTTTTTACTCTCTATCTTTAAATCATTGTTAAGCCATATTGGATGTGATTTACTCCTTTTACTTTTTAATTACTCCTTTTTACTATTTCCACATATAGTATATAGTGATAAGAATGTATATTTAGTAAGGATTTGAATGTTGTCTCTTTATGTTCAGTATTTTTGTCAGTTCTCTGTCCCAGTCTATACTTTGTATTGCTGCCCTTAGACCGTTAAAATCTGCCCTTTAAAAATTAAGAGTTTTTGATGGCACCTTACAGTTTTATTTTTTTAATTCGATCTCAAATGAGACTGTGTTGTGATCACTGTTTCCCAAAGGTTGCCCTATTTCAACATTTGATACTATATCAATATTATTTGTGATGATTAAATCTAAGACAGGCTCATTTCTAGTAGGCTCTTGTATAACCTGGGCCAGATAATGATCCCAAGAAACTGCTCCCCTTAGCTGAACGGCTGGTATCATTGCTCCAGTTTATTTAAGGGTAGTTACAATCTCCAATCATTAAAACCTGACCATGCTTAGCTGCATTTCCAATCTGTAACAATAATTGCAGTTCCTTGCTTTCAATTATATTTGGGGGTTTATAGCATACTCCTACTAATATTCTTTTGGAATTTGCTGCTCCGCTATTTACACAAAAAAACATTCAATATTACAGCTAGTTCCAGCATAAAGATCTTATCTGACTATAGACTTAAATTCAGGCTTAACATACAGACAACCTTCCTACTATTTTACCATTGCCCCTATATTTCCTAATTAGGTTATAACCGTCCAGATTAACAGTCCAGTCATGAGAGTCATCCCATCACGTTTCAGTAATACCTATTAAATCCCATTTCTCATTATCTGCTATTAATTCTAACTCTGCCATTTTTCCTGGCAAGCTTCTGGCATTTGGCAAGCATACACTTTATGTTATGATTCTGTAGTTCTGAAGTGCCTGTCATTGTACTTGAGTTACTTAGCAATACCTCACTATTGAATATATTAACCCTCCCCAATCTCCTCCTACATGACTAGTTATTTACTTACCCCCTCTACACTTTCTACCCCCTTACTTCTATTGAGTCCCTTCCCCCACCTACTAGTTTAAAAAAACTCATCCAGGATTTTCATCAAGGTGCAATCCATCCTTTCTATTGAGATTATATCCAAGTAAAAGTCAGCCCAGTGCTCTAAAAACCCAAAGCCCTCCTTAATGCACCAGCTGTTGACTTACGATGTAAAGTAGGATTAATCGTTCCCATACTGTGCTTATGTGTATTGATACATGTTGTTGTTGTTCATTCCTTCAGTCGTGTCTGTCTCTCGGTGACCATATGGAGCACGCCAGGTACATCTGTCTGTGTTTCTGGTTGTGCTTATCCATATGGTTTTCTTGGCAAAGATACTAAAGTGGGTTGCCAGTTCCTTCTCCAGTGGACCACAATTTGTCTGACCTCTTCACTATGACCTGCCCATCTTGGGTGACCCTACATGGTACAGCTCACAGCTTCACTGAGGTACACAAGCCCCTTCACCCCGACAAGGTAGAGATCCAGACTTTCATCAATAGTGAACATAATTTAAGGAGACCTATTGGGTTGTTGTTTAAAGCAGAATACTGCCTGTCCAAAATATTGTTGACGTTGTCTCTATAGCGGTGCCAGGGTAGTAGATGGTCTGTGAATCTTACCACAGAACTATTAAAGAAAGACTGGGCTTTCCACCAGCCTAAAAATAGGTTGGCATAGTTTGGAGCAAAGAGAGTGCCCATGCCTTGGTAGAATTACTGACTTTTAAACATGAAACAGTTCCTTGTCAATGTAAATTGTAGTAATGCAAATATGAAACCATTTAAAGTAGATAGGTTAGTGCCTTTCATTTTTAAGAAGTATCCAGTAGCTGATATGACATAACCATGTGAAATATAGCTATACAACTGATCTACATCAATGCATGAGGTGGTACCAGTGGTGGGGCTAGTGCATATGGAGCCCCAGTGCATATGGGGCCCCAGTGCTTCTTCTTGTGAATAAAATCCTTTCTGACATACTGGTAAAAATTCTGCTCCCACCACAGAGGATTGCTGTGACGTCAAAGAAAGGTATGTTAGTCTAATCACACCTGTAACATCCAGAGCAACACAAGTTTGCATACATATTAAACAATAAACCACCTTGTTTGGTCCCCTAAAGGCACTAGTTCTGAGCTTTACCATCAGATAAAGGGATGAAAACAATATAATTATGCATCCAGAACTTAGCTGATCACTTAACCAGCTTTCATAATTTTTAGTCCTTTATCCGATGGAGCACAGCAGTTTGGGTGAGTTCCAAATACAATTCAGAATCTACTTTTACACAAATGCAACATAAAATCAAGCATTTGTATTAATCTTTATACTTCACTCAAGGTACAACACAAACAAATTCATAGACCACTCTTTGTTTTGTTTTTTAATTTTCACTGAAAATTAAATATTTGATTAGCCTTTACCTTTTGTAACAAGCAATCAAAGAATCTTCACAGCTTTATCATGCCTGTATGCTACGTACAGATTTCTCCTCTTGGACAGATTTTTTTTCTCTCTTCTTGCAAACTCCACAATCTTTGAGGAACATCTGGGGTTAACTGCAGTACAGTGCGGAGCAGTACAGTGGGGCAGGGTAGAGTAGTGCAGAAACAGTATCAGAGCTCTAACATCTCCATGTAGGATACTTAAGCAATATACACTTAATTGCAATTAAATAGTAAATATACAGAGTCTCACATTTGCAGGAGATTGAATATGACACTGTTAAAGCTGATTCCAGTAAGCCACATATCCAGAAATCCCCATATATAAGGCAAAAGACTATGCAAAGCCCTTGGATAAAGTGCATTTAAAAACTGTGGATGAAATCCGTCAGGAAAAAGCTCTTAGAAACAAACAAGCCACGAAAACCCAAAATGATGATTTTTGTGACCCAGCCCCAAGTTCCAAACAACTGTATGAGAGTGGTTCCAACCTCCAAACTGAGAGGTGATACATTTATGGCATCTTCAGACTATTCTGGTGAGCTCACAATTATTTTACTACATGACTTTTACATTATTCCTGCTTCATTTCTCATTATAATACCATACACCATACGATTATTTGTACGCAGTGGTGGAGCTAGTGCATCAGGAGCCAGGGTGCAAAAAGAAAATCCCCCGCCCCGCCCACTCAGCTTCAAAAGGGGGCAGGCACAATTTTTTTTTGCACTTCCTGGAACCCCTCCAACATCAATGCAGTACATATATAAAAAAAAAAAAATATATATATATATATATATGTATATATATATATATATATATATACTAGCGAATTGCCCGTCAAAAAATGACGGCAATCAGATGTGTATGTTTTAAAAGTTGTTTAGTTATTAATATACACATGGAATTGTAAGGTAGCTAATGTTGTTTTCTGTGTACTACTGAAATATAGAATTCAAATTAATAAATGAATTTACATATTTTTATGCATTGTGTTGAAGAGCTGGCAATCTGTGTTGATGTTGCAGCAGCATTAGTGGTGTGGAGGTGCTGTGTATGAACGTGTGCAGTGTAATAGTGTGCGTGCGCGATCCGAAACCGTTAACGTAGCTGTGTACTTCAGCATTATCCTAAAATGACGGATAATGTGAGTCTTAGCGGATTATCGGTACGTGTTTTCCGTGGTTATAGTGCTGTAGCCTGGTTTTCGTTTTTTCTGCGGCGCTCATTGCCAAAGTACTACGGTTTAACGGCTCGCCTCGCTGTGCAAGGCTCGCCGGGCCATGATCGCCTGTGGCGCTCATCGCTAAGCCCGCTAAAGTACTACGGTTTAACAGTAAATTTGTTTGCCACACAACATGACGCTTCATTTGTCCCTTTTTTTTTTCTTAAAATAAATTTTAAAAAAAATTTATAAAATTTATATTTTTGTAATTTGCAACTTATATTTCATCAAATGCATTGGTTTAGGCGGGAAATCCAATGTTGCGCGAGACAAAGTCGTTAAATCTGTGTTAATGCGTAAATCTGTAATTGCCTTTCGTAAAATGTACTCGCTACTGTCTTTTTACTCATTGCGCGGCTAATCCACATCCTTTATCTCGTTGTTGTCAAACACATACGTCTGTGGCTGTGTTTTACGCAGTTCGTAGTAGTATAGCCTTGTTTTCATTTTTTTCGGCGGCAATTTTTTTCTCGCTTAGCCGATTTTCGATCTTTGTAACTCGGCTAAATCTCTGTAAATTGTAGTTCCAACTCACTTCCAGACGTCCTGCCTGGTTCCCCCTGCTGTAAGTGACCTTTATTTTATTTTTTAGTGTGTATTTAGCGGGTTTTTTTAGTGTTTTGGTTCCGCCGCTTATGTCGTAATTTTTTTCAGCTCGTATTTTCTTTCTAAGTGCTACGGTTTAACGGCTCGCCTGCGGCGCTCATTGCCAAAGTGCTACGATTTAACGGCTCGCCTCGATGTGCGAGGCTCGCCTGCAATGAGCGCCTGTGGCGCTCATTGCCAAAGTGCTACAATTTATCGCCTCGCTGCGCGAGGCTCGCCTGCAATGAGCGCCTGCGGCGCTCGTTGCCAAAGTGCTACGATCGCAATGAGCACCTGCGGCACTCATCGCTAAGTCGTACCCACTACGCAACGCAGCGTGACGACGGATCGTAGTTAGACAATTATAATATGTGATATATATATATATATATATATAAACGTACACATATACATCTACACCTATATACTGTATATATATATATTTATATATAGATTTATATATAGAGAGAGATATTGTGGTGAAGTGCCAGCAGGGGTCAGAAGAGAGCTCTTCAAGACTTCTCCCCTGGGAGGTGAAAGAGTAAGGAGGCAGGGAAGACTGCTTAAAGTACAAAGAGACACTTGCAAGTCTCCAAGTAGATTGCTTGGAGACTACAGTCAGCAGATTAAGAAGATACACTGAATGCTTCAGTGAGACCTGAGAGGAGAAAGACAGAGCTCCTGAACAGGACCTGGCAGGACTTACAGAGCAGCACAGGAAGTTGCCAGTAAGAGGAACAGTCTGTGTAACTGCAACAATACTTACCTGAGAGACTGTTTGCTTTAAAAGTAGAGGATCCATTGCAGCTGACAGAGAGAGACTGAACTTAAAGGTACCACCCCTTTGTGTGAAAAGTTACTGTTTTACCTGCAGACTGAGAAGCCGTCTCAGGGCTAGTCAGGGTGTTCCTGAAAATTATCAAGCCCGTTTGTGTAGATGTTTCTTTTATGCTGAAGTTAAGCTATTGTTTGTTTTTGAAAGCCTTTATTAAAGCAAAGATAAAAGTATATCGGACTCCGTGGTTTATGGGAAAATCACAGGAGCAACCAGTAGCCAAAGGCCGTCCCTGTCCCAATATACATAGATTTTAGATACATGCATGCATGCATACATACATATTTTCTTACCTGCTCAATGCTGCACTCCACTTCTTGGGGTGAGGACGGGCCAAGGCAGGCCAGAGGCAGAGGGGGGGCGCGGAAATCCGAGGGTGCAGCAGAGGTCCGCATGGGGGCCACACGGGCCAGCAAGGACTGAAGGGCCAGTGGGGGCTGAGAGAAGCCACAGGGGGCGTGAAGGGCCACAGGGGGTTGAGGGAGGTCACAGAAGATGAGGGAGAAAACAGGAGGCTGAGGAAGGCCACAGAGGTTTTCGAGGGGACACAGGGGGCTGAGGGGGAACACAGGGGAACTGCAGGAGGTCAGCAGGGGCCGAGGGAGGTCTATGGGGGCCCCTCTGAGGCCAGGGGCCCAGGTGCCTTGCACTGTTTGCACTGGCAGTAGCTCTGCCTCCAGGTGGTATCATCAAGACTTTGTAAAGTATAAGATGTGTCTCTGAGGTAAGATGGTAATGAATACACTTGATATTTCAAATGGTCATCAGTATAAGCACTAATATTTTGTGTTAAATTATTAGAGCTAGAGACAATTGGGTGAACAGGCACAGCACTATGGACACTGTATTATAAGCTCAAAGACAGGTCCTTCCATCTTTTGTTATATGTTAATGTTTTGCCTTGATCACAACATATGCGTTATGGAATATCTTAGCGAGATACAAATAAACAATAATAATCTTGAAGGGCATAAAAAAGTGGCAAGTGTAGGATATTTTACAAGGAGGAAGTTGAGGCATGGGGTATCTATAATATCCATGTCTCATCCTTGTGCCAGAGTTGCTTTTAATTCAATATAATATTCAATGTAGTTTTATCATTGAATAATCTGTATCGCATCTTTTTATAGTCTTCCTCATCCATTATCACTATGTTGCCACCTTTCTTAGCTGGTTTAATGACAATTGAAGGGTTAGACTCTAACTCCTGAGCTTTAATATCATGTCTGGTCATATTTGGTGGGCACATAACACTCAGAACTTACTCAAGATCACTGGTGACCTGTTATAGGTATGTCGGTAATTTGACAATTGCAAGTCCCTCTCTGATGCAATTGCGCATCTTCCCATCATTTTCAGTGTGTTGGCATGAAAGCAGGTTATTTAAAACCGATCTATGTTGGCAAATTTTACTACAGACCCTTTTATTGGTTAAAAAAACAGCTTACATGATGAAGCAGCCATCAGGCGATTAGTGGAGGGTCCATTTCATGTTCCATGTATATTACTGCACGGTATAGGTTGTGAGGCACCCTAACCGATGGTCACTGATGTAAATGGTGGTTATGGCCTATAACCTCTATTATGCAGTTAAAGCAACAGACATCTGACCCCTACTATATTATAAAAAAGAGATAGTGCTACATAAGTAAGAGACCAGCACTATTTAACCCCTAACAGGAGTATGTAATTACTCTTTCATTCCTGATAAGGAGGCCTTCTCATTACAAAATTAGTGCTTAGTTGCCATTGCTTTCTTATAGCACTATATGATGCTTTAAATATCTTATTTGTCATTTGTTGCCAAGATAATTTTAGTTTGCAGTATCCATCCTGGCAACACCTTTGGTGATCACCGTGTATAGAATGGTTATTGGGATTTTATATCCTATTTGGGAGAGTACTTTTTTTCTTGTCATATAGGGTTCTACTTATACTCTCCCTTTGTATCACATATATAGTTGTGAGCATACGAGCTTGCTTAAGCCGTTGCTCACGCTTGCGAGGGCCGCAGTTGCTGGCATAGAGCGCCGAAGGCGCTCCATGCCAGCAACTGAGGCCCTCCTGGTCACCAACTGGATACTCAATCACTGTATTTACCTGAGCCCGCGGCCCCTCGCGTCGCGCTAATAAAAAACCGGAAGTGGGTGTACCAGAACTCACTGCACAAAACTTCAAGTCCCAGAATGCTCAGCAGCACAAGCAGTAGCCACTCAGCACATTAGGGGGCGAGTCTAATATATAATATAGCTGTGTATGTAAATCTGTCTCTCACTCTGCAAAAACAAATGGAAAGATAGAACTGTTTTTTTTAAAGTTTATGTGTCACATTTAATGTATATATATTTAAATATTGTGGTAGGGAGGATTATCTCTGAGGACCTGGACTTTTATGTGAAATCAATATACTCTAGATGGCTTCTTATTTACATTATACAACATTATATATATATATATATATATATATATATATATATATATATATATATATATACACATATATATATATATATATATATATATATACACATATATATATATATATATATATATATATATATACACATATATATATATACACATATATACACACATTATATATATATATACATATATATATATATATATATACACATTATATATATATATATATATATATATATATACATATACACACATTATATATATATACATACATATATATACACACATTATATATATATATATATACATATACATACACACATTATATATATATATATATACATATATATATATATATATATATACACACATTATATATATATACACACATTATATATATATATATATATATATATATATATACACACATTATATATATATATATATATATATATACACACATTATATATATATATATATATATATACATATATATATATATACATATATATATATATATATATATATATATATATACACATTATATTTATATAATATATTTATTTATTTATATATACACACATTATATTATATATATATTTACACATTATATATATATATATATATATATATATATCACATCACATATATAGTTGTGAGCGTACGGGCCGTTGCTCACGCTTGCGGGCTCGCGTAGCGAGGAGCGCGGGCAAGGGCCTCAGTTGCTGGGATGGAGCGCCGAAGGCGCTCCATCCCAGCAACTGAGGCCCTTGCTCGCAGCGTACAGCCCGTTGCTCACGCTGAGGCCCTGCAGCCACCTCCTCCCCACAATACCCCGCCGCTGGAGAGAGGGAGCAGAACTCCATGCCCCATTACACCCATCAGACTACTTACATTAATTGGAGCATCTCAATTCACCTCCGCCATGTCTCCCCTGCCTGCACATTTTCTGAACAGCTTCGATGAATGTAAGTAGTCTGATGGGTCTGATCGGGCCCATGAAGGCCTGGCCTTGGGGGACATGAAGGCTTAGCCTGGGGGGACATGGCATCATGGGCTGGAGGCCATAAACGTCGCAACGCAAATAACACGGCACACACATTACGACACTCGCAAACACCATACCACACACGTTCACACGCATTACAGCCTCGCAACACTCGGACGCAACTCGCGAACATTACAAAATTAAAAACACAATACATACACACAGCACATACATAAAAAACTTACCTACAGCAACAGGGAGCATCCAGGACCTCAAAAATGCAACTTACACCTTCGTTTCAATAAAAATAAAAGAGTTTGGACAATAAAAAATTTGATATGCAAGAGAAAAAATGGCCGCCGAACAAAACGAAAACGAGACTACAGCACTCTCAACACGTAAAAAACACCACAACACACTCGCAAAACAACACCCGAAACTCGAAAAACACTACGAAGCACCGACGGCTAATCCGCAAACACCCATAACACAGATAACCCGCCATTTTACGCCAATGCGGAAGTACACCACTCCGCTAACGGTTTCGTCTCGCGCACGCACACTCTTACACTGCACGCATTCATCACGCTTACACAGCAGCTACACGCCACTAATGCTGCAGCAATATGAAAACAGATTGTCAGCTCTTCAACACAATGCTTCAAAATAGGTAAAGTATATTCATTTATTCATCTACTATATATTTTAGTATTACACACCAAACAGCATTAGCTACCTTACGATTTGATTGCCGTCATTTTTTGACGGGCAATTTGCTAGTGAATATATATTAGTGTTGCTTACCTTGATCTTCCTGGTGTTATCATACCATTAGTATACTACATTGTTTTTAACTTTAATAGCTTTATTGAAGTGAGATAAAGTTTCTTCCCTTTTTATTATAGTAAAATATGCCTAAACATCAATCCATTACCTTCTAAATTTGTACAGCACTTATGTACCATGTTTCAAACCATTCCTGGCAATTTTATGCCTTATTGATCAAATAATTTGTATTAAGCATTATTTTGAGGGGGAGGGGCTCTGGGGCTTAACATGCCAAAATGTGCCTAAACATTAACCAGTAGCTTAATTATTTTACACAGCACATCTTTTACAATCCTCATGACTATCCTGTTACACACACTGGAAATTATACATGCTAACCACTTGACATGATTTATTCTGTTTAATGTGTCAGACCATTGCTTCAAATTGTTTTTAATTCCCCAAGACATTGGTAAAAAAGCCATGACCTATATCATTAACCCACAATGCAAATCAAATTCAATAAACTGTTTTTTGTTTGTGTGTTCTTTTTTAAAATTAATTAAATTAGCCAACACTTGTGTTTGGCACTCAGCACATTCATGTCTTACAATGGCACACTCTCCTAATATTTGGGACATGGAATACAATTATTTTTTCATAAATTTAAAAGAGTATGCTTTAAATATTTTGTTATAAATTAACAAAATATTAAGTAAAACCTTTAAGATTCATTGAAATTAAGAGGAAATACAGAGCATATGTATGTCTGGAGATTTCATTGGTGGGCAAGTATGAGTCATATAGTCATTACTGCTTGCTGGCTGACATAAGCAAGCCCCTAGATCAGATAAACATTTGAATAATTTTATCTGCTTTGAAATCTTCATCAGAAAAAAAGAAAACAACAATACATTACTTAAAATTCCTGTTTCAGAGATTACTATGAAAACAATACTATCAGTGTTCTTTTCAGTGTTCTTTTCAGTGCTATTTTAAGGTTGTTTTTTGTGCGTAACATACCAAAGAGTGCCTAAACACAATGCATTGCCTCATAACTTTTATACATATGGCATTCCCCAAAGCATTACCTGTCTTAACTTAACCTACATGCCAAATAATTCTTAAACACTAATTAGGATATGTTATAGTGCTTAAAATGTCAAACTGTTCCTATTTATTGTATTTTAAGTGCCTCAAAATTATATACAGCTCATTTTTACCAGCCATCAAAGCATTCCTGAAAATTTGGATGGTAACACAAGCCAACATGGCAAATAATTCTTGTCATGTCATGATTTTGGGACCCACAAACAACCCTACTATTTGGAACTCTGGCACACTGGGTTGCTAATATCCAAGACTATTATAACGGACATGAAACTTGTGTGGGGACGGTGACTGATATGCACTGTAATAATGTCATCTTACCTGTAACTAAAGATACAGTTTCTGCCATGATTGTTAATGGGACAACAAAGAGTTAACTTTGGAGGAATTTGAATGTGTATATGGCCTATTGGAATGTTGGTTCTGGCAGAGGGGTCACTGGGGAAGAGATTAGTTAATACATTAACCAGAAAACATCTGGCTGATTTTGCAAACTTTACATGGATAATCAAAAGATAGTCGTAAAAGTTGATAAGATCACCAGATAGATAACCCCTACCACTCCTTACAGCATAGCAAATCCAAAGGAGTCTGGCTATATAACTGGGGGATGGTGTTTTGTAATATCTGTAAAATGTGTCTGAAGCAAGAAAATAAAGTTAGTCTGTTTATTCTACTCTACATCCTACTTAGATCCTAAAAAAGGGGATCTGATGGTGACTGTCTCTTCAGAAATGATGCTCTGATCTGAGTTCTGAAATAGTGAATGCAAAAGGCACAGTCTAGAGTGAGAAAATTAAGGTGCGTGTTGTCACAATTATCATTGGGTCGTCACAATTCTCAGTCAGCATAATTTTCAAGTCTATATAATGAGTCAACATAATGAGTATGCAAGAAAAGTGAAAATCATATATTTTGATCACTTGATTGTATCGTGGGGGATTCCATCCTAGACTGTTAGTCTATCTGTAGATTGAGGGAGTGGGTTGCCATAAGGAGCCTTAATCTTCAATTGAAATATAATTTGCTGAGTTTCCACATCCGAAAATCCCCTAAGCGAGAAGAAAAATGTGGACCGAAAAAAATTAAAACAAGGCTACACGACCCATAAACACGCCAAGCACATAAGACTTTTTTACACAGGCACATACAAGGTATAAAAGACACTATTAGGGACTACGGAAAATGCTCCACACCCGCGTAACCCATACACAATCGCCGCCATTTTACAACACTAACTTACAACTAATAACATTACCATTACAAAATGCCCAATTACACAGCTAAACAAACGGTTTGGCCTCGCGCATGCAGCCTATTTACACTGCACACTTCACACATTGCTGACACTTACACCTTACCGCAGCAACATTGCAAATGTACATTGTATGCTGCAGGAACATCAAAATCGCAATTAGCCACAAAGGCGTTCAGTGTGGGGCTCACAATGAGAGGGTGCTCAGCAGAGCAAAACTACATGAGGGGAGAGGCTCGCAATGAGCGCCAACGGCGATCAGCGCGGCCCTTGCAATGAGCGCCAAAGGTGCTCACACCCCCAAAATTACACGAGCGGCGAGGCTCGCAATGAGCACAGAGGGTGCTCAGAGGAGCAAAAGTACACCATGGGAGAGGTCATTGCGAGCCTCGTGATGAGCGCCAAAGGTGCTCAGCGCTGGGCTTGCAATAAGCACCGAAGGTGCTCAGACGACCAAAAACACTACATTGTGTGCCAAACAGCATTCCCAGCCTTACAATTTTATTGACCGTCATTTTTTTTTGACGGGCAAGTCGCTAGTTATATTATATTAAAGAGGACGTAACTTTAATACTATGGGTGATAGAACAATTCTGAGACCATTTTCAAAATTAGTTGGATAAATAAGCACAACCCTTATTTGCTCTGAGACCAAAATCTTTGTTGAACAGTGTAATTATTAAAAATGAAAGACTGTACATATTTTAAACTGTGTAAACCATTTAGTCAAGTTTAGCAAAATGTCATAGTAATGTGTTGTAAATGTTCCTTGACATTTATTATTGTATTACATGATAAATTTGATTTATATAGGCATTGTAATATATTAAAGACCTTTAGTGTTTTACTGCACACCCAGAAGACATCACTAAATTATTTTGAGTTGTAAACATAACATAAACATAATAATTGCAAACAAAATAAATATAATATTAAACAATTAACCAATAACAATCAGACTGAGTCTTGGAATACCCTACAAACTAAACATTAACATATCATCAGTGAACCTCAAGTCAGTTTGTCAAGCGTCTGTATCTGCAAGACAACAGAGAGGCCCCAGGAGAGATTTATTATGGTTCCAATTCATCACATGAATGATAAGATAATTCTCTGCTTCCTAGTGTTTATTTTTTTTTTTTTTTTATTAGGATTTTTTTTAAATCACGGTACAACAGACCATATTCTATTAGTGAGATGATCACCATAATTACAAGCTAAAAGTGACAAAATATATCTCTGATAGTTTTTTCTCGATTATGTTTTACAGAATAGAAAAAAATTCTCTAGTTTGTAAAAACATTATTGTTTTCAAATCTAAACCTATACAAGAAGTAAGACAAAGACATAACAAAATAACAATAATCATAAGTTGTTTTTAGATTTGCATAGATGTATATATGGAAGAAAGGTCAGAGGCAGTACAATTTTTAAATAAATAATTAGTTCCACAAAATCCATTTTGAATTTTTTTTTCTTTTTCTCAATTTGTAAGAATATAGGATCGATTTTAATTTGTTTATTTCTGTCTCCTACTATTTTAATTGTATTTCATGAGGGCAAAGTCGTCACTAGAAGAGTAATAATGATTACCATATGTTGTTTTTTTTAAGGGTAATTCTTTCAGGGAGAACATGAAAAAATCAGGTGTCAATTTAAACCCCAGCTTTAAAAGTAGCCAACATTTTTGAATTAAGGGACATGACCACCACTTTTGCTCTTTTGTACCAAAATCTTTAAAACATCTCCAACATTGACCTGAGTGATCATGTGGGGCAATTTGTGCTAATTTTTGAGGTGTTCTATACCATCTCTGGATTAATTTAAAGTATACTTCTTTGAAGAATGTGCATTTCTCTGTAACTTGGAAAGCTTTATACCATACTGTATCATCCCATTCTTTTTTTCAATCTTGCTCCCATTTCTGCATTTTTACGTTTTTTTTTTTATTTTTTGTTAATATTTTTATACTTTTGAGATATTTTGCAATTGTTTACTCTTTGTTTCTTGTCATTGTGTTTCTTGTCAATTTGCTAAAAATAGGTTAATTCTCTTATTTCAGATAAATTGTATTTTGACTTACCAATTGCTGTTTGTATCATGTTATAAAATAACAATTTGTATTTTGAAATATTATTTTCTCTATATATAAGTTTTCAGTTCTCCATTTTGATAAAAGTCAACTAAAGATTTTAGTCACCGCTTTTCCCAGTCTATGTTTAAAAATGGTAGAAGATTGAGACTAATTTTTATGTGTTGGAGTATTGGGTGATGGAAATTTTACTAATTTAAATTCCTTGTTATATTTAAACCAACATGTCAATAGATGTTTTGTGACAAGTGGTAATTTGTCTATTGTTCCTTTATCTTTAGATTTATCCAATAATTCCTTTTCAAGTTGGATATTCCTTGATAGAGCTTTCTCTATTTGTAAAAATCTAGGGATGTTGATCTTAATGGTAAATGTCAATAGAAGTGTTAAGGTCACTGCTTTTGAATACTCTATGATATTGGGTGCAGCTAGATCTCCTTTAGAAAATTATCTTCTTACTATTTCTTTTTTTATTCAGGATTTTTGACCTATCTTTTACATATGTGATATTGAGTAGAATGGTCATTATGTTTCAATCGTGTTTTATTATCAACAATGTCAATCATGTTTCAGTCAAACATTATTTTATGACTCGCAGGTCAAAATAGCATAGTCTATAAATCTTTACATTTGTTTTTTTGGCCTAACATTAATCATAGTTAACATTGTGATTTCTTCTTCACCTTTTTCCTTTTTCAACCTATGACATAATGTATTAGCTATCGAGGTCATTCCCCCAACGCTCTACAGAATTTTATTCTTATCAAGAGACCGCTTAGGTTGGTTATGCAATCAACATTTCAACCATTGTTTCTATATAAATAAAACCATAAATATATCACATATATAGTTGTCGTAATTGTGGGGTTGCCAAAAGTTGTTGGTAATGCAATGGTAAAATTGCAGGCTCACACAGTAAGCCCCACAACTGCGGCCCTTGCAAAGCAAGGGCCACAGTTGTGGCCCGGCAATGAGCGCCGAAGGTGCTTATTGCACTGGTAGAGATGAGCGCCGCAAAGTGAGATGAGCAGTTGAGGCACGCAGGACTTGGGCTGCAATCAGCGCCGAAGGCCAGCCTCGCGAGGCGAGCAGTTGAAGCATGCTGGACTGCGACTTAGCGACGGCCGCAAAAAAACAAATTTAACGTCCGAACCACAGAAAGGCTAACACATGAAAAAACACACAAATATGCCTCAAATTTACTTACACACTCACACACAGGTCAGGGGGAGAGCCAGGGAGCCTGAGAGTGACGTTGCAAGTTAATTTGAGGCATATTTTGAGTTTCTTTAAGATCGAAAATCAAGACAAAAAAAATTGCAAAAAAACCTAAACAAGACGAAAACGAGGCAGAGGGATGTAAAACGCGCCTGGAGGACATAAAACGCGGCCGAAGGACGTAAAAACGCGTATTAAGCACTAAGTCTTAACGCAAAATAGTAACACCTCATACAAACCAGTAACATTTAACTCAAGCCAGTAACACTAAACCCAAGGTAGTAACACAGCGAGAGAGGCTCGCAATGAGCGCCGAAGGTGCTCCAGTGCGATGCCTATAAAAGTACACAGGATGAGAGGCTTGCAATGAGCGCCAAAGGTGCTCATTGCAAGCCACGTGATGAGCGCCCAAGGCACTCATCGTGGGGCTCACGATCCGCACCGAAGGTTATCAAGTTAGGGCTTGCAATGAGCGCCAAAGGTTATCAAGGTTATCAAGTTAGGGCTTGCAATGAGCGCCAAAAGCGCTCATTGGGAACCACGCGAAGAGCACCGAAGGCGCTCAGTGTGGGGTACGCGATGAGCGCAGAAGGTGCTTAGAAGGGCCATAACCTTGCATTGTGTGGCAAACAACATTGCCAGGCTTCAAATTTTCTTGCCGTCATTTTTGACGGGCAAGTCACTAGTAACAAATAATAACTTAGTAAAATCATAAAAAGACAATAGTATGTACCTTTAATGTTGCAATTCAACCTTCCCAGCATCAACATTGATGCTCAGAGGTTTCACCAGAGAGATCGAACGTAGTTATCAGCTCTGTAGCCCGAGGCCAGCCACCCATGTGTGACAGGGTAAAGTTATACGCATTTAAACTATTGAAATTGAGTGGGTTACGTTAATCCAACATTCCCAGATCTTTGAGAATTTAGGGAAAATGTTATTAAGAGTATATGTAATTTTTTCACAAATCCTTATGTAGTTAAGTTTGTGTATAATCTCTTGGTTATCTAATATTGGCATCTTCCATTGTTTGGCACCTTGATTTTTGGCAGCTAACGTTAAGACCTGTAGCCATTTATTATATTTGTTTAGTTGTGATGCAGATACACCTAGTAGGCATACTTCTACTGATGGATTGATAGTAGTATCCAATATTGTAGATGCTAACTTAGTAATATTTATTCACATGGTTTGTATTATTGGACATTCCCACCAAATATGGTGGAATGTTCCTGTCACTCTGCAATTCCCGAAGCATTTTTTCAGGTGTTAAGTACACCCTATGTAGTACTTTAATAGCGGTTTCCATATAGTTGAAGTATAAAGAACCTTTTGAGAGATTAGAGCTTATCTCCCCCCCACTTAATGGGGTCCCAAGAAACCCATAGGTCTTGCTCCCATTTTGTCATATACCGTATCTTGTTTTTTGTTTAGTTTGTGGCGAGATGAGAGTTGCATATACATTCCACAAAGTACCTCTAGTTAGCGGGGCTTGTTCACAAATTCTGGAAAACCACGTGTTGTGGCATCCCCCATACCCTTATCAAAGATGTAATTCAGTGGCGTATTTTAATATAATTAAAGAAATCTCTGTATATACCGTAATTCAAATGGGTATGGTTCTAAAAATATATAATATTTTTAGCAGGGTGTTCATTTTGATGGCATTAATATGTCCTGCCCATGAGTTTATATGAATTCCATTTAAAGAGATCATCCGTTAATTTCTTGTATAGGGTACTGTAAAAGGCTACTGTACATTTACGGATGATGTTGGATTTAGCAATATGAAAGATATTAAGAATCCTTCTGATATTGTCCCCTGCCTTTCTAAGAGGCACAAATCCCACCTGATCCTTGTGGATCAATCTTGGCAAAAAATGTTGAAAGTCTGATTGACATTATCATGGCTAAAAATTTGACATCTCCATTTAACAATGATATGGGGCGAAAATTGTTGACGTTTAGGAGATTCCTATCGGGTTTCGAAAAGAAGATCATGTCTGCCTTATTTAATTCAGGGGGCATTGATTAACCCTGAAAATTAGAATTGAATAGCTTACATAAATATAGTGTAAGATATTTAGAGAAAGTTTTATAATATACATTTGAATATCCATCTGGTCCCGGAGCTTTCCCCTTATTTAGGTTGACTATGGTCTTACTTATCTCCTCCACAGTAATATCTGCATTGAGCATCTCCAGTTCTAATGCCATAACAGTGGATAAATCATATTTGTTTAAAAAGTTTTGTATGGCATAGTTACTAGTTTTGGATTTTTATGAATAAATATTTTGAAAGTAGTTACAGAATGTTTCTTTAATTTTAGATTGGCTCATAGTTATCTTTTCAGTTGCACCTTTTATCTGATATATTTGTGAGTAATTCTATTTGAATCTGAGTTTTCTTGCTAACATCGAACTTGTAAAGGTCATAAGAAGGGCAGGGAAAAGACAGCGTGCCACCTCCTAGTGCAACATGAGTGTATAATAATTACGTCAAAACATCAGTCATATAGTGTTTTACTCACATGTGATAACCCCAAAGTTATGAGGTATCTGTATGGTTTAAACAGGATAGCTCTGGAAGTACCCGATGTCCAATCCTTAAATCTCCATCCCAGCCTCAGGATACGATCCAGATGGTTTGGTAGCAGGTACAGTTGGATCACCAATGCTATTTGGTACACTATTATATAGTGTCTACAGAACAAAATATGATTCCAACTCCTTATGTCTACTATAGGGGACAATGGAAACACACTAATACAAACAATAGTGTGTTTATCGTGTGTTTATTGCACCATATAATCCTCAATACATGCCATATATGGCCAATAGGGATAGGCACATTAAAATGAATAAAATCAATAATCTAAAAACATAAAAAAATATCAAACGCGTTTCGCCCAAAGGCTTCCTCAGTGATATAAAAACATAAACGGTGTATAAATATGTATATAAGTACTGCTCATATCAGCACTTACCAACATCAAAAAAACATCGAACTTGGGTACAATATTTGTGCCGGGTCCTTCTAATTGCTCTTTCAGTTTTATCCGTGAGAACTGCATCTAGTTCTAATCTATTTTTTTCGATTAATAATTAGGTGTTGCTAGATTCTTTCAGGTCTTGCTGTTTTTTTTTTTCAAACATCTTTTTATTAAATGGAGTTTGCGTCAGAACAGAAGTGTATTAATACATTTCAACCATTGGTGAGCAAATATATGCAATGTTCATAGTAACCATACTTATTACATCATATTTATCTAGTACATATAGGAATTCCTTTATAATTTTTGTGCTTGGAATTGTACCACATTGCTTAACATCACCTAGATATCCTTTGGTGTTCTCCAAATTTTTATTTTTTTTCCTTTTATATTGTCTTCTAACATTTTATTCTTTACACAAGTTAAAACAAAAATACAATCAATTATCAACTGGGGAGAGGGGGGGGAGAAAGGGTAGGTGGGGAAATAGAATAATCACCGTCTCGAGTAACACTGGTCGCAAGTAGGCTCTGGGGCCCCATCCGTCGCCCCCGTGACCCTCCGGCCCATCCCCACCCCAGGGCTGGGGTCTGAGCTAAACTGTGGCACTATGTGGGGAGTCCAGCCAGGGAGACCAGATATCCAGAAAGCTGGGATAGCTATGTTGCATGTAATGTGTCAATTTTTCAGTAATTATTATAAAGTTTATCCTGGTAATGACATCATTTAGATTTAGTGTAGGGGTTCTCCAGTGTCTGGCAATAGTATGCTTAGTGGCTAAAGTAAAATACTGTAAGAGTGCATTACATTTAGGCGATATGTTCTCTGCCTTCCCTCCTAACAGGCAAACCTCTATTGTGGGTGTTAGTGCGCTATGTATTAGTTGTGAAAATAGTTGGAACACGTTCCCCCAGAGAACTTGTGCCTTTGTGCAGTGCCACCAAATGTGGCTAAAATCTCCTGTAGCTTGGCAGCCCCTAAAGCAAAGTCTATTTATCGTCAGGTTAATTTGGTGCATTCTGGATGGGTTGAGATAGGTTCTGTGGAGGACTTTGATTGAGACCTCTAGTAGGCTATGGGTAAGTGAGTTCTTGGTCAGATTTCGGCTAATCCTATGCCAAGTTTCTATAGTCAGTTCCCTGCCTAGGTCTTGTTCCCAGTGTGCCATACAGGCAGGTTTCTGTTTTTGTTTGGTATTGTTAAAGCTGGAATACAAGAGACCCAGGGTGCCTCTAGAGTTGGGAATATTCTTACAAATTGTGGAAAGCCAGCACTGTTTCGGTGGGACCCAGTCTTTTGTCAGGGATTCTAACCAATGTCTGATTTTCCTATAATTCCATAGTTCCCCTGTTGGTATGTTAAAGTTAGTTACCAGTTGTTCGTGATTCACCACTCTATCGTCGTGATACCATGCCCCTATTCTGTTAAGGTCACTAGAGAGCCACCACCTCTTTGAGATTGAGCTCAAGGTCGTCTCAAAGTCTGGGAAAGATTTTATAGAAGTCATAGGGGAGATTGGTGGTGCTAGTTGGTGTTTGGTACAAGCCCAGGTCCACACCGATTCCGTGAGTTTGATCATCGGGTTGGTGAGGTACTTTTTGTTTTTGATTTTATGAATCCCCGGGTCCCAGATCAACGTGTCCCAGGAGTGGGGTCTGAGTTCCCAGTTCTCCATAAAGACCCATGTGGTTTGATGTGTCTTTGTGTGGGTTAGTGGCAGGAAGGCCAACTGGGCTGCTTTGTAGTAAAGCCTGAGGTTTGGGCAGGATAATCCCCCTTGGTTTTTGTGCTTATACATCATCTGCCTAGCAATCCGCGGGACTTTATTACTCCAAATAAATTTAAATATTATATTCTGCAATCTGTCTAGATCTTTGAGATCTAGCGGTAGGGGAAGGGTCCTGAAAAGGTACAATATTTTGGGCAGAGTATTCATCTTGATGGCCGTGATGCGGCCCGTCCATGATATGTTTAGCTTTGACCAGCTTTGTATATTCTTTGTTAATTTCTGAAGCAATGGGGGGTAGTTTGCTTTGTGTATTCCCGCTACCCTCCTTGTAATATGAACCCCTAGATATTTGATTGATGTTTTTGGCCAGGAAAAGTTATAAGTCCTTTGCAATTCTGTAAGATCTGTCAATGGTATTCCTACATCTAAGGCCTCGGTTTTCTCTAGGTTAATTTTTAGCCCCGATATCTCCCCAAAGTCACGTAATACCGTCAGCAAGGCCGGGATCGAGCTCTTGGGGTATGTCAGAGTGCATAGGAGGTCATCCGCAAACAGGGAGCATTTGAGGTCTTGGAGGCCAATTCTCAGGCCCCTTATGTTTGCGGTGCATCTGATCTTTTGGGCCAAAGGTTCCATGGCCAGCGCAAAGAGTAATGGAGACAGGGGGCACCCCTGTCTTGTTCCTCTCCGTATGTCTATAGTCTCCCTGTTTGGCCGTGGTAGTTTTAGAGCCGCCTGGGGCAGATGATAATAAGAGCGTAGCAGGTTTATGAAGCGTCCTTTGAAGCCAAATTTGGCCAGTGTCGCGTGTAAGTAGGGCCACTCTACCGTGTCAAAGTCCTTTTCAAGGTCAAGGGCCAAGACACAGAGCGGGATCCCATCCCTTTGCGCTAGATGTAGTACATTTAAAGTTCGTCTAAGATTGTCTGCTGCTTGTCTGAATGGGATAAAGCCCGTCTGGTCTTTATGTACTAGTTCCGGTAGAAACTTGGAGATCCTGTCCACCATTTTCTTTGCTAGCATCTTAACATTGCCGTTTAGGAGGGATATTGGGCGGTAGTTTTTGGCCTCCAGGGGGTTCCTGCCCTCCTTAGGGAACACCACCAAGTCAGCCCTATTGAGTTCAGGTCGCATGGCTTCTCCATTCACAATGGAGTTGAAAAGCCTGCATAGATAGGGGCTAGAAGCCCAGCATATGTTTTATAGTAGGAGTTTGGGAACCCATCTGGGCTTTACCTAATTTGAGATTTTCAATAGCTCTGAGTACCTCCTCTATTGATATGTCAGAGTTAAGCATGCTTATGTCCTGTTCCATGGCCTTGGGTAGATCTAAAGATGTCAGATAGGATTGGGTCGCATCTGGGCCTTGTACGATAGTTGCAGCATAGACTTTTTGATAGAGAGCCACAAAGGTCTGTTTAATTTCTGTTTGGCTTACTAAGGGATACCCATTTGCGGTGTTAAGCTTTACATTTTTTTGCTGAAGGGTTCTAGGGTTCAGTCTCCTAGCTAGAAGGGAGCTCGGTTTGTTCACCTTCGTATAGTATAGGTTGGTGGTGCGCCTCAGAGCTTTGCCTGTCCGCATTGAGAGAGCATTGTCGAATTCCAGTCTACATCTATCTATTTGATGTCTTGTTTGAGGAGAGGGGTTAGTCTGGTTATGTCTCTCTAGTCATTGGAGTTCTTTTCTGATCTCTGTTTCCCTCTGCAGGCATTGCTGCTTAAAGGCCGAAGCAAGCTTAATATAGGTGCTACGTATATACGCCTTATGGGCAGTCCAGATCCAGCCCATCCCTACGTCTGTAGTGTCATTGATGTCAAAGTATAGTCGTAGGTCTTTCTCTACTTCCCTATTGAATGTGGGGTTGTGTAGTAAAATTTAATTTAGCCTCCAGATAAAAGGGCTTTTCTGGGTCTCGCCAAAGTCTATTGTCAGGGTCACCGCCGAATGATCCGACCATGGGCATACATTAATTTCGGCTGATCTAGTCATATCAAAAATTGGCGCGCTTACTAGTATTGTATCGATACAGGAATAAGATCCATGTACATGCGAGTAGTGAGTATATTCCCGTCTGGTTGGGTGATGCCCTCTCCAGGCGTCCACTAAACCTATAGCGTTTAATAATCTCTTAATTTGTTGCATTTTATTTGTGTACCGACCACAGTCTAGGCCCCTAGATCAATCTAAGAGAGAATCTAATGTCAGATTGAGGTCTCCCCCTATTATCAGTTTTTCATGGGCGTGAGATTCAATCACTCTCAGGATTTTTAAAAGAGTTTTGTGTGGAGATGTCGTCGGGGCATAAATGGATACTAGCGACAGCTCTGAACCTAGAATTGTGCCGAATAGATTAATGTAGTGTCCCTCTTTGTCAATTATTTTAGAGGTGATCTGGAATGGAAAATTGCGGTGTATTAGTATTGATGTCCCTGCTTTTCTGGTGGGTTGCGTAGCTGAGTAATAGTTTGGGTATTCTTTATCCAAGAATGAGGGGATTTTGTGTTGGGCAAAATGTGTTTCCTGCAAGAACAGGACAGAAGGCTTTATATGCTTGTAATAAAGGAAAGCTTTTCTCCCTTTGTACTGTGAATTGAACCCTTTTACATTGTGTGTGGTAAAAGCGTATTCTACACTGGCCATCGGGTAAGTCTGAGTATGTGTTGTTGAGAGCCTGTCAACTCACCCAATGTCCCGGATTGTGCAGGAGGGACCAGAGAGCCAGGGAGCACCAGAAGGAGCCTCCAGGCCCCATTGCGGGCCAATGTCTTTTCATGCCGGATAGAGCGTGCTGGGGTCGGAGGGAAAGGAAAAAAAAGAAAGTTCATAAACAACATTAAACGTAATACATATACACTTACTCCTACGCCAGTCCAAAATTCTGGCGTCTGTCGGGGGTAGGACTATGGGAGACAATCGTCCTATAATCCCCTGTTGGAGGGGTATATATAAGGAACCCATTACATAAAAGTAGTTCCTTGTAGCCACTGAGGGGCAACTCATTTAGATCTAACTATAGAGTCTAATAGTCTGGTATGAGATGAAGGGAAAGTGTCATGGTCTTATCTATAAAAGCTAGTTGGCCTTCTACACTCAGATTGTCTCTTGGATTATGATAAGGTTTTGGAAGGTTCTTTTTTTGTTTATGTCACCCTACGTTTCTGATTTGACTGGTAACGTGCCTCAAATTTTAGGTTTTCAGTGGGCCTCTTTTTCCCCTAGGGTCGTCTTCTTTTGGTTTGGGTGTTTCCCTGCTAGTTCATCAATGGGGGCTTCAGTATGGTAGTAAAAAGAGCTCCTGTGAGGCCTGCCTTTATGTTATATCCTCTGTAGGGGGGGTAATACGTCTCTAATTTTCAAGTGGGTAGCCATCTTTCCCTGTTTACTTCGTCTCTTGTTAAAAAAAAAAAAAAAAGGCTTCCCATCGACTCTTGCCTTAGTGTTTAAGTTTGGTGAGTGTCAGTGTTGTCTTCCTGTCAAGTCTAGTTATGGGAAGTTTTGTAGCTATATTCTCAGGCTAAGACATTTGTAAGGAACAGTAACAACCAACAATGACTTTTGAACTGTGCTTAAAATGACAAAAGATAAATCTGATACAAATTAGCCTTAAATTCAACAACAAATCATGACTGATTAAACCCTTTGTAAATTAGTCCGATTGGTATGATACTTCAGGTAGCTCTAAGGGCGCCTTCAGGTATCTGCCCAGTTCTAGTAGTGGACTTGTGGCTCGTAGGCGTTTACCCCGAATTTGGGGAAGAACTCTGATTGCCTTTATTCTGTACTTTAGTCCACTGTTTGGTGGGCGCAGTATTATTGTTTCGTCTTTGATCCCTCTCTGCGTTGTTCGGTGGATTAGGTGCAAGTCCGATAGTAGTGAGGTGAGAGCGCCATTCCTCCAGGGAGCGGGCTTAGTACATCTTGCCCTTATGTTGAAAAGATACCATAAATGGAAAGCCCCATCTATATGGGATTTTATGTGTGTTCAGAATCTCTAGGGCTGGCTTCATTTCCCTGCGCCTGGTCAGTGTGATCAGAGAAAGATCTGCGAACAGCAGTATTGTTACATTGTCTGGGCCCCTGATGTTTTGCTTTTTTCTGGCTGCCGCCAGGATCAGGTCCCTGGCTTGTTGTCGCAGGAATCTAATGATCACATCTTTCGGTACGTCTGGGTTTCTGGATGCCCCTAGAGCTCTGTGGGCCCTCTCTATCTCCCATACTGTCTCTGGTATTTCCGGAATAATGCCCTTGATGGTGTCTTTCAGGTAAGGCTTCAGGTCTTGTACTGCCTTCGGAATCCCTCTCAGTCTTAAATTATGTTTTTTTTGTTGTTTTCTAGGTCCTCAAATTTATCTTCAAGGATTTCCACTCTGGAGTAGGTCTGCGAGTGTAGCGCTCTGTCCTTCTCCTGGGTTTCAGCAATCTGGTCTACCATTTCTTCCAGAAGGTGGGTTCTCTGACCCAGGTCATTTATGTCCTTTCTGATAGCATTCACAGTCTTTTCCGTATATGACTGGAACATTCGTTCTATCAGGGCTATGGATCTCGGTGAGAGGTCCATGTTGCTTTGAGTTGCACCCAGGTCCTCCTGGTCCTCAGAGTTGTCTGAGTGCTCTGAGTTCGCTTCTTGGGCGGTTTCTGGGGTTTTAAAATGATCTGTGATCCTTCTGGTTGCAGTGCCTTTTATGCATTTCCCCATGTTGAAGCCCAAAGATTAAAAGTTACTATTGCGTGGGCATTCTCTGGCTGATGGTCAGTAGCAGTTGCTGAGGGATCAAAGTGGTGGTGCAGATAAATGAATGGGTTTAATGCAAATCACATTTTAGTCATGGTCTTTGGTTGCTTGTGGCCTATCGTGCATGGCTTTTAGAGAGTTGACCCCTCATTTGTGACGCAGGGGGCGGTCAGGGATTTCTCACCATTTCAAGGTTTACATATAGTGATTCTGTTTGCAATCTCTGTTTTTTTGTGTTGAGTGCCACCTGTGTTTTGTCTGGGGCAGGGTCCGTCCTTTAGGGAGTGATTGAGGGGCTTTTCTGTGCAGGGTAGATTGTAGAGTAAACCCTTCCTCTTTACTGATCTATGTTTCCACTTTTACCTTTGTGTGATACCCCTGCTTGACAGTTGGAGTGCTTTGGGGAATAGTGGTGAATCGTTTCTGTCCACTAGTTGTCAGTGAGCCTCCATTCTCTGTCTGCCAGTTGCATAGAGTCAGTGTTACATATGCCAGTTTCTCACATATGGGGCCCTGATTCGCAGGGCTGCCAGAATATGAGTAAGAAGGATGCAATCCAGCCTTATCTGTTGGTGTGTAAGTTGAATAGTGAGTTTTTATAATTCCAGTTTTCTCAAAGGTTTAAGTACCCTAAGGTCAGTGTGGGGTTTCCTTGTTTGTACTGTTAAGGGTAGCAGGTTAGTTAGATGAGGGGTGTATTATAAACAGTGTTGTGCTTGTTTTATACTTGTGGAGGAGATGGGGTTAGGGCTGACATGTATCCCTTCTTCTGCGTGCACAGTCCTGTGCCCCCAAAATGGCAGCCTTAGAGCTCTTTTTTGCAGGAGTGACACTCCAACAGCAGGCGCCTCTCTGACCCCCCTAATGGTGGTAAAGATATAGCCACCCTCTATCTTCCTGCTTCTTTCCTCCAGCCCCACCAGTACTCACTTTACAGTTGGGTCGCCAGGTAAAGGGTCACAGGGTTAATGGGTAAAGCTCCTGAGGTGATCCTGTGCACCCACAGGGGCCTGGACCTCCACCTCAGACCCTGCCTCGTGCAAATCCAAGATGGCCGCCACCTGATCTTGGGGTCTCTGTAGCTTCCACTGCCTCCTGTGTTGCTCTGACCAGGCCCTTCTGCAGTGTTGCAGTTTCTGGCAAAGGGTGCCTGTAGCAGGTGCAGGGCCTCTGAAGCTCTCACCTCCCGGGAAGTCCCTGCAGGAAGACAGTCTTCTAGTGGGCAGGTTTCTCTGCAGCTGTGTCAACCCCAGAGCCAATCACCCGTGCAACGATCCGAGCCCCCTGGCAGCACTTATAACGTTTGATAGTATGGTACATGTAAAGAATTTATAAAAAAACAAAATGACAGGTTAACATCTTTTTTTATTTTTTATTTACAAAAAATAAATACATAGCACGTTACACAATTAGACAAACAACAAAAAACACAAAAAATAAGAAAAAAAACAACAACTTAAGGGTACAGGTACCGTATGGATATATATAGATTTACATGTTTACATAGCAATGCCTCTGGAAAGGTTGTATACGTTTAAGTTGATGGATGATGATATTTATCCCAGACTGCCCAGCTATTACATTTAGACAAAACAATACCTAAAGCGAATATATCTCTTTCCAATTCTCTATATTTTTCAAGAGTTGTTATTACTTTGTACAATGTGGGGAGTAATTCTGTTTTTCATAGTTTAGCTATCAACCATTTAACCGCTAGAAATACTTGAATAATAAAGGCCTTTTCTTCTGATTTAAATCCATCGTCAATAATGTGTAATGCCATTTCGCACGAAGGTTCAATGGTCTTGTCACAACATTTAGAGATGAAATCAAAAACAGAGTTCCATAAATTCCTAATATGTTCACAGTCCCACCAAATATGTTTATGGGAGCCCTGTTCATTACAGAATCTCCAACATACCCCCAACTCTGGGTCTTTGTTGATCAGTGCCACTTTAAGAGGAACAAAGTACCATCTCTGCACCACTTTAAAGTAGATTTCTCTATAAGAGTGATATTTAATAATTCTATGTGAAAGTTTAAATGCATTAGGTCAGCTTTCTAGTGTAAGAGGATTGCTACATTCTTTCTCCCATTTCTGCATGGCTGGGGTTTTCTCCATAATAATATGTTTTTTTAACATATCATAGCACTTAGAAATTAGGTGTTTCCCATCATTAAATAATACTAATTTTTCAAATTTAATTAAGTCTCTGTTATGAATAATTGAACATTTTGATTGCATAATTATTATCTTGGAACTTTCCTATTCTAGCCATTTCGACACAGGGAAGTTGAATTCCCTACATACCTCAGCATGAGATTTCATTTTTCCTGAATCAAACAGGTCAGCGAATAAATATTCCAATTACTCCATTCATGGAGAAATGGAAGGTTAAGAACCCTACTCAGCCATAACAATGTCCTACCGGGTGAAGGGGATGGGGAAAGGTTAAATTTATTGTTCCACTTAAACCAAAATTCCAATCCAGTTTTCACTATGATGGGCATTTGCTTATTAATTTTATACAATGACTTGTCGTACCAAAGCCATTCTGATAATGCGAAATTGCTGGTCAAATCTTGTTCTATGTTTACCCAACTGTTTTTATTTATTTTGGATGACCAATTTACACAATGTGAACAAGTCTTACAGCATTATAATAATCTTCAATACATGGGGATGCAATGCCACCTTTTTATAAAGCTTTTTCTAACAGTTTTCAATTTAATTATATTTTTTTTCCCGTTGTAAATAAATGAGTCAATTAAAGTTTGATGTTTTCTTATGAAATTACTAACGTTCAGAGGTAGGCATGTAAAAAGATAATTTATTTGAGGTAAGATTGACATTTTTATGGCTGCAATTCTGACTAACCAGGAAAACGTATTTGATTTCCAATTATCTAATTGGGCTTTTATTTTGTTATATAGTTTACTGAAATGTATTTGAATTATTTCTTCCACCTTACTAGAAAATTGTATTCCTAAGTACAATATTTTATTAATTTCCCAATTAATATCCCAAATTGATTTCAACATTCTTTTTTCTTTTTCGTCTATATAAATGGGTAAGACTTCTGTTTTGGACCAATTTATTTTATAATAGGAGATACTCCCAAACTTCTTTACTAGCTCTTGAATATAAATTAGAGATTTGCTGGGTTTAGTAAGAGTTAGTTTCACATCATCTGCATATAGCATAGTTTTATATTCTGTTTCACCAATTCTAATACCATGGATTTTATTATTTTCTCTAATAGCTTCTGCCAGGGGTTCCATCATTAGAATAAAAATCAGTGGGGATAGGGGACAACCCTGACAAGACCCTTTAGTATTGGGCATGGGGGATGATCCTGAACTAATTCCAGAGATATCAGCACTTGGGGAGGAGTATAAAGCTCCAAATGATTTTGCTCCAAAATCTTCAAACACAAATTTTAATAAGACTTGGTACATATAATCCCAGTTTAACCTATCAAATGCTTTTTCTGCATTTAAAGTATTAATTACACAAGGTTTATGATTATCTTTTACTATAAGCTATTAAATCAATCAATCTTCTGGTGTTATCTGCCCCCTGACGATTCCGAAGAAAACCAGATTGATCCATATTTATCAGTTTAGACAGACATCTGTTCAGTCAATTGGCGAGTACTTTTGCATATAATTTTATATCAGTGTTCATTAAAGATATTGGTCTGTAATTCTTACAGTATCTAATATCTTTATTTTGCTTTGGAATATTAATAATGGCTGCTTCCAGCATTTCTTTGTCGCTTTACCCTTTGTTTAAATTTCGGTGAATGTTTTAACTAATTGTTTTATTAACGATGTCTTGAAGGTTTTATAATAGAAATGTATGAATCCATCTGGACCTGGAGCTGAGTCTAGTTTCAAATTATTATTTGCCTCCTCTATTTCTGAAGAATTTATATCACTGTTTAGAAATGCTAGATCTTCTTTATTAATTTTAGGAAGAAAAAAAATAAAAAACAAGAGAGCGCACGCTACTCCCTAGTGTGGATCAATAAAATCTTTAAAACGACAATATTTTCATGATAAATGCACACTCACATTTAAAACACTCTAGAACAAGAGGTATTTTATATACACATATAGGTGTAAATCACACCTTCCATATGACCTGTGGTCACGTTCAATTTCATGTAGATCTTTCCATTTTATATTCGATGCAGAAAGAGTTATTATTGCCCCGTATTCTCAGTATCCACTAATTCCCCACTATAGGTATCACAGTTAACTTTTGGAGTTTTGCATTACTCCTCTTTCTGCATCGAGTATAAAATGGAAAGATCTACATGAAATTGAACGTGACCACAGGTCATATGGAAGGTGTGATTAACACCTATATGTGTATATAAAATACCTCTTGTTCTAGAGGGTTTTAAATGTGAATGTGCATGTATCATGAAAATATTGTTGTATTAAAGATGTTATTGATCCACACTAGGGAGTGGCGTGCGCTCTCTTGTTTTTTATTTTTTTGGTTCTATAGTTTGTTCTCTGCTGTGACCAGAGTTCCAGAGAAAGCTGCCCTACTATTAGATGGAATAAGGATCAGATGAACTACTCCGCATCCAAGCAAGATAAATCAGGACGGGACATTTACACTTATCCTCAGAAATCTCCTTAGATTCACTTGAGTACCCATTTTTGAATTTTAAGAGATCAGTGTGATACATCCAACGATCTAAGTAAATCTGGGACATTACAGATAGCATCTCTATCATCAACTATACTATTAATTTTATGTATTTAGTATATATTTTTTATTATTTATTTCCTATATTTGAATATTAATTTTTCCACCAACATATACATACATATATATATATATATATATATATATATATATATATATATATATATATACAATCCTCTGTCTATATATATTGTTTTTAGGTTATATGTATGACAGAAGTGACTTAGAGTGTATATCCCTTATTTATTGAATTTATCTAAATTAACACCGTAATATTCTAAAAACAAGTCTAAGGAAAACTTCTGAATTATAAGGTTTTTACACACATTCAATTTGATCTATAGGAGGGAGCTGTGGCAAGATCAGTTGATTCAATTAGAAGGATACTGATCTTTTTGTTGTTTTAATTTTAGGAAGAGTCAATTGGTCTAAAAAGGATTTTATTTCCTCTATTTCAGGTTTTATAACTTCCTTATTAATTTCTAAATTGTATAAATTCTTTTTTTTTTTTTTTTTTTACTTTTTTTTATTGTGTTTCATAACAACATACAGAAAACAACTAAAGACTTACAGAGCATACATAAACAAGAACAAGTGTGCCGTAATGGATAACTCGGGCACCAAAAACAAAGTCTATTATTTAGATTTCAGTGTGTGAACATTACCTAGCTATTCAAACTCTAAGCACTCCGTGCATATCTATCAAAGGGACAAAAATAAAAGATCAGAAAAAAAAATAAAAAAAATAAAGGGAAACAATATTACTCAAAAAGAAGCATCTTAACCTTCGGATGGGAAACTAAAAAACATTATAAATACTCCATATAATCATCCCATTTTGACCAACTAAAATAACTGGCGTAGCCCGCCGAGAAAATATCATAACGATTCTGCATTAATTCTCTATTTATATGAACGAGATTACATAGTTCGTGAATTGTAGGGGTCGTTGGTTGCTTCCAGTATTTTACTAAAAGATATTTGGCCACCAATAAAATGTGGCATATCAAATATCTATCAGTAAAAGATATTTTCTCAATGTTCATGTGCAGAATTGCTACTTGGGGGGACAATAGAATTTGTTTATCAAGCAATTTAGATATTAGTTGGGAGACATCTATCCACCACTTCTGTAGTTTGATACAGTCCCACCAAATATGATAGTCAGTACCTCTTGAGCCACATAATTTCCAGCATCGATCAGTTGCCTCTGGATTAATTTTCCCCATTTTAATTGGTGTTAGGTGCCATCTATGAATAATTTTAAAAAACAGTTCTGTATACGATGCGTTAACAGAGGATTTTTTTGTGGTTTTAAGGATAACCCGCCAGTTAATGTCTTCCAGATTGATCCCTAAATCCGTTTCCCAGCCTATAGTCCCTAAGCTTTTAGTAAAAGGAGTGAGGTCATCTATAATACTACCACATTTTGATATGATATGTGACATTTTTCCCTTTAAAATAAGTTCTTCTAATTTAGTCGGGGTATTCACCCCGGATAGTATAAACCCACTTGCCAACAGATTCTGCTTAAGACTAACATAATTTAGCCAATTTAGTTTTTTTAACTCCGGATTTAACTGTAAAGCTTGTAAAGTTAGGAGGTTGCCATTATGATATAGATGGGAAATATTACTAAGGCCCTGATCAAGTAATAGCTTTATTACGGGACACTGTGCCTTAGGTTTTAAGATTTCAAGGGGAGCCGCAATTGATGGTGTATTAAATATTTGCATCTTTTGTCTAACTTTATACCACAGTTTTACCATGGCGCAAAGATTTTTGGGGAGATTGCTAGTCATAGTTTTGGTATAAGCAGGGAGCCAAAGCAATAGTCGAATAGGGAGATTCTCCATCAGTGCTTCTTCCAAGATTAGCCATCTAGGTTTATCATTGGAGATATTCCAGCAAATGAGTTGGGCCATGATTATCTTATGGTGGATATCTTTTAAACTTGGTGCGTTTAAACCCCCTTTAATAAAATTTTTATATGTTATACTTTTCTGGATCCTAGGTTTTTTTGATAAATATAAGAATTTGTCTAGTTGGTCCTGAATGCACTTCAAATAGCTATTAGCTAAAATATTAGGTATGGATCGCATATAATATGTAATTTTGGGAAGAATATTCATATTGATTGAAGCTATTCTGGCTGACCAAGAAAGATTATAATGGGTCCAGACCGTTAGTGAGGGTCTAATTCGCTTCATCACCTCATTAATGTTGTCTTTAAGAATATTATCCACTCTAATAGAAAATCTTATACCTAAATGGATTATATATTTAGAGTCCCAATTAAAACAAAAGACTTCCCTTAGTTTCTTTGTAGTTTCATTTGTTATCCCTTTTGTTAATGTGTCTGATTTTGAGTGGTTTATTTTAAAATAGGATAGCCTCCCGAACTCCTCAATTATTTCTTGAAGTTTATAGCAGGCGTGTAACGGATTTATTACGGTAATTATGATGTCATCTGCGTAAGCCATATATTTAAACTCCTCTTTACCTATACAAATGCCTTTAATGTCCTTACATTGTCGTATGTATATTGCTAGTGGTTCCATGAATAATACAAATAAGAGTGGGGACAGAGGGCGTCCCTGACGGGTACCATTCCTGATACTAAATTGTTTTGATTCAAATTCCGGATTAACAACTCGTGAGAAGGAGGTGCTGTAGAGGGCTTTAACAGACCTAGAGGCAAAATCCCCCAAACCAAATCTCAGCAATACGCACTGTAAAAATTCCCAATTAACTCTATCAAAAGCTTTCTCAGCATCTAGTGATAAAAACATGACCGATATGTCTTTTTCCCTAGTATAAGATAACAAGTTCAGAAGTCTTCTGGAATTGTCTGATGACTGGCGTCCGGGGATAAACCCGGATTGGTCAGGGTGGATCAGATTAACCATAATATTTTTTAATCTGTTTGCCAAGATTTTAGAGTACAGTTTCACATCTATATTTATTAAGGATATTGGTCTATAGTTGCTGCATTCTTCAGGATTCTTCCCTTCTTTTAGAATATTAATTATTTTAGTCTCAGTCATTTCTAGCGGGATATGCCCTGATTGTTTAATTTCATTGAATAAGCTATGCAGAACTGGTGTAAGTTCTGACTGAAAAATCTTGTAGAACAAGTGGTCAAAATTGTATAAATTCTTATAATAAAGAAAGAAAGCATTCTCAATGTACCATGGATTAGTCAATCTGGATGAATCCTTATTAGTATCGATAATCAATTCTTCGATTCTGTTGTATGATTTTTTTATTTTTTAGCTTCCTCGCTAGTAATTTACCTGCTTTATTACTTAGGAAATATTTTCTCTGTTGGAGCTTCCATAATGAGTTATCTATGTTCTTTTGCACTAATTTCTTTATATTCAATTTAACCTGTTATATCCCCTTCATGATGTTAGATGCTGGACTGAGTTTATTCTGTATTTCCAATTTAGCTAAGCAAACATGTAAATCTCGGAGTGAAGTACCCTGCTGTGACCTTCTAAAGGCACTCCATGAGCATAAAACCCCTCTTATGTATGCTTTATGAATATTCCATACGGTTGTGGATTCGGTAACCGAATTTTAATTAGTATGGAAAAATGTTTCTTTCTCTTTCTTTAATAAAATTTGTTTATCTGGTTTATTGAATAAGGAAATGTCCAACCTCCTTCTAGGTTTTTTTTTTCTAACCATCTGGTCATTGAGTTGTAATTCGATCATAGCATGGTCCGACCAGTTCATTATATTAATCTTAGATGATATAACATCTGAAAGTGTATTTGCATCTATCAGAAAATAATCAATTCTAGAATATGACGCGTGGCGGTGTGAATAAAACGTATAGTCTCTCTCATTACCGTGCCACAGATATCATATAGCTAAAAAGGTAGAATAGATTCATGAAAAAGTTTAGCTTTCCTTATTGTATAGTTATCAAGACTTTTGATTTTAATATCGTTTTTATCCAGGGAAGCATCAAGAACCATGTTAAAGTCGCCACAGATAATTACTTTACCTATCCTGATGTTTTAACCCTTTTAAGTAGCTTATTTAGGAAGCAATTTTGTCTCTCGTTAGGAGAGTATATGTTTACTATAGTATAATTTTGCTGATTAATTTTGCTTCCCCAGATAATATATCTTCCTTCCAAGTCTACTTCTCTAAAGTGTTCCTGAATATTTACATTTTTGCTGAACAGGATAGATACTCCTCGGGAAAATGACAGGTTAACATCTTAAGAATTAGACAATTAGCCTTAATACTACATTTACTATGTCTCCCTTTACAAAATGGAGTATACCAACTTTTAGGACCGAAAGGCCTTAACAATGAAAACCTTCAACAACCCTAAGGGGAGAAAGTAATTTATTGTTTCAATAATTATTGTCAATGCTAGGGGCCTAGCATATTCCGGTAAAACCATGTAAGGCATTACATTTACACATTCATGAGTACTTAGTATTTAGTATCATTATATATTGAAGATTAAGAAAGTCTTAATTATTATACGGTCTAGTATAACTATTTTTGTTTTTTCCCTAGCTAAAAATAGCTGAACAGCTAAATATATTTACTACCAATGCATTATTAAAGGTTAATACAAATCCGTTGCTATTCTTTAATAAACAATTAAAATATAAACTTTGTTCAACCAATTTATGAATAACATATTTCAATAATTCTCTTATCATTTTCTGATTAATCCTTCATGTTTTCAGATTCATTTAACTTTTGGGTAACTTTATATCTTTAAATTTCAGACCCCAAGTGGTTTAGTTATTTTAAGGTGTTCCTAATTTTTTGTTTCTGGAAACTTTGGTCCAGATTTTGGTAGGTCTTTTGCGTCTTGTTGTGTTCAATACTTTTTCACGTTCTTCTTCCACAAAAAAGCTTGAGTTTAATTAATAAGTCTTTACTTTCTTCTGGGATGTGAACCTTGTAAGTTATTCCTCCATGTTTGAATATAAGGGCAAAAGGGAAGCCCCATTTGTATAGGATTTTATGTTTTGCCAGTTGCAGTAAAATGGGTTTCATTTCCTTGCGCTTAAACAGCGATGCAGGTGACAGGTCCATATATATTTGTAGAGTAGTACCGTCCAAGCCCTTTATTACAGGAGACTTTTTGGAAGCTGCAAGCACCATATCTCTGGCTCTTTGTGCCCTTTCTATTGACGACTCTGAATCCTTGCATGAGGGCAGAACATAATGGATGACAGCTTTAGCATATTGTATAATGTCTGTTATGTTTTTCAGTACTCCTCTAATCCTAATATTGTGTCTCCTGGACCTATTTTCTAGGTCCTCAATTTTATTTTCCATTTCCTGAATTCTTAAGGAGTATTGTGCTATTTCTTGCTTGTCATGTTCCTGCGTCTCTAGTTTTTGATCATTGGTATCTTCTAATAATTGTGTCCTTTGGCCTAGAGAATAAAGGTCTTTTCTAAGGCCATCAACAGCAAGCGTGATTTGTGACCCTTGCACTATCAAATCTGGGATACAGCTATCTGCTGAAACCCCAACCCCCCAATTTGAACAACTGACACAAAACTTGGTTTTGCTGGTAAAGGGCAACAGCACTCTATATTAATAAAACATGTAAACCGTAAATATATATATATATATATATATATAAATATATATATATATATATATATATATATATATACCCAAGTATATATCTATACAAAATACCACCACGGCAGTGCTTGCCTGTACTCGATCCACCTCTCAAGGAACCCCATGCCCCTAGAGGACAATAAAATGTGTTAACTTGTCCCTTACAAGTTAACTGTGGGCAAACACTCCCACCAAGCTGTGACAGTCTTCTTCCATTGTCATTTATTACTGACACCCCAAAACCTCTATCAGGGGGAGGGTGGGTGGGACTTTCCTTCACATATGCTTCCATCCACTGTGCTGCAATCCTCTTCTTCTCACCTTATATATCGCTCCTCCCACCCCTAGCTCCACCAGTCAATTCCAACTAACTCCCTTGTCTCTAGGAAGGGTCAAATCCCCCTTTCCCTCCACTACGTTCGGCCCTGGGTATACTTGACCCTTGCACTATCAAACCTAGGATACCATTATCTGCTGAAAGCCCCCACCCCCAATATAAAAAAATGACACAAAGCTTGTTTTTGCTGGTAAAAGGCCACAGCACTCTTTTTGATAAAATATGTAAACATTATATATATATATATATATATATATATATATATATATATATATATATATATATATATATATTGTAACAAGGTACCCTTTGATGGACTGTAAATGGTAGAGACTTCTGGGCTCTTTTTATATATTTTATTGAGTAGTTACAAAAACACAAATTAAATAGCTTATAGTCAGAAAAATAAACATCTACGTAAACAGGCTTACTTATACTCCGGGACACCCTGACTATAACCTGAGCAGCTTTTCTACTACAGGTTAAATTATAATTCATAAAGAAAACAAACAGTCTCTTGTAGTGCCACCTTGTGGCCAGGTTACGAATAGTCTCTTATATTCTCTTATATAGTGCCAGCCTGTGGCCTTTCCACGTCTTCACTTAAGTAACCTTGGATGAAGCATAGGGCCCGCCCTTCTCTCCCATATGCTTCACCCCAGGGACCCTTTGATATTGCAATAGGAACACTGCAATTTAACAGGACAAGCACTCAGCCTCTTCCCTGGGGTATAGTAATTTAAGTAAAAGGTTTCTGAGCTTATGGTAAATGGAGTGTCCGTCTCCTCACTAGCTTCAGTCTGCCATGCAACTTTCTCCAGTCAGGTAACTCAGCAGTGTCCCACAGGTACTTAATAAGGATTTCTTTGCAGATCCAGCAAGACCGTTTACTTGCAGCTCCAGGAAAACAGCACTCCAGCATTCAGTATTGCAGCTTCTCAAAAACAGCTCTCTCTGCTCAAGGTTTCTTCCAGGCTCCTTATCTCCTGTGAACTTAGCTAGCCCCCTCTCTGCTCACACAGCAGCCTTTTAAATCCTCCTGACTTAGATCAGGTGTACTGGCTTGATTAGGCCGCAGCTCACACACTCCCCTTCTGTTCAAGCATGGATGTACAGCCCTACTCATTCTTCTGCTTATGTAGATCCCTTGCTGGATTCTAGTGCAGGTTATCTGTCCTTGCTGGACACTGTTATAATATATATATATATATATATATATATATATATATATATACCCAAAGTATATATCAGTACAAAATACCACCACAGCAGTGCTTGCCCACCCACCTGTACTCGATCCACCTCTTAGGGAACCCCGTGCCCCTAGAGGTCAATAAGATTTGTTAACTTGTCCCTTACAAGTTAACTGTGGGCAAGCACTCCCGCCACCGGTGCACCTTCAACTCCTGAAGGCTGCACCCCCACCAAATGGCCTTCCTAATCCCCTCTAACAGCGAAAAAATAAAAAGTTGAAGACCCACGTCATTGAAATGGGCCACATCTTTACGAAAATAAGATGAACTCTCCAGACCCTCAAAATCAGTGTGTCGAATTGAAATACACCCCAACTTTTTTATAAAACTTGCCATGGTGTTATTGACCTTCTTCCGGCACATATTCACCACTGTCAACTTAATATTTGTTCGCCAATGCACCTGTGGCACAATCTCAGACCAAGTGATAAATAAGTGCAGGTAAAGGGCCAACAACCTTGCCACATTCCTTCTGATATCCCTGATCAATTCCTTTAAAGGATGCCTACCTAACTCATTTCCCCCTGCATGTATGAGAAGTATGTGAGGGGGACCCTGGCATAAGACACAAAATTAAACACTCATCCCCCTGATGCCCAGCCAAAGTAGGTGCACTTTTTCCAGAGGGAAACCCAACTGCCGCCCTTAGCTTGCAATATCAGCTCCACTACGCGCCCAGTAAATGTAGGAATGTCCCATCAGCCACAATTCCAACAGCCCACCTGGGAAAGTATTGTCAAACATTAGCATATTCCAGGCAAATGTAAGTCCTAAACCTACTAGACTCCCACCTGTCTATTCTTTTGACCACTGACTCACCCAGCCCCAACCTAGCTGCCTCAGTGGCCGCACCTATCCTAAATGAATGGGTGCCAAAATTGGCCGGGTTAAACCCAATATTAAACAAGCATTTTCTTTGTACTCCTACAAATTTAAACCGTGACATTGGGACCCCATTACTGTGTATCAAAAGAGGGCCACTGCCTGCAGGTCTGATCTGCATGAATTTTCCCACCACCTTGCAAGGGCAGCAATCATGAGGAATTGGATACAAAACAATAGACACCCCTTTAGCTCCCTGATCTGTCTTTGACTTCCTAAGATGTATAAATAGTGATAAACCAATCAGCTTAATGTCCTCCGCCAACAATTCTCCCTTTACCCTCTTACTGGGACTTAACAATTCTGATACCCTAAGTGCCCCAACAAAGGCTAAACAAAATGCTGTTTTAAATAACTGAACCTCAAATGGAGAATAACAAATAACCCTTAAAACCCCTACCATAGCCCTTAGTATTCCAAAAGAAATTGGCCTCCTCTTATCCTCACTTCCCCTACCCCTCTTTAAACCCTTTAAAGCTTGCCTTATGACAAACACCTTAGTGAGATCCTGCATACCCCTCATCTTAAACCAAAAGGCTATGGCTGCCAACCTCCTTTCAATAGCCGATGGGGATATTCCCTTTTTCTGACATTCCAACAAAAAGTACACCAATGCCTCTAGGCTAAAGAATGGGATGGACTGGTCCGGCCTGAGCATATC
>CM050164.1:159294462-159299462 GCA_027410445.1 Discoglossus pictus | reverse complement strand
GAGGGAAGGAACGAGAGAAAGAGATGGAAAGTACAGAAGAGAAACAAAGATAGAGACAGAAAGACACACAGAGAGGAGAAAAATATGGAGTAGGAATTAGAGATAGTGTAAGGAGAGAGGGAAGGAAAGAGAGAGAGTAAGATAGACAGAATAATAGAAAAACAGACAGAGACAGGAGAGAGAAAGAAAGAGAGAGTAGGAATGAGAGATAGTGTAGAGAGAAAAAGAGGGAGAGTACAGAAGAAAAACAAAGATAGAGATAGGAAAGAGAGATCAAGATAGTAATACAAATCAGGGAATTAAATTATAAGAGATAATCAAAGGGACTCTGAGCATTTCATCATTTTTATAAATGTTGCTATCTGCTTGCTAAATAACAGCATGATACTAGTAGTGTGAATTCCTTCCCATTTTGGATGGTCCTTAGCTCATAAGATGCAGTGCTGCAAGTTACAGATGTACATGATGGCAGCCTACATGAGACTAAACAGGGAGAAACCGGATGGATCCAGAAGCTGAGACTTATAAGCAAATACCTTATTTACAATAATGACAATACAATTTAACAACAGGTTTAGAAAGCTCTTATAAACTACATTTAAAGTTGTCCAAAGCAGAAAACCAAAAGGAAAGTAAAACATAAACAAATTTGCATTTTATGGGATTTTATGTCTTTAAAATAAATTAGTTGAAACTGTCTGTTCCCCGTGGCAATCAAGCAGTTAAGGGAGGACAGACATTTCCCAGTAATAAAATCTGGATTTGACAGAAATCGTGGTTATTAAACTAACAAGACCTCGTGCGCTCTCAGTTTCCTGGCAGGAGACGGTAGCAGCTGTTTTTATTCTATCGGTAAAAAAAAAAAAAAAAAGCCGGTTCCCTTTTTCTTAATCCAGGGAATTGGTGCTCCACTTCCAAATACAGAGAGGAGAGGACGTGGCAGCGTGTAGCCTGCCCTGCTCCCTGACCTGGTGTAGGATGAGAGGAGCTTCCCACCCTGCTCCTGACACTGATTTCTGGCATCACACAGTATCATGTAATCGATCTAACAGACCGACAGTGCTGGGGCTGCCAAGTGTCACTCCTCTATAGCCTCATTAACAGCACCAATATTTCTCTCCCTCCTAGGACAACTATGTTATTCTTATATCCACAGACTCACAACTTCTGTATAGTCGCTCCATAATACACTATTTTATTCTCTTCTCCATAGTCCCTCCTCCAAAAATACCTTTATAACTTAGGATCTTTCCTGTTATCTACCCGGCAGCAGTGCCGCCCAATGGTCAATAAGTGGAGCAGCAGAGATTTTCTTCAGTTTTTTTTTTAGTATAACGCTTATCGACTGCCACTAACCTAACCGAAAACCCTAACCCTAAAGCTTAACTCTAAGCCCTAACCCCCAAATCTAAAGCATACCCCTAAACCCTAACCACAACCCTTAAATTTAACTCTAAACCATAACCCTAAAGCTTATCAACTGCCACTAACCTAACCGTAAACCCTATCCCATAACCTTAACCCTAAAGCTTAACCCTAAACCCTAAATCTAAAGCATACCCCTAAACCCTAACCCTTAAATTTAACCCTAAACCAAAACCCTAAACTCAACCCCCAAATCTAACCTAACCTTAAACAATAACCACTAAATCTAATCCCCATATCTAACCCTAGGAAATTGAAGAAAATAATGCCTGCGCAATATAGTGGCCCCTGGCCGCCACTACTGGTGTGCAGAAGAGAGAAACGGCCCTTCCCTTGTCCACAACAGCTACTACATTTTGCCAAACTGCCCATAGTACAATTCATAATGATATCATCAGTACCATTAAATGACACAATGGAGGTTCCACATATGGTACAGTCTAAAACTATAATTAACTAGTGACTTGCCTGTCAAAAATGACGGGGCAATACAATTTCAAGCCATGGAAATGCTGTTTGACACAGAATGTAAACCGTTTTGGACTGTGAGGACCTTTGGCGCTCATTGCGATTCTTGCGCTGAGCCTCTCCTGTCGTGTAATTTTTGTCCGCTGAGATAGATATATATTTCTATGTATATGTAGTTAAGTAATAATAAATGATTTCTTAAATAAATTAATATACTTTAATTATTTATAATTGATATATGCAGCGAGCAATAGGATGAAGAGCCAACAATCTGTTTGTATTTTGCGTTCCACCTCACTCCCAGACGTCCTGGCTGTTGGCCCGTGTTGTCTGTGATGTTTCTGTAATTTTTTGGGGTGTATTTAGTGTGTTTTTATTCTTGTTTGATTTTTGTCGTTCGGCAGATAATCTCGTAATTTTTGCGTCTCGTATATTTTTTTTTCTAAATCCTGCGGTTGTGAACCGTTTGTACGCCAAGGCGATCTCACATTTAGGAAGTGTTTTTCGGCTAAGTCCCACGCTTTGTAGTGGCTTAGCGGCTCACCTCGCTATGCAAGGCTCGCAGCAATGAGCGTCTTCGGCACTCATCGGCTAAGTCCTACGCATTAACGGCTGGCAAGCAATGAGCACTGCGTAACTCGTACGCACGTTGCAAAGCGTGACGACGTCTCGCAGTTTGACAACTATTATATGTGATAACAAGTACTTTATCAATTGAATGTTATTTAAAAAAATATATATATATAATATAATTCCTTACAGTAAACTAAAATTGAAGCTTGTCATTTTGAGCTGTCAGTCAGCTTTTCTGATCCACCCACAAACCAAGATCCATATATTTAGGTAATGAGAGATCATCACCATTAAATTATTAATAAGATCCTGAGTCACTGAAATCTATTTGTGGTGGATCAGAAAGGCTTACTGAGAGTTCACAATGGCTTTAATGTTTGTTTATTGTAGGAAAATGCATTTATTTAAATAACAATCAATTGATAAACTACTTGATATTACCTATAGTTTTAAATGATGTCTTTCTCTAATCTGTAGTGTCATTATTTTCTATTCTCTATCACAGAATAACACTTCTAGTATTTTCCCGTTATTATTTATTCATATGCTCAATAATATTTTCCTCACTGGAAAAATAGCTATTCTGCAAGACTAGACTATTTCCAGAAAAAAATTAAGCTCTTTCCCATCAGATGACGTCTATGTGTATTTTAACAGCACCCTGACACTTGTAAAAAGCAAGCCAAAAAAAACATGTCCCAAACTTTCATTAGGTCTGACACATATCATATTTTCCTTTCACAAACCCTGGGGCCACAGTAGGCATTTTTTTCTGTGTTTTTTTTTAATAAAACATTTTGACAAAATAAATAAATAAATAAATAAATACACACCCCCACAGGCGTAGGAAGGGAGCGGCACAGGGGGCGGAATGCCCCGGGCGCAACCTCCTTGGGGGCGTCACGAGCTGCGGCAAGTGTGCGTGTCTGTGTGTGTATATCTGTGTTAGTGCGTGTGTCTGTAAGTGCTTGTGTCAGTGTGTGTGTAAGTCTGTGAGTGTGTGTGATTGTGTGTCTGTGTGAGAGTGAGTGTAAGTCTGTATGTGTCTGTGTGAGAGTGAGTGTAAGTCTGTATGAGTCTGAGTGAGTGTAAGTCTGTATGAGTCTGAGCGAGTGTGTGTCTGTGTGAGCGAGTGTGTGTCTGTGTGAGCGAGTGTGTGTCTGTGTGAGCGAGTGTGTGTCTGTGTGAGCGAGTGTGTGTCTGTGTGAGCGAGTGTGTGTCTGTGTGAGCGAGTGTGTGTCTGTGTGAGCGAGTGTGTGTCTGTGTGAGCGAGTGTGTGTCTGTGTGAGCGAGTGTGTGTCTGTGTAAGTGCATGTAAGTGTGAGTGTGTGTCTGTGTGAGTGTGTCTGAGGGAGTGTGTGTGAGGGAGTGTGTGCGAGGGAGTGTGTGTCTGAGGGAGTGTGTGTCTGAGGGAGTGTGTGTCTGAGGGAGTGTGTGTCTGAGGGAGTGTGTGTCTGAGGGAGTGTGTGTCTGAGGGAGTGTGTGTCTGAGGGAGTGTGTGTCTGAGGGAGTGTGTGTCTGAGGGAGTGTGTGTCTGAGGGAGTGTGTGTCTGAGGGAGTGTGTGTCTGAGGGAGTGTGTGTCTGAGGGAGTGTGTGTCTGTGTAAGTCCATGTAAGTCTGTGAGTGTGTGTCTGTGTAAGTGCTTGTAAGTCTGTGAGTGTGTGTCTGTAAGTGCATGTAAGTCTGTGAGTGTGTGTCTGTGTGAGTGTGTTTCTGTGTCTGTAAGTGCATGTAAGTCTGTATCTGTGTGAGTGTGTGTCTGTGAGGGAGTGTGTGTGTCTGTGAGGGAGTGTGTGTGTCTGTGAGGGAGTGTGTGTGTCTGTGAGGGAGTGTGTGTGTCTGTGAGGGAGCGTGTGTGTCTGTGAGGGAGCGTGTGTGTCTGTGAGGGAGCGTGTGTGTCTGTGAGGGAGTGTGTGTGTCTGTGAGGGAGTGTGTGTGTCTGTGAGGGAGTGTGTGTGTCTGTGAGGGAGTGTGTGTAAGTCTGTGTGTGACTGTCTGACTGTCTGTAAGTGTGTGTCACAGACACACACTCACTCACAGACAGTCACACACAGGCGGCAAAAGCTCTAGCTACGCCACTGCACACACCCTTTAAATTAAATGATTCTTTACTGCATGTTTCCATTCTCTTTGCCGAGCCTTATTCTTGCAGCTTGTCTCAACAGGGTGTGTGCTTATAAATTAATGACCACTCTATTAGACTTAAGGAAAACATTGGTAGTTGTATATGCCAAATTCCCATTGTACAGATACCAGTGTATTCAAAATCTCTGCCCATCTCAAGAAGTAGATCAACTAAAATCAGCATAACTGCATATAATGAAGACCAGGCTGTATTTTGTCTTTACATTCTAAAAAACATGTGTGGTTCTTTATTTTAAGTGTGGTTTTATTATAGGTCATCTCGGGAGCTTGCCCTAGACCCTTTTGATCTGGGGAGAGGCTGGTTACCTTCCAGAGCTTATAGAATCTGCCTTTGAGATCTAGAATTTTTGAACAGAGTGATAGTGTATACGAGACAACACATTTTCCA
>CM050164.1:159269462-159289462 GCA_027410445.1 Discoglossus pictus | reverse complement strand
AGCTGTAACCTAAAGTCATACCAGAACGAGGAGGGGGCTTTATATTTCCAAGTGTTTCTAGATGTTAGCAAGCAGACAGTGTCATGCAGGGTTACTGACAAGCAGGAGATGCTGGTAGTGTGAAGACCCTCCCCTGTGGGCATGGCTTTAGGTTACAACTGTGCAAGATGACAGCAACATGATAACATGAAGCATATGGGGGTTCCAGGAGATAACAAATGGTTACTCTGGGGGGTCCTTACATTAATAATAATTAGTTAAAACACTTAGATAAAACATGTATATGAAGCAAAACATAATTGCCTAAAAAGTCCCTTTAAGGATATCCCTGTTGGAGTACAGGTGTCAATCACTGATGCAATAACAATTCAAACAGAGGACTGATCAGAAGTAAATGCTACTGCAATAATCCTGCTAGAGATCAGTATAAACAACTTTTCAATTTATTACGATTTAAAAAAAGTTGATCTTTTGTGAGAAGACAGGTACTCAAATTTGCTGACTTTCCCATCATCTTTATCTAACCATCATTTCCAATCTCTGACACAGCCTGAATCATGCTGTAATGCATCTGCCTATGTGTTGCACAGCATTACTAACACAGTCTTGGGAAAGGTGTTGCACTTCCCGCTGTGGAATGGAAACGATAGAAGCAGTTTTAATGTAAGTTTTCTCACAAAAGATCTCCTTTAATCATAATGAAGTTTTTACAAAGACTTTTACTACTTCAAAGTAAAAAACATTTGCTAATGTGTCTTGCAGAAACCTACTGTCTGAAGTTGAAGAGGGGAGTGGTCACCCAACCTAGCGCCTCTGGGCTTCTCCTCTGTTTGCTGGCTTCTGATGAGCTCCCGGGAGGGGGCAGAGGAACAGCATAAAGAGTGACTGTGAGGAGGGTCTCTCGCGGCAAGCGGTTTATCTGGACTGGGAAACAAATCCTAAAACAGAGAGGAACAAAACCCGCAGACATATTAGTGGCGTGTCTGAGAATTCAGTAAATACTGCAGTTTGGGCAGAGAGACAAAATAACGAGAAAAAAAGTTATTATACAATATCCATCAAAAGCCTTTATTTTATATTTAGCACCCAATAATACAATACAAACATTTCCTTTTTCTTTTTTTAACATTAAATAATTTGTAAAACTCCGGTATTAATATAGATATATGGATATTACTGAAGGATGATATAAGGAAGGAAGTGAAAACAAAGGGGAGGGCAACTGAACACATGGAAACTATAAATATAATAAAAATAATATTTCCGCCAAAGTATTGCTAAGTTTCTGGAATATTTGACAGCACTCCGACCACAGGCAGGGAATTATCCCACATGTAAAATGATGTAAAACGCCAGGATTTAATTTGGGAGCCGTGGTCCTGAAGGTCTGTTGAACAATGTAAACCCTTCTAATAGCAGATGGTGCACAGTTTCATTGCTATTTAATGTAGGTACGTCTCATTTTACCAACTTGCAAATAACAAGAAAATGGATGGTTTTCAGTCCTTTAATGTAGCTTGGGGAAAACTTCACATGTTAGTGAGGCATGTAACAAACTAAAAATATTATTAGCTGTGTGATGTAATGAGCAGAACATTAAATTAGAGACAATTATAGTGTTAGCAGATTATGTTTGTGCCTGTTTTAATATTAGATGTTCAGAGATTACTTGTTGGTTTGGTGGAGGGTTGGGGTTCCTTTTAATCCTTTCCTACAGCAAAATCCCATTCTGGATCGCTACCTTGTTGTGGTGAAGGAACTCGTGTACTGCAATGCAGCTGTGAGCTATACCTTGTAGGGTCACCCAAGATGGGCAGGTCATAGCAGAGGTCAGAAAAATGGTGGTCCATTGGAGAAAGAACTGGCAACCCACTCCAGTATCGTTGCCATGAAAACCTTATGGATAAGTACAACCAGAGACAATATTTACCTGGCATTCTGCGGTCCAGTGTCACGGAGAGTCAGACACGACTGAACGATTAAACACACACATTAAAATGGCATCTTTCAAAAGAACTGGATAGAAAATGGCATTCAAGATGCCTTCCAGATTACAGAACCAATTCAATGCGCTAAAAAAAGGGTTCCTTTACCAGTTGTTTTTTTTTTTAAACAATACGGTTTAACCTTATATCCCTGCATGATGCAGACTTTGTAGGGACTATTTGGAAGGTTTTAGAAAGTAAAAACAGAGTTTTTTAGGCACCTGTTAATAAAATGATGGTTAAATATGCAAATAAATACTTAGGTAGTTTATTTCAGTAATATAAACCGGGAACCCTGCATGTTTTTATTTTTACATGTTTTTGCCAGTTTTATTTATTTTAATTCACAATGGTGTGTGGTCTCCATTAACGAGTACGTACAGTATTAGTATAATATATAGTGGCAAAAGATATAATTGCAAATAAAAGTGGAAAATGGAAGAGCTGCATTTGTTATTTCACGTTCAGGAATCATTTTACCCAAGTTTTGTAATTCAAACTTATTCAGACTGCATTCAAAAATTCAAATTTTCCTCTCAGTTGATTGTGCTACTTCTTTCCAAAGATTGTATGTCCTTGTAAACTAATGAACTTTCAATTTATTCTACTGGAAGCAATGGCAGATTTAACTGTGCATTCTCACTGGGCAGATACAAGCTTTCTCTATATTCAATGTCTTCTACCTCAAGCAGTTGATCATTGTCAAATGGTAAATTATACAGCCTCATAATTAAATTTAAATATATATATATATATGTACATATTTATAATTAGAGGATGTATTATGTTTTTTTTCACAGTGTAAAAACAATTGTCCCTGTTTACATGTGTAGTTCTTTCAGTGTATATATTAAATATAGGATGTTAAACTATCTAACTAGAGAGCACTATGATAAGGTCTTATATTTAGACTATTCCAGGCAGGACGGGATTGTCTAATGCAGCTACGGAACAATTTGAGGAATGAACATTCCAGCCAGCCGTACCCTTATGTACATAGCTCCAACATGGGAGCTTCCAACTCCTCTTATGGTTTATTGCTGGGGTGGGTAACCACAGCACTGCTATGTACAATGGAGAGCTGCCTCATTGAAATGTAGAATATTACTTTCATAGCAACAGAATAGAGAGAAACATAGATTTGATGCAAGAACCAAAAAGGCCCATGTGTACCCGATTAATTAACTCTACCTAAAAGCTTGGCCTTAATTAAAGTGATATGGAAGTTTGCTGGATTTTACTAGATACATAAAAGACCTGGGTATCCATTTACCTTTATGTACTTTATTATAGTAAGTGCAGTCTAAAATCAATCAAATATTACCTGTTCGGGTCTGCCCACTGCAGCTCACAAAGACACAGACTCTGTAGTAATTGCCATGCAGAGTTGCATACTAACCAATCCGTGATCACCTCACCAACATGCTGCTGAGACATGCTCCCTGATAGGCTGGAACACTACGCTGCACATCCAAGCCTACAGAATCTGTGCATGTACACTGTGTCTGCACACTGCAGTGGGCAGACCCATACAGGGACTATTTGTTTGAACTAAGACAATAAAAACACTTGTTAATAATATAAAGTACATTAAAGTAAATAGATACACAGGTCTATTATGCTTCTACTAAAATCTAGGAACTTTCCATACCCTTTAAGCCTTATGTATATCGCAGGCATGCTTACATTTGTGCCTTGTATGTCCTCTTTTTCATATTACCCCTAAATCTTCAGCCACATAATAGCCTCTGAATCTTGCATCTCTCTTTTTCTGGGGGGGGGGAAACTTTCCTCCTGAACTCTATTAAATCCCTTAAATATATTTGAAGGTTTCTTTCATATCGTCTCTTATTTGTCCTCTAAGCTATATTGTTGGTGTACATAGTTACATAGTAATTAAGGTTGAAAAAAGACTTTCAGTCCATCAAGTTCAACCTGTTAAGATCTCCTCTGATCTGCAATATGCGGATTAGTTGTTAATTAACTTCTGGTACAATGGGTTAATTTCTAACTGCCTCACACAATTAACTCCTGCCCTAACATACATATACATATATATTCATGTTAAAATAAATTGAGGGTTCCCAGTTTATAACATTAAAATAAAATAACTAAGTGTTTAGTTGCATATTTATGCAACATTTTATTAACAAGTGTTTTAAAGCTCTGTTCTTACTTAGTGAAACCTTCCAAATAGTCCCTGCAAATATCCACCCTCTGTGGCGGTTGTATACACTTTGTCTATTGTACTAGATGTACTAGCTAATCACAGATTATCTCAGCAGCATGTTACTAAAATGCTGGTTAGACAGGTGGATATGAGGTCAAATCATATTTTTAAAAAAAACTGTAAAATAAACAAAAAAATCTAAACAAAGCTCAAATTAATCCTGGTGGGGGGATACCGAGCAGAGTACTCCCGACAGTAGGTAAACTCACACATTCTCCTAGTGGACCAAGCCAGGAGGTACTCTGCCCCGATACGGGAGCGCACCAATGGAACCTCCATAGCCAGGCAGTGCTTCCTTGACTTATAAATAGCCAGCTTGGCTAATGACGAGGATGTCCTTGTTCTTGTTGTCACCTAGCAGTTTGCAACAGTTACTACAAGCTTTGCTCCTGCAGAAATGTAGGCCCCTCTCATACATCACCAAATTATCATGGATGTCTCCGATTAGCAAAGGCATGAAACTCTATCCTATAAGGGATAGAGAAGGAGGTATATAGGAAGGAGCAACAAGCGGTTAAGGAGGTCGCATCAAAAAGAGACTGAGGAGCTAGGACAGGGGTGGGCAAGTTCGGTCCTGGAGGGCCACATACATGCTTGGATTTGATGATATCCCTTCTGCGCACAGGTGAATCAGTCACTTCATCAGTAATCCCGATTGACTCACCTGTGCACAGAAAGGATATCATCAAATCCAGGCTTGTGTGTGGCCCTTCAGGAACGAACTTGCCCCCACTGAGCTAGGATAATGCGAGCGGTGAGGAAGAGAGGGAGGTGCACATGAAAGGTGAAAGAAAAGCATGGGAGATGCAAATGAGAGGTGGGAGAGAATTAAGGGAGGTGCAAGTGAGATGAGGAAGAAAATGAGATGGACTATGCATCCCAACATCAGTGTTAACAGAAAGCTGAAACATGGAAAATTAACGTAGGAAGGGTAAAAGTAAAATGAATAGTAAGAGGTCTGTTCACTGTAGCCGCATGGAAGTACATCTTAGTGGAGGAGTGGAAGAAGAGATGTTTAATGGAGTAAAGAGTTTTACAGCTTCTTTGACTAACCTCAAGAAGGGAGGAGAGTCTTGTGTTTCAGTTATTACTGAGATTTTCCACTTCAGAGACTACTATCCCAAAACTCTTCCCCACACTGCAGAGTTACCTTGCAGGAGGAGTGGTTGACCTCTCGGTCCCCTGAGGGTTAAGCTCATTTGGATGATGCTGTCTCAGGTGAGCTGGCTGTGATCTTTTACAACCCTTTTAAATCAATCCCACGGTCGCACCAGACCCAGTTTAGATGCAGAGTCCCAGTGGGATATCTGTACCGGAAATTCCCACAGTCCAGCAGATTCCAGGCTGTCTCCGACCTCTTGTAGGTGTTGTTATAAGTAAGTTGTCCTCAGATGCCATAATGGTGTATCTTCAGCGTATGGAAACACCACCATGGTGTATTTATATCTGTGCAAAAGGTCTTCTTAAACTTTCCTGCTATGTTCTGCTCCAAGACCTGGACTGTAGTTGTCCCTGAGTCTGTGTTTACATAAATCTATTCCCTCTGTATCACTCCTTTGTCTTGCCCTCTTCTTCTACTTTTTGTCCTCCTTTTCCCCCTGGTTGTCCTTCCAGACGGATGGCAAACACTTTCTAAATTTGTCGGTTTTCCATAAGCTGGCTACCGCGTCCCCTCACAAAGCAGGGAGGGAAGGGGCTCAGACTGAGTCAGGCCCAGGCTGGCTATTTTGGGACACCTCCTCTCACCCTAACAAGCAGCAGCTGATACCAGGCACCCAACAAGAAGAGAGGGACACAAGATGCAGCCAACTTATGCAGGATTAAGTGTTATTTTAACTAGAGCAGATTGTATCTGTGCATTACTAAAGTTAAATGCCATGGGAGTTTAAAATATAATATCATAAAGATATACTGCATTACAAGACAAATATATAATCAAACAAAAATATTTTTGAGCTTTGAGATTAACTAATTATTTTCAATTAAAAAAAATAATTGTTGATGACCCTAGAGACATCCACGATCACTTCATGATGGTTATGTGGGTGAGAGAAGTGTTTGCATTTCAGCATGAAAAGGCTTGCAGTTATTAATGCGGTGGGGGAGGGGGGAGGTGTTAAATTCTAAAAAAAACACACATGATAAATCCCTCTGCCCTCATTCGCCGCTCACCTGTCCACTGAGAGATGAAAACACACCCAATAAGGTTTTGCTCTGTCGGTGAGTGATGAATCCAGAAAAGATGAACACTTCCATACATTATTATTACAGTTTATTTATAACGCGCCAACATAATCCGTAGCGCTGTACATAAATTAGGTTCAGACAAAGATAAATAAAAAATTAACATTTAGCAAAGGAAGGAGGGCCCTGTTTTTGAGCTAGGAATCCAATGCCCATGGTGAATTCCCAAAGTACTTAGGATATAAACAGAATCATGATTTTCTCTGAAAATGTTTTTATGTTCAAAGTTCACAATGCTGCTAACATATTGCCCCATTAGGGCTACGTGTAAAAATGTAGCTTGTAACGTAGCTCGCAAGACTTTGAGCTATTAAATTGGCCTCTTAAAGCAACCCGCACACGGCTTGCAGGTTAAGACGCAGCAGGTTCGAAAAAAGCCTACGGGACGTGGAACGTGGAACTTTGCGGGCGCAAATCTTTTGATCTGTCAGGCCCGTAACCGCTACGTTCCAATTGCGCTATTAAATTGCATCAAAATCCCTTGCGTTCAAACTCGTAACTTGCAAGTGAAAGTGTTAATAGCACAACATTCTCAAGCTCGCAAATCGGCCCAGAACAATACTTCATTTTATGTTTAATTTCCGTGTTATATCGATCGCCGCAATCAATGAGTTAATACCTATACTGTAACTCGCATGTGATAGAATATTATATTTACGGCTTTATCAATATTGCACTATATCTGGAATGTGGGTCTGATCGTAAGGTAATTGAACCCTGTAGGACTTTGTAAATCCCAATTCCATCTCTTTTGTCATTGGCTCCATCCCAACTCGTAACTACGAGTTAGACGAATTGATCACGTTCACGGCCGCACATCTGACGAGCGAAGTATGGTTTACAGGTTTGCCTCTCAAGCCCGTAACTCACAGCCTGTTCTAATATAATAGCCCCGTAAATCTGCAATTCTTCAAGCTCACAGCCGTTGCAAGCTTCACGTTGTACTTACGGGGCTGGAATTTAATGTGGCTTATAATTAGTTACTTCACAAACACATGTCGTTTTTCTTGAACTGCAGGGGACGCTGGATATATAAACTTTCTACCATTCATTTGGAAGAACATATTTTGGATACGTTCCAAAAGCTTTTTAGTATGAAAAATACATTTATTAATATTTAATATGATATGTTATTAAAGCAACACAGTATGCAAACAAATTATGCGTTTGATTCACTTTAGTATTGAAAGAAACTTGAGAGGAAGTATAGTCATGGACTTATAGGCAGCATGTTATATATTTTTTCATAGTTTAACATTCCCAAAACATAGGGTCCTATAACTATTAGAAGCCCACAAATGCCTCTAACCTGTAATTTTGGCTGCAGGTGTTTTTTTCTCTCTAAATGTTTAGATGTATTCTATTGACTCAAAATGTATCTCCTTAAGCCTAAACTTGTAAACCCTGCCTTTTTAAGTAGGATTTAAGGGGCGTGATCACATGATTTGACAATATTTAAGCAAGCTCGTAATTTACTTCTCAGATACAGCCAATAGTAAATGAGTTATCATAATGTCAGTAAAACATGGAAGCTACATGTAATCTGCAATCGGAGGCTACAAATTAATTTGTGACAATAATTTGCTGATTGGGCTCCCAATCTAGAAATCTATAAAGTGCATTAGATCATCTGTTTTAGTCCATGTGGGTTTCATAATATGTATTAACCCCTTGAGTCCTGGGATCAATATTACTCATAAATAACATTTCAAAATAAAAAAATGTAATTGCACATTTGTGGGTTTGAGTCTGATCTGCAATTAATTCCAATGTCTTTCCATGCCTTCCTATGGTTTTAAAGTACAGTATTGTGTTTTATTGAGTTTAATTGCTGTTACAGCTCTAATAAGTGTTCCAAAAAGCCCTTTAGAGTACTATTTAGTACTCATAATATTTTTGACAGAAACGTGATACTTCATTCAGTTGCGGGTCAGACTTTATTTGCGGGCTAGAGCCACGGCTCTAATAGAATATCAATTTTGTGTAACTTTAATTATTTAGAGCTTGTAATGTTCCAGCTGTGCTAAAACCAATGGAGTTCTAAGGCCGGTTTTGCGTCGTGATTGTTGGCAGGGAACTCATTATCAGATTGGAAGTAGCTAATATAATATTTGGCAATATTAACAGCGACTTTAAGTGTATATACATTTACAAATTGGGCAATAGAATAGGGCCCCTGCCTCACTTACATGTATTTTCTACATTATTGTTCACTTATTTTTCATTAAAAAAAATATTTGTCATGTTCACCACATGATCTTTTAAAGTGACATAGACAACACATTCAAAATTTACCAGTGGTTTATATTTATATTATTTTCTTATTGAATTGTTGTGTTAATTGATACTTTGCCTTTTTACCAAAAGTGCTGTCCAGGACTTTTAATACAATTTAGCTGCAGTTATTCAATAACTGAAGAGCCTCTATGCTCCTAATAAAGGATCCATAGAGGTTTTCACCCTTCTGCCCATCAAAGAAAGACAAGTGCAATTAGTTTCAAATGCACACATGGTTCAATATGGAAGTTATCATCCCTTTAAATGTCAATGTCTTTAAGAAGGCAACCTAAAAAGGAAGGCTCGCTCAGATCAACCTTGATGTATTAGTAGATCCATTAAATGTAATCATCCAAGTGAAAACGGAAAAAAATAATATTCTGCTGTTTAAATTCAAAAAGACGCAACGGGGGAACTTAAACTTATTTAAAACAGTATTACTAGTGAGCTTTTACATGCATGACATACAGATAAGCTTATGCAGGGTTGACAAATCTTTTATAATTAAAAACTATGGGTCACATTCAATTGGCTGAATTTGAGATTCAGGAGCCCGTAAGTGTGGTTTCAGGCAAATTTGCTATTCAATTGGTGTCTTTTTGTGGGTTCCGAGTTACGGGCTTGAAAATATTGCGTCCGTCAAACTCCTAACTTACAGCCTTCAGAAGCCTTTGATCTGTCACTTTCACAAGGCTAAAATCGCTATTCAATTGCTCAATTTGCCCAAGCCCGCAAATGTTTTCACACTCATAAACCGAAAATGGAGGAGGAAATCCTATGAGGGCTAGAGAGGACTCGCAAGGGGGTTAAACACCTATTCGTACCGCTGTAAATGCAAATAAAAAAATCACTACTGCACTGTAAATAACGGGGAAAGCGATGACAGACATTAGACTTAATTGCAAATTGGCAGGAAATACATTTTAATTTTATGTGTCATTTCAGGGTTAAAACACTCTTGGGTATCAATGAGTTCATACATATTCGGTCACCCACATGGACTAGAACCTTACTGGTATTCATTTTCATAATACTTTATTCTTCATGTTTTGCGAGTCTGATCGTATATAGGACCCTTGAATCCAATTGAATGACAGGTAACTTCCATGTTCTACTGCCGTAATTTGGACAGTCTCATTTCCTATTGGCTGTATGTTTCGAAATGGGAGGTTACGGGGCTTGCTTAATTGATCATGTTCCAGCCTTCATCTGCACCGAAACAGTGCATGGTTTACGATTGTCGCTTCAAGCCTGCAACTTGTGAGCTTGAGCAATCTAATAGCCTCGCAAACAGAGACCAACGGGAGCCCACAACTCACTCGCAGACATTAAATTGAATGTGGCACCATGTCGCTCTTCAGAGAACATGAAATAGCCACAATGTAAGATTATTTGCAGAAATGAAAAACTACAACTTCGATAACCACTGCAGTTCAAGAAAAAAGTAACAGTAACAGATGTGTAAGTCGTGGGCATACTTTGTTTTGGGGAAAAACTGAATTTTTGAAGACACTGCCTTTGAGTAAAGGAATCCATTTTGTATTTGTTACATCATATCCTGAAAGCTAGATGATGCGGGCGTGTGTTTACTGTTATCAGTGGAGGAAATTATGTTTTAAGAGGGAGAACACAGAAGTTATTATTTATTATATTATTGATCATATTATTGATAACTGACACTATTGTAACAGTAGTATAAAGTAAAATGTGTACCAGAAAAAAAATCTTTGCATCAAAGTAATACCAAAACTTAAGCTGCTTAAGTTGAATAGTTCTATAAAAGTTATTGCTCCTATAAGACCGCCTTTGGGTGAAATGTTCTGCAGACAAACAGATGAAATCACATGGATGTAAACTGCATGAAAGACCAGCAGAAAAAAAGGTTGTATATCTTAGGGAAAGTTGGTGCTTCTTCTATTGGATGACTCTCATTTTAAGAAAATCTTCTTTTTTTCCGACCATGACCTCATGGACTGTAACACACCAGACACATCTTTATGTCCCTGGTCATGCAGATCCACTTGGTTTTCATGGCAGAGATACTGGAGTGGGTTGCTAGTTCCTTCTCCAGTGGGCCACAGCATATAGCTCCTGGTATTCCAAGGTGGTTTCCCATCCAAGTACTGACAAGGCCTAATCCTGCTTGGCTTCAGGGTGGTGTGACCTCTTGGTACCCTGACTGGAATCAAACCCAGGTTGCAATAACAGGGGTAGTCAATCTGATTTTAAAAAATCCTCCAAAACCAAATGCTTTTCTGTAAATCAAGCCAAGCTCCGTAATCCATATTTTAAATGGATATGGGCATAAATATTTTATTATCATAGCATTCAAAAGGATGCATGAAGGACTTTTACATAGTGATTGGGACTTAGGAAAAGAACAGCATGTCACGGAGATCTCATTTAATATTAAACAACTGCTGCTGTTTGGTATAACACTTGGTAAAAATGGTTGTGAGGTATATAACAAAACAACATCAGCAGGTATGCATGACAGAACCAAAAAAAAGCATTAACAGAGGAAAACTTGTATTTGCTTCATGGTGGATTATATCTAAGACTATAAGTCTGCCTGTAACTTGAGGAGGAGGGTTATTCCATGGAGCCTTACATTGCCATTAAATTATATTGCCAAGTGTGCTATTTGGAAACCATGGTTTGAGCGGAAGTGAATACAGATCATATCTGAATCCACAGTTTCTCGGACCTCCACCAGGCTTCCCATGCTTTTGGAAACAAAGAGTAAATGTCCATCATCATTAACACAAAACTGAATAGAATAGTTAACAATGAAAGGCTGGTATTATTTATTTTAAACTGTGTAAATATACTTTGCACGTTATCAAATCAAATACTTTAATACAGCAAACTATAAATGATACACTTTAGTGGTCCATTAATGTATATGATAAAGTTCATAATGCACTGGATGAGTTAGGAAAAAGGGCCAAAGGTCCTGGTTTGGGCTCAAGTCCCCTAATGGATCGCTCTCTTATCATGGTGAAGGGGCTGTGAGCTATACCATGTAGGGTCACCCAAGATGGGCAGGTCATAGCAGAGAAATCCGACAACTCAGGATCTACTAGAGAAGGAACTGGCAACCCACTCCAGTATATTTGCTAACCACAACCAGAGACATAACAATATGCCACCGGAAGATGAGCATCTCAGGTCAATATGTGCCTACCACATTACTGAGGAAGAGCAGAGGGCGAGTATAAGTAACACCAGATCTAATGAAGTGGTTGGGCCGAAAGGACACCCAGCTGTGGATGTGACTGGAGGGGAAAGGAAAGTCCGCTGCTGCAAAGATCAATTCAGAATAGGAACTGGAATGTTAGACCTATGAACCAAGGCAAACTGGATGTGGTCAAACATGGGATGACAAAATGTAACAAGGATATCCTGGCAATCAGTGAACTCAAATGAACTGTAATGGAGTATTTCATACCAAACAATCACCAGATCTTTTACTGTGGTCAAGAATCCCACAGAAGAAATGGAGTAGCCCTTATGATCAATCAAAGGGTGGCCAAAGCAGTGCTAGGATACAACCCAAACAAATTACAGAATAATTTAAATTCAAGCCATTTAACATCACAGTGATTCAGGTTTGTGCTCCAACCAAAAGACACCTGGGATAACTGACAAGTTTGGCCTTGGAGTACAAAATGAGGCAAGTCAGAGATTAGTAGAATTCTGTCAAGATAATTCTCTGGTCGTAGCAAACACCCTCTTCCAACAGCCTCAGAGATTACTCTACACATGGACATCATCAGATCGATAATGAAGAAACCAGATTGATTATATACTTTGTAGCCAACGATGGAGGAGCTCTGTACAATCAGCAAAAACAAGACCTGGAGCTGACTGCGACTCAGACCATGAGCTTCTAATGGCAAGGAAAACCATCAGACCAAGTAGATACAAAATATTTTATATCATCTGTAAATATGCAGTGGAAGCAAAGAATACATTTAAGGGACTAGACATGTAAGATAGAATGCCTGAAGAACTTTGGACAGCAGTTTGTGACATTGTTCAGAAAACAAAAACAAAGAATATCCCAAAAAGAAAGAAAAGTAAGTTGTCAAAAAAGGTAATGGAAATAAGAAAAGATGTGTTTAACTGAATGAAGAATTCCAGAGGATAGCAAGAAGAGACAATGAGACATTCAATAATGAGCGATGTAAAGAGATCGAATAATACCCCAGGCCCCCAGGCGCTGCATTACACAGATCAATCATACTACGTATCAGATCATTAAATGCTCTCCATTTCTGAGTACATTACAGCTATATTAGACCCTGATTATCACATACATACAACACTTTGCATAATATAATAGATCCAAACCCAGATAATAAGGTGGCAGATTATTCTTACATTTGGTCCCATACAATGAGATGGAAGAGATACTTGTACACGTGGATCTTGCGGGTCTGCATGGCAGCACACAGCTCCTTCCCACCATGGCTCAGGGAGCAAGATACGTAAAAATCTTCATAGCTGAAATAAAACAAACAGGAGATCATGTTACATGGGCCTGAGACCAGAAAAAACAATATCAATGGGGACATAAAGGAGCAAATGATACATCCATGATGCTTTTGGGATGACTGCATATATGAGAGAGTATTTACATTTCTGCAGATGCATGGATTGCAGTTATGCTTGCAAGCTACCGGCTTTTGAAAATGTGCAGTGAAAGGGGGGGGGGGGGGGGGGGGGTGGGGGGGGTGAGTTGTCAAATATATCCATTTATTTAACAAATGTCATATTCCTCTTCCTCCTTTGTATAGATGATAAGAACATGCCCTAAGGAAATATCAGACAAGATGGAAACTTTTTATACACAGTGTTCAAAAATTAAAATTTTCTATTAAAATGTTTTATGTTCATTGAAAACACAACTGCCAATATGGTTCGTTACACACTTCACAATTCTGTGGGGCTTTTCCTAAAATACAGTGGTCATTTGTAGTGGTTAAACAATAGTGTCATATGTTTATATAGTCATGGATTAGCAATAAATGTTTAATTGAACAAAATTATTTTTATGTAACTTTTAACACTTATATTTTAATGTCCTTATTGTTCCCTTAAGAAGAGTAAGTAGGCAGAGACAGTTATCAGGACAACATATGACTATTTTTGTTTAGTTTTTCTCACCTTATGGGTGATAGGTGTAACCAGACGCAGACTCCTTGCTCATTGGGCTCTAAGGAGTACAGCTGCAACCACACTGTCGAGGCCCACAGAGACCAAAAAGTACGTCTGGGGTTTGCTGTTTCTCCTGTTTAGTGTAGAATTGCCTGGTATTTCTGGGCTGGGTCACTCTTGAGTGAGACAAGCCTGATATATTACAGGATATTTCTCCCTGGGCACAAGTGAGCTAAAAGAGACTCTCTGAGTAGGTAACCAAACCTATAGAACAAACCGACTTAGGTGTTGTTCGTTGTCAGATTGAGCGCCTCTACTCTTTTTGCAACATATGAATACTCATATCAGCAAAATCTTCTCACCAGATCCTCTGGTCACTTGAGAATAGAAAACCAACTGTAGCTAAAGCTAAAATACCATAGTGCTCACGGTATAGTCCAGTTCAATATAGTGGAGGAGGCTCAGTCCATTAACACCTGTGCATATATAGTTCCATAAAATTCCAGCAGTATAAAAGTGGAGAATATCACATATATAGTTGTCATAACTGTGGGTTGTCAAAAGTTGTTGCTAACGCTGAAGCCCTCGCAAAGCGAGGGCCTCAGTTGCTAGCAAGGAGCGCCAAAGGCGCTCCTTGCCAGCAACTGCGGACCTCGCAACATTTACGGACTTACGACACACAAATACGAGACGTGGGACTTAGAAAAAAAAACATTACGACCTTGCAAAATTGCGACTTTAACGGCCAACCCGCGCGAACCTCAAAACATTCAAAACACAATAAATACACACAACAAACACATAAAAAGCTTACCCACAGCAAGAGGGGGCACACAGGACCTCTGTAAGTGAAGTTACACCTCCATTTAAGTCCAAATTCCAGAGTTTAGACACCCCAAAATCACCTAAGCGAGAGAAAAAATGGCCACCGAAAAAAACTAAAACGAGGCTACAGGACCCTAAACACGCAAAATACCCCCAAACACATACAGATTTGCCAAAAAAGCCAGACGAGGTCCAAGAACAAGGACGCAAAATCACGAGCAGCCATAGGCGCCATTTTAAAACACTAACTTACATAATGCGGAAGTACACAGCTACCCTAAAGGATTTGGCTCGCGCACGCACACTATTTACACTACACACTGCACACATTGCTCACACGGCAGCTCCACAGCACTTAAAACACACATTGTATGCTGCAGCAACATGAAAACAGATTGTCAGCTCTTCAGCATAATGCTTCCTGCATATATTACTTCCAAATTGGTCAAGTATATTCCTTTATTAATGTATTATTTACTTCATTACCATACGCAAAACAGCATTAGCTCACTTACAATTTAATTCCCGTCATTTTTTGACGGGCAATATTCTAGTTACATATAAATCATGGTGGGTTCCAATGGTTTATTGGTAGCCACAGTCCAACCGTGCGGAGTACCATTTGGCCTCCGTGTACAGTCCTGTATTCCGTCCTCCTATATGAAAATCATAGTCACTTGAAATATGCTCAGTCTCGAATTAATGTGTTGGAAATATGCTCAGTTTCTCATCTGAGAATAGGATGAGGACGCAGCTTTGAAAAAGACTTAAACACTAAAAATCGAAGTACTGATTTTATTGTTACTCATTATAATAAATATATAATTACAATACAGTTGTATGAAAGCCACTGTAGCCCTTTTTTTGGTAGACAGAAGCGTGGGAAGACTTGTTTTTTATCTATCAATAATTCAAGCTCTTTCTTGTGAGTGAGACTCCTGCTGCACACAAGTTATCAATGGCCCTATACACTCAGCTGTTACGGTGTCATGGTGCTCAGTCTGTCCCCACATCCATTCTCTGTCCAAGCCATGTGACAGGTGTTGGTAGGACAGATAAGAGAGGGAGGGGTATCAATGGATTGAGGGTGGGAAGAGGGAACATTTCATAAATGACTGCCTTTGTTACAAGTTAGTGTTTGGCAAAATCATCCTAAGACAAACACAGAAGAGTTTAGGGAGACCAAATAGGCCAAGTGGAAGAGAGATGGTTGAGTGAAAGATGCAACAGAAGGTTGGCATGTGAGAGATGCAGGGAAGCTGGCATGCCCGAGGCTTGGGGGAAGGAAGCAAACAAGCTGAGAAAGGAATAGGGGGCACGTGAGCTATGGAAAAGGAGGGAGAGAAGCCAGCACCCAGCTGTATGCCTCATACTGCAGCCCCCCCCCCCCCCCCCCCCCCCACAAGCATATTCACAAGACAAGTAGTAGCATACTTATTAAGGGAGGGGTGAGAGTGTGGAGAGAAATACCAAAGGTCAACCCCCGGCTACCCCTCCCAAATCTCCTCCTCTTTCCATTGCATTGCAGAGAATGAAAGGCAACTCAGACAAAAGGGAATTAGCCCCCTCCCCATGCACACAGCACCACACACTTCTGAAACTGCCTGATGCTTCAGCCTAGGACCAGCAGAGCCTAGAACTAACCATCTGTCACTGGCTGGAGAGGGGGGAAGGCAGGAGAGGAGGGAGAGGCTGGGAGAATGAGGAAGCCACTGGACCAGCCCAGAGAATTCCAGCACAGCTGTGAGCACAGGGAGCGGCACAATCAACTGCTCGCTATTCATCCTATAATACTAAAGAAAAAAGTAACACTGCAATACAGAGACACTGACAGAGTAAAGGGGGGGGGGGGGGCAGACTATACAATGTACATAAAATAAGAGCACAAAAATGGCAATGATTTTTTGCAGGGTCGAAGACTAAAGTGTAATGGGTGTAGATAAAGGGAACAGCAGTGGTAATGACGAACACACTAAATGAATTCAAGTATGCGTCAGATATGAATATGGGTACCCTTAGGGGTTATTAATCCATGTTGTTTAAGTAGATAAAATGGGCAAAGTACATGTTTTTGTATCCTGTCTACTGACAGGTCTCTGTTTCTATACAATAAACATTTAGTTAATCTACAATGCTAAAACATATCACATAATCTAACTGCATTAAGTATTTCTGTTTCCTGGTCTGTGCATATCACTTGTGGTGTTCACTGGATTTATATTAATCACTTTATATATAGGCCCACTGTTATTTCACCAGATATAGGGCAAAAAACTCACAAAAAATACTGATATTCCTTACAACAGGGCTTGGCGAATTTATATAAAACTCAAAATTAAGCCAGTGTATTGAGAAGACAGATAAACTTTTTTTAGGATCCAGGATAACTAATCTACATGGAAGCATATGCATAATAACTAAATAGAAGCCGGCATGAAAATTCTAGCAGCCATGGATCCCTGGCTCCTGACATTTGTCAACCAAAATGGAGTAATCTTCTTTTATAAGATGCCAAAAGCAAATATATAATAATAGTATATTATAATGTTGGACTCGAGTTGCAGGTAACAATTCTAAACTAATTGGATTATCTTTGTGTGGCAATTTAAAGGACCACTGAAAATTGGGGACATTTTGACATGTTTTTGAAGTACGTAACACACTAATAACATAGCAGCCGTGAGCATGAGAGCATTTTTAGAGACCCAGGCTTGTATGAGGAGTGATTCTACCTTGAACTACTAGTTTGTCTGTACCCTGAGTGGGAGGGTTATCCTATTGAAGCTTGAGGAATACCTGAGGATTTAGGACTAGAATGTCACCTCCAGCAATAAAGTGGTAGGACGCTGAGCATTACATATTACATTTAATCCTTTTAGTGGTTACATGAATCTTTTAGAAAGATAATTTGTGAAATGGAAGTGAATATTTCTCCCATGCGGTTGTATTTGAGTTATTTCTCTTTTGTCATGTTAGCTCCTGGTGTAGGCCTCACCTTGTAGCCCAGGTGATGGGGATTCGATGTGCAGCATAGACAGTGAAGGCGAGGGGGCTGTTGAGAAGACAGGCATCTTGAGTCACGGTCTGCTTGTGCTCAGAGTGGAGCATCGTCTGGAAGTCAGCATTGAAAGTGCTGCTATACAGCTGTACCAGATCCAATATGGCTGCTGTGAGGCTCTCCACAACCTGCTCTGTAAAATACACGCACAAGGGACACTGTTAAACAAAGAACTAAACAAAATAACACTGCAGATTTAAATTGTCATAAAACAATATAATACTTATTGTGTTAACCTTAATTACATTAGCTGTGATTTTTAATCCAAATGGACAAATATGCATCAAAACTCGTGTGTACCAAGGAAAAAGTATTTTGTTAATTAGAAAATATTTGTATTAATATTGGTTCTAAAACACACAAAAAATAATTTCCACACATACTGATCAGATACAAAATTCCAAATGTACAGTGAAACAACATAATCTGCCACCCTGTGCTAAAATACCAAGATGTAATGATACTAATCTAGACTCCAGACACACTCTTATTAGTGGTGAGAAATCCTGATACTGAACTGTAACAACTTAATATACCCTGGCATGCTGGAAAAAGAGGCTATATACCATACACCAGTGGTGCCAAAACTTTTGGACTACGTAAAGATTGACTAGGAGCTTGGAGGATCACTTGAATATACTGCTGATGAACTTCAAGGACCACTTAATGTTTTTTCTGCCTGCTTCTTGGCAATTGTAATGTGCTGTGATATCTTTGAATATAGCCCATGAACTTATAAAACATAACATTTCTTTGCACTTGTGTATTACTTTTTTTAAGCATTTTTGATTATTTTTTCAGAATTTATTTATAATTCTATTTTTTTCAATGGATAATTTGAATGGGGTTCATGGACCTTTCGGTAAATGTATATAAAAGGTTTACAGTTTATAGACTTAATTTTGGTAAATGTATGCATTTCAACAGAAGAAGGCATGTATGTAAAAGTAAAAATATAACACATTATAACAATTGGCAACACAACTGGATATATTATAAGAAGCCGCCAGGTAGAAGTGCCAGAACCAGACATACTGTAACAGACACAGACATACTGTAATAGACACGGGATAGAGAAGACCAAGACATACTGTAATAGACACAGGATGGAGAAGACCAAGACATACTGTAATAGACACAGGATAGAGAAGACCCAGACATACTGTAATAGACACAGGATAGAGAAGACACAGACATACTGTAATAGACACGGGATAGAAGACCCAGACATACTGTAATAGACACAGGATAGAGAAGACCCAGACATACTGTAATAGACAATAGATAGAGAAGATCCAGACATACTGTAATAGACAATAGATAGAGAAGACCCAGACATACTGTAATAGACACGGGATAGAAGACCCAGACATACTGTAATAGACAATAGATAGAGAAGATCCAGACATACTGTAATAGACAATAGATAGAGAAGACCCAGACATACTGTAATAGACACAGGATAGAGAAGACCCAGACATACTGTAATAGACACAGGATGGAGAAGGCCCAGACATACTGTAATAGACAATAGATAGAGAAGACCCAGACATACTGTAATAGACACAGGATAGAGAAGACACAGACATACTGTAATAGACACAGGATAGAGAAGACACAGACATACTGTAATAGACAATAGATAGAGAAGACCCAGACATACTGTAATAGACAATAGATAGAGAAGACCCAGACATACTGTAATAGACAATAGATAGAGAAGACCCAGACATACGGTAATAGACAATAGATAGAGAAGACCCAGACATACTGTAATAGACACAGGATAGAGAAGACACAGACATACTGTAATAGACAATAGATAGAGAAGACCCAGACATACTGTAATAGACAATAGATAGAGAAGACCCAGACATACTGTAATAGACACAGGATAGAGAAGACCCAGACATACTGTAATAGACACGGGATGGAGAAGACCCAGACATACTGTAATAGACACGGGATAGAGAAGACCCAGACATACTGTAATAGACACGGGATGGAGAAGACCCAGACATACTGTAATAGACACAGGATGGAGAAGACCCAGACATACTGTAATAGACACAGGATAGAGAAGACCCAGACATACTGTAATAGACACAGGATAGAGAAGACACAGACATACTGTAATAGACAATAGATAGAGAAGACCCAGACATACTGTAATAGACAATAGATAGAGAAGACCCAGACATACTGTAATAGACACTGG
>CM050164.1:159186962-159264462 GCA_027410445.1 Discoglossus pictus | reverse complement strand
ATGTCGAACCTTGTGAGCTGAAACAAGGAATTCATCTGACAGCCGTGACTATAAAGCTTCGACATTACAAGAACAGGCCATTAGAGACCACATTTCACTGGATGATTGACTAGGTTTAATCAGACTAAACCAAGATGTTTCCTGGCTCAGGGCTTCTCTCACCTGCTGATGGTCTGTTTAACAGGTCTCTCCTGGAGATGAATATGATGGTTCAGAGTGGATGGGCTCTGACTGTCACTGGCCTGAGATAGAGAAGGAGCATTGCATGACAAATATAAGTCCCTCTTAATGAAAAATAAGGTACATAATTCCAGCAATATAACAAAAGTTCAGTACGATATGTGCAGTGTACTATAGATCAATATATTATAACTTGCATATTGTGAAAGGGATAAGTACAGAACAGTTTCATGAAACGGGATATGTAGTCCCAAATAACATACATTTACAAGAGCATGTTTCATACATTACAAAAGTTTTGCTTGCATGGAATCATTTTTATTTAAAGAAACTGACAACTAAAGCTATTCTGAAAGAAATAATATACAATGGATTTAATTCAGCATAAGCTTAGCAGTGTAGTCAAAGAGTTTAGAGATGGAGAGTCCCTATCTATCTATATATTATATTACATTGTTTTACATAATACGTTGAGTATAAAAGCATAAGGTTATTTGAGTTCAGCAGTTAGCAAGTCTTCATATGATCCCTTGTTTCCTATAACATGTATGAAAGAGTAGGACCAAACAATCATCCCTAGCCATATAAACAACTTTTCAAATGTTTTTTAATTGCACAATAGAAAGTTTGGACTTGAATGAAAGTTATTTCTGACCAATGAATGTAATTATTAAACATATATATATATATATATATATATATATATATATATATATATATATATATATATATATATATATATATAAGGCGAAATACTGTTGCAAATGCTTTTACTAATCTAAGAATAACATGGTTTTCAAGCTGTACTGCACACCATGACCCTCATTAAATTGCTCTGTTCGGGAGATCCTGGCTCGCAAGTGGAGGTCACAAGTTATTTTGCTATTCAATTGGCAACTTCTTGCGGGCTCCGAACGCATTACTGGCTCAGAGCTGTGATTTATATCGATTTGTCAAATCGCTAGTTACTTCCCTCCATGCCAAATCGCAAATCGCTATCCAATTGCTCCGAATCTCCCTCGCTAACCACTCCGTCAAGCCCGCAAATGGCTAACCTCGAAACACAGATTAATGGTACCAAGGAGGTCTCGCAAAGAGCTTACTTATGAATCGAAGCACTTTAAAAAGCAAATAAAAATGCAATACTGTACTTTTATTAAGAGTGAAAGTGATGTTAGGTCTTAGAATTAACAGCACAACATTCTCCAATACTTTATTTCATGTTCAATTGTCATTTTATATTGATCACGGCAATCAATGTGAAGTCCTACGGGCTTCAACCTCCAAGCCCGTAGGACTTTGTAAAAAACAAAATTTTTCATTGAGGTCCTACGGGCTTGAACATGATCGCTGGCGCAAGGCCGTAACTCGTGGTTCAAGCCCGTAGGACTTCAATGAAATCCAACCTCCACATTTCATTGAAGTCCTACGGGCTTGAACCACGAGTTATGAGCTCATGTTCAAGCCCGCAAATGCTACTGTCAATAGCATGGTTTCTGACTTTTGTGAACGGCGCCTAACTTGAGGGCCCAGCCAATTGAATAGCAGCGCAAAAGTAGACCTAATGGAGCATGCAACTCAATTGCAGGCATTTAGCCATTTACGATCGAGTTGCGAGCCCCGATTTGAATGAAGCTCCATGGTAGGTTTCTAATGGTGGCTGGTGGGATTGTCTTGCCATCATGGAGGAGGAAGCTGGGAAGCACCAGAGCTATGGGGGTTAAATAAAGAACAAGAAACAGATGCAGTTTTATCACTTTCCTCCTGGCTTTGAAAATGTATAAAAGTTACAGACTTATTTAATATGCTTCTATTATTATCATGCCATTTTGCCCTGCCAATCCAATAAATTACCACATTCGGTGCAACATTACTGGAAGTTAAATTTTGCAGACACAGAGAATATGACTGGCCAGGAAATTTAAATTATTTCTGGTGTATTATATCAAAGCAACTCATGGGAATAAACTGCACCCAAGTTACAATCTAATGTCTTTGGACAGAGGACTATGTTCCCTTATTTGGTGTATATGCAGCAAGATACAAAAATGATGGCAGAGAATTAAATGCTATATTAAACACCCAAACAGATCCATCTTACATTCTGTGCTGAACGGAAAATGCTAATTAATGAACATAATTAATGGCATAGTCAAATTACACATAGCAACAAACTGAAAGCATGCAGCAATCCGTCAATCAAGTAATATCAAAATGTAATAGGATAGTGCTTTACAAAAAATGGCACATTCTATTAAAACGGTATACAAATTATATCAGAAATATACACATACAGATTATATATAAAAAAAATGTCTTCCACACCCACAGAGACACCTGGTACTAGCCAATAGAAACACTGCATTTAAGTACAGTTTTTAATCCTATACTAAACTTCCATTCATTAGCAGCACAGTGCAGAGATCCAGAACAGCAGGAAAGAGAGAGATGTGTGGTGGGTAGAAAAGACTACAAATCCCATGACGCTTTACTGCTGAGACTGAATTCCCATACTTTGCTACAATGTTATTGCTGCTTGTGATTGGCTAAAACAAATTATGAATTTTATGCTAATTTAGCTTGGATTTTCGGGAGTATTTCTTCTCAAACTCAACTGCCAAAAAACTGAAGAAAGTTTGCAAACTTTAGATTAAGTTTATTAATGTTTATTTTGGGATTCAAAAAATTATGCATTCACTACAGATTCTCCACTATAAGATACATTCATAATCCATGAAACTTCTATATACCTTTAAAGATTTTGAAGACACTAAACTTTAATCTAATTCACAAACATTCAATCTTCAGTTATACATAGATATTCTTTTAAGGGGGCTATTGAAAAAAATGGTGTTATATAAATGTTTTAACTAGATAACAATAATTTAATCCTCCTCAATGCAACTTTCATAACATTTACACTTTGCTTACTTTTGAAAAGTCCCCAGTGTATATATATTTAGGAGAGTTTATATCAAGGAGCATAAAACTAAGTCACCTAGTTAAAATATTTATATAAAATAAACAGATTTTGCATGAAGAGTCCCTTTAAAATACACATAGTGAAACACTGGAAATTTGTTATCAATATTTCAGTCTAAAAAAAATAGCAATCACAAAAATTGATCATCAACTACATTCTAATATTTTTAATTGAGCACAATTAATGGTAATTTGTTACAGGTTATTTTTTCTCATATAAATAGATTCTACTTTATTTATGGATTCCTATACAAATCTTGGCCAATTTTGAGTTTACAACATTAATCATAATTGTCAATCGCTGTCCTGCAAAGAATTAAATAAATATTTCCCATAACAATTGTATTTATAAAGAAAAGCGGAAAAATTGCAATCATTCCAGATAACTGAATTTTGAAGACTGGGAACGTTATACAACAAATGCTGTTTTTTTTATATCAGATTCCCTTTGGGGAAGAGGCGAGAAAAGTTGATTCTCCATCAGTGCACATTATTAGCAACAACTGCTATATCTGAAGCAGGTTTTGAACTCCTCCAGCACTCATCCTGCCCACAAATTGCCTGGTTTTCAATACTTAAACAATTGCAATAATGTGATTCATAGTGTGAGAGATTTGGAAGGGACAGAAAATAGCTATTTTACTGCTGGACATAGTACATTGTGTTATTAAAGGGACGCTAAAAGCGTTTCTTACTTTGCTGCATCTGAAACATGTACACCTTTTTTCAAAAAATAAAAAAACATTTAAATGATCTAGGGGCTTGTCCTTGTAAGCCAATGAGCAGTGATCTAGAGGTATGACTACCAATAATATCTACAGACATACATATGCTCTGTGCACTTCCTGTTAGGAAAAAAATGGTTTAAGCTTCATTAAGACTAACATTTTCATGCAGAACACAACTACTGTAATGTTTAAAGCGTGCTCTTTTAAATGTATAACAAATAATTGTGTAATATGTCCTTTTAATGAAAAATAATATGTTACAGTTAGGACCATTCTAGCTCATCTGCAGTGCATGAAGATCTGATCACTCACCGTCCTGGACAGATCCCCTCGTACTTCCTCCTTCCTCATCAGCTGAAGTCGTACGTCGGTGTCAAACTTCCTGCACTGCTGGATATGCTCGTGGCTTCCCAGGGGTTGCTCGCTGCAAAAAGATCAACCGACAGTCATTTGGAGGAATAAAGGAGGATCTCTATTATTTTCCGAGCAGTACTGAAGAATTAGATGGACATTGATTTTTGAGCTAGTTATACTGGGGGGCAATCATTCAATGAGAGGCGATGCAAATCAGACAGAATGGGCTACCATTCGATCCATAACCATTTTAAACATGGCTTCCTTTAAACTTATGCTCGCTGCATTACACAGCTTTTATGCAAAGCCAAGGCTGGATTATACACAAGCTGGGAATCCTATCCACGTATAGCCGTTTCAAGCTTATTGGCTATTATCAGCATGGAGCGGGATCTCAGCTTGTGTTGTGGATCTTATGAGTAGATAGTTCACCACAACAATCATTTATAATATGGTGGGCAAAAGAGCGATAGAAGCCCTCCACCGTACAGTAAATAAATAGTACATCTGTGTTCACAATTGAATGTCTAAAGCAAGTAAAATAAAACTGTTTCCAGCTCAGAATTCCACGAAAAACAGTTATTACACTGCATTCTGGGAAGCTGAGCAGGGACATGCAAATATATCCACAAATTATATTTATATATATATATACATATGAAGATTTGTCATGGTATTTTATATGTTTCTCTTAAGTAAAACAATGTTTTTTGACACCTTAAACCATTTTTATAATTAGTTTCACATTTAATGGTGGTTAGTATGAGTTCACTGCATTATTGCTGCTTCTTTCCTGTAAATCTTTTACAAGAAAACCATTTACAAGAATGGCCCCATTTTCAAAACAGAGCCACAGAGAGAGAATTAGAGGTAGATTTGGTGTTGAAATAGTTAACATATTATAAGGCTAATCACTGCAAAATTGACTGAATATACAAAAATTCCACAATAATACATTTTAAGGAGTAACAGCAAGTTTTAAAAATACATATAAAAACTAACAAATTACATATTTAGTCTAGAGAGCAGCCTCTACAGAGCAGTCTAGTTTAGTGGTTGTCAGAAGCCCACCTTAAGACAAGTGCCAGACCCTGAGACTCTATCTATCCATGTCTCCTCTATTCCTCCTCCAAGGAATGTGTCATCTAAAATTGTCAGTGCTTTCAACAGGTGTAATGGAGTGCTCATTATTTTATAAGGCTACATCCTTCTTAAAGGGACGTGGTCACCCAACAGGAAGTTGATTTCATTTTAAAGAACGTTAAAAACCTGGGCCCTCATTCAATTGCTATTTTGGCCAATTGAATAGGGGTCTAAATAAGCACATAACATATTTTTTTAAGTAAGTTTTTACTTAGTAAGCATCTATCTAAAAGCAAGGTTTTCACTAACTAAAAACTTATTTAAAAAATATATGTTATGTGCTTATTTAGAGCACTATTCAATTGGCCAAATCGCAATTGAATGAGGGCCCTGGTATTTATTGTACGAGCAGTATTTTTCTACACTAGTAGTACAGGGGCGCAGTATTCTCTATGTGCGGCTCAATATGCTAATGTGCAGCTCAGAGTACTTTATAAGGGTGGGTAAGTGGTCCAGTTGCGAGATAACATTACAGGTCTTTAATTAGCACATCAAAGCAGCTTTTTAATATGTATGATTCACTCGTTTGCATATAAATGCAGCAACAACAACATGGAATTACCCAGAATTGATTCACTTTAGAATTAAATGGATAATACAACATACAGTCTGTTTTTCATGCTTCTAAGAATAACCAAAAAAACAACTCAAGAGTCCCTTTAAGAAACAAAATTCAAAATACGCTCTCTGCATTTCCTGTTAGTTTCAATAAAGTTTACATATTTTTTTCATGGAAAAAAATATTTTGTGATGTTTAAAACATGCTCTTTTAAATGCTTGAAGAAACAGTTGTGTCCCATGTCCCTTTACATTAGTTTGTCCGTCATCAAGTTTACTTATAATACATTACAGAACAAAATGCCTTTGGTGGAACTTTAATACATAGCTAACAAGAAAAAAAGAGGAAAAAAATAAAATATAGAGAAGTAGTAGTCAGACGTCTCACTCCTGCTCTGTTGGCTCCTATTGTCCGATGATTTCCGACTGGTGGGTCAGGGACAGGACAAAGTGACACTGGGGATATTTATACATGGACACGGCTCATATGGTCACAACACTTATCTATGGAGTTCCTGCAGCCTCCGCTGGGGTTTGATGGGATCAAACAGGAGGTCCTGTATAATATATAACCCGTTCCTTTTTATGGCTAGTATTAGATAATTTCCTTGATGATTCCACTTCCTTAAACAGGTAGTTTAGAAGGAAACATCCGGCAGTGGAACCTTGATAAACAACCCCATCCTTGGATATAGTTTAAAGGGATTTGTCACTACCTAAAAATGAGATGAAGATCCCTTGTTCTTGCAGGTATGTCTCTTTTATTACTTTACTTTCACACTGCACATATTGCATAGTTAAATTGTAATTGAGGTTGAAAAGAGGTTTTAGTTCAGGGCCTGTATCCTGGTGCATTGAGGGTAGACTAGCCCATTGGGAAATGGGTAGGGGAATCATATTGCCACATGGGAAATGTGGCCAGGTGGGTGGTGAGATGAATAGCCCCAAAACATAGGGCCATAGTGTACCACCATGCTTCATATTATAGCACATGTCTCTGCCTCATCCTGTATACTATATGTACTTCCACACCTGCCCACTTTTCCCATGTGGCAATATGATTCCCTACCCATTTTCCAATGGGGCGGTATGGCATCTATGGTGGCACAATGCACCAGGACCCAGACCCTGGAAAGGGGTACATGACATAAAACCTTTTTAGATCTCCTCTGATCTGTAATATGCGGATTAATTGATAATTGATGGGGAGGAAGGCAAACCCAAGTGCAATTTTGCCAATTGTCTCATAAGGGGAAAACAAAAAAAAATCCTTCCTGACCCCAGATACTGGCGATCGGATCCCTCCCTGGATCAACACTCTCTCTCTAATTGTGCCCTTTTTATTTAAAATATATCCAATCCCTTTTCAAAGTTATCTATGATAACCTCAAGAGATGTCATGAAGATATTGCTGTCCTAGAGTATAAATCCCTTACTCTTCTCTCCTTCAACCAGCATATATTAGCAGCTCACTTTATGGATCGCTGTGGTCATACATTTCAGATATGTACATTTGAAGAATTACACTTTTTTAATGTAGAAAATAATAATACTTTCAAATCAACATTTTTGTTTTCAGTTATCTACTTTCGAAGGGAAGATTTTATATGTATAATGGGAATGTGGAAGCTATAAATGCCAGTACTTTAGAAATAAGGCAACGCTCATTACTTAAAGGGATGTGGAAGGTTTCTGGATTTCCCTACAAATATACATATGTATCGATGCACTTTATGTTATTAAGAAGTGCTTAAAAGCTCTGTTTTTTTTCTGTCTAAAATAGTACTTGCTTGGGTCTGCCCTCGGCAGCTCATGAAGACACAGACTCTGAAGTGCACCAATCAGTGATCATCTCTCTCATGCTGCAGAATAGTTCTGAGAGATGGTCACTGATTGGCTAGTATGAGACACTGTACAGCAAGTACTACAGAGTCGGTATCTTTATGAGCTACAGAGGGCAAAACAAAGAAGGTACTATTTGTATTATTTCAGGAGGAAAAAACAGGGCTTTTAAGCACATCTTAATAAAATAAATGACATAAAATCAAACCGACAAACAGTTATATTGTACTTCTTTCTAATAAGAGCATGCCCATTATCAACCTAAATTATTCAAAGGAACATACAGAAAGAGAAACTCATCACAGAGGGTCTTTAAAGGAACATAACATTCTCTGTCCCCTTCTGGATCTCTACCTTGTCGTGATGAAGGGGCTTGTGTACCTCAATGAAGCTGTGAGATATACCATGTAGAGTCATCCAAGATGGGCAGGTAATAGCAGAAAGGTGAGACAAATCACGGTCCATTAGAGAAGGAACTGTCAACCCACTCCAAGAACACCTTAATGGATAAGCACGACCAGGACATAGGGATAAAACTGTCTGGCGTGCTGTGGACCATAAGGTCAAAGAGAGTTGGACAACTGAACGACTTAACAACAATAACAACATTACGTAGAATGCATTAAAAAGAACCAGTTATAACACTGCACCCAACACACATGCAGAATCTGTACAGGTAAGTACTTGAGCGTCCAATGTTCTGATATCTTAGATGATAAAACATGGGAGGGCCTCTTGGGAAGTGATGATACAGGAATCTCATGTTCTACTAGAGCAGGTTAGTTTTACAACACAGCACCTAGTTTTATTATCAATTCCTAAGGCTCTCCCCTATTTTACCATGTAACCCTTACACTGCCAATGAAATGACTGAGTGGAGCTTTCTTTAGATCTATGAACTTTTAACAGAATTGATTTCTGATTTGGAGCTGTCCGGGTAACAATTACCCAGCCACCAACATTCATAAATATTACTTGTGCCAGGAGGCAAATCAAGGGAGAGAATAATATCTGCCAGCCCCAGAAGTGCCAGTTTATCTCACTCAGGAACCCGACAGGATACCCCACCCGCAACTGCCCACCCAAGCTACTAATCTCAGCACCTCCTGCATCCTGTAACATGGGAATCAAGGTGGAGTGTGCACAGGGTGTAGGGTGAAGGGTGTACTTAGCAGGAATATACTGGGCGGGGATATACACACATACATTAACTATTTTGGTGGAAGCTGGTAACTGCTAGTGAATCAGTAAGGTTTGGAAACATCTCTATACATTAAAGTGGCAATAAGCACATTTTATACATTGCAAAACATGTTTATTTTGTTTCCATGAAAAAAAAAATCATCTGAAGTTAATAAAAAATAGAATTTACCATTTCACTGGCATAGGGGCCAGCAATGCATTGATGGCCCCTCTACTATTCAAAGGGTTAATTCACAGAACAGTAGCTGCATCTGAATATGTGTTTTCCACCTTTGACCTTTTAAAGGTCCACAGAACAATTAAATAATACATATGTTTCAAAACTTTAAGTTTGACTAAGAGCATTAATTAGGGAATAAACAATACAGGGATTCATGATACATTGGTGGATAATGCGTGTGTGAGAGGGGAGTTTAATTTTCTGGCAATTTTCTATAAGATATAAAGAATGATTTGCTCTTACCTAGGAGTTCAGATAGCAGAGGGACCCTAATTTTCTGCTGCACTGGCAGTAACTCCGCCACTGTGTCTAGTCTATGTATGCAGTGAAATGCACTGAAGACAATGGACCCAGTGCATCAAAGTTTATTAGTATTAATTAATTAATAATATGGGTAGATCAGTAAGGCTGACTTTAATTTTAGTTTACTGTAGTAAGAAGCATTTTCTTTAATAAACTCAATTGATAGTGGACTTGTTTTTACCTAATGATACTTTATTGGTATTCCTCTGTGTCACTTTAAGCTTTGTCTCTCCAAAAGGCAGAATATTTTATTTTTAAAATATTAAGAGCAGGGACTTATCTGAAGACCTGTGGCACCATTGAAATGGACTGCCAAGCAAAACAAAAAGAGTAGAGATGCTCATTTGAAAATGAGCACCACATAATTAGGTTTATTCGATAGCTCACTTGCGCCCTTCACAGGGAGAAATATCCTGTAGTATATCAGTCTGGCCTCACTCACTAGAGTGATCCAGCCCCAAAATACCAGGCAATTCTACCCTGAACAGGAGAAACCGCCAACCCCAGATGTACGTTTCTGCCTCTGTGGGCCTCATCAGTGAGGTGCAGCTGTACTCCCTAAGGCACAGTGAGCAAGGGGTCCACGTCTGGTTCCCCCTATCACCCATAAGGTGAGGAAAACTATTGCAAAAGCAGCAGTAGGGCAGGGGAGTTGTACAATTATTACCAGTCAAGCGGCCTTTCCAACCCACCTACCAAGTCATATTTCTTGAGAATAGGAGATTATTATATTTGCCGATTGGCCCCAGGTGCTATGAATATATTGTCTTTAGGGTAAGCCATGTGCAAAAGAAGACTAGGCATGCTCAGATCCCAAGAAGTAAATCAGTCTAGTTACTTCATGGTGGTTGTGCATTTTTAAATTGCATTCTATTGATAAAGTACTTGTTATTACCCATAATTCTACATTATACCATATTTGGCACTTTAGAAAATCTATCAAGAATGATCTTGTTGGCCAACTAAAAGTTTTCACATACATGGATGAATTTTATCAATGCGCCACACCAGGGTCAGTCTCTTAAGGTTGGCACTGAGCATCCACTGACTGTATTGTTTTCTCAGCCCTGGCACATGGCCTGCTTGGCACTCACTTCTGCAAAAACTCCTCCAGCCCGCACAGCTTGAGCACGTAGTCAGACACATCGAGGTCTTGCAAGTCATCACTAGTATAGCAGAGAGTCTGGTAAATTAGGAGATCAACTGTAGAGGAACCTGGGGATAAAAATAGGGTCATGAAATAACATGGAGAATACTGGAGACCATGCCTGACAGAGACATTGATCCTGTGAGGCTCTAATAATGGAGAAACCTGCTTCTATCTAGGCCTATGTGTGTGTCTTTTAGGACTGCGTCCCTTAAGGGGTGGAGACCAGCAGGTTAACTGGAAGTGTACAAGCTGATGTCTGAAAATGTTGGTTTTCAAAGTAATTTAAAAGCAGTTAACTAAAGATCAATGCTTAATAAAGAACATGGTGCTCTACAATTACTTATAATAACGTACTTATAATAACCATGCTGCACCTTATAATTATGCTTAGTATCTATATATGGATAATGAAAGAACCAATATAGTTCAAGAATATTTGCACATTTGTGAAGTATATAACAAGCTAACAACATTAGAAGCTGTTTAAGCTATAAAAATAAACACCTTTAGTTTGATATATTTAGGAAATTCTATCTGGTCTGGTTTCTGATAAATTGAAGCCCCCAGGGTTCAGCAGAGGTTTTAAAATGTATATTTTCTGAATAAGAAACTAACATTATAACTTGCTCCTTATCAGATTCCTTGTCATATTATGTATTTATATATACACAGTATATAATGTTATCCTGTTGTACAGTGCACATGAAGCTTAGTCTGTACCGGACACTGTTTCCAAGTAATAAAGGATTTGGGAGAAGAACTCACAGTCACAAGTGAAGGTAAGAGGATCCCGCAGGGTGTCACACAACACAGTGATCTTCAAGCTCACTCCAGGACCCAAGTGTTCAGGACTCAGGTTGACAGGACTCCAGACAATGCCAGTAAGTCGGTGATCTGTGACACTGTGATCTGAGCGCAGGCTGAGGAAGGGCAAGGATAGAAGGAGAGAAGTCAAGAGAATGAGATGGGAGAGCAAGCAGAGACATTGTGGGTGGAAGATAGAGTGAAGAGACAGAGGAAAACTTTATAAAGAAAGAGAAAAGAGAGCAAAAGAAGAGATGTGGAGATAGAAGAAAAGAATAGAGCAGAGAGAGGGAGAAACAGAAACAAGAGCGGGTGATATGTAGTAGCAATACAACATAAGAAAAAAGAGATGAAAGAAAAGAAGATGCAAAAGAGTGGATGTGAGAAGAAGTGAGGCAGCACAGAGTGAATTATACAGGGACTTCAGAATATAAAGTCTATAATACTTTCTTCCAAAAAAGTACTATTGCTGAATGCAAGAGGCAAATATAGTGAGATAAGCACAATACTTCCATACTTTGGGTATAACTTTAATGTAATACCACATACATAGTTGTCGTATTGCGAGTTCATTGGTAAAGCTATGTTAAAAGTTACAGGCTTGCGCATGTGCAATGAGCGCCTATGGTGCTCATCGTGTCGCCCGCACGACTTTGCTGCAATGAGCGCCGTAAGCGCTCCTTGCAGTCCTCGCAATTGTGCCCTTTTAGGGTCCCACCATGGGTCATCTGTTCCCTCATAGCTGTAATTTGCCCCAGGACGCTCCACTGTTGGAGGATGAAAAGAGATTGAAGGCGCACATGACTATGGCCGCGTTCAGCGCCAAAGGACGTAGCACTTTGGCGCTGATCGCGAGGCACGCAAGACTGAAAAAATTACGGCTTTAATGGCTAACAATTTTTTCAACAACATAACTTGGAAGACCACCAAAAAACATCAAATACTTTAAAAAATAACTTTAAAAAGTCACATACATCTTAGGGGGATTGCCAGGGAACAGTGATGTTGAAAGCTAATTTGAGGCTTAATTGCTGATTTTCGGAGATCAATCGGAATCGGCTAAGTGAGGAAAAAAATGTCGGCCGTCAAAATGTAAATGCTTCCAAACAGGATCAAAACAAGGCCGAAGCCAGTAAAACTTAGCTAAACCACGCCAGGAACGCAGTATTTTGAAAATACAAACTACATCACCAATGAAAACCGCAACACTTGCAAAATAAAAGCAACGGCAATCAGCGCGAGGCACGCAAACCTGAAGCAGAGACAGAGAGGAGAAAAACCACAGGCGAGGGAGACGGGGGAGAGGTTGGAAAGAGATGCAGGGTGAGAGGGGGGAAAAGGGACACAGGGGAGGGGAGAGGTAGGGAGGGAAAGAGGGGGAAACAGACACATGGAAGGGAGAGGAGGGAAACAGACACAGGGTCAAAAGGAGCTCATTGCAGACCTCGCAATGAGCGATGAAGGCCACCATCCCTGGCTTCGCGATGAGCGTCCAATGCGCTCAAAGCGAGGCACAAAAGTGGAGGGTTGGATTCAGCGCTCATCGAGAGGCCAGTAAAGTAGGGGGCGGGAGAGGCTCACGATGAGCGCTGAAGGTGCTCATTGCCAGGCATGAAAGTGGCGGGTTAGTAGCTCATCGCGAGGCCCGTAATGTAAACTGTGAAAGAGGCTCGCAATGAGCGCCGAAGGTGCTCATCGCAAGGCCCGCAAGCTACAGGAGGAGATCCTTGCATTGTGTGGCAAACAGCCTTTACATTTTATTGCCGTCATTTTTGATGGGCAAGTCGCTAGTAAGTAAATGTTATTAATATGTTTGGTGTATTAATCTTCAAGCTGCACAAGTAGTCTTATATCAATGTGTGGTATATGCGTCTGACAATACAAGTTTCTTTAATTTGATAGTGATCTGTTTTAGGAAAGGAGCGCCTATACTCACCCATCAAGCATGTGACAGAAGGTCGCCGTCTCCTCATCCCTCTGCTCTGACACCTCAAACAATTCACAGCCATTCTGCTGGGGATATGGCCTGAAAGAGTCCTGGACAGTACAGTGTAATGTTAGCTGGACTGAAGAGATCCTCCACATTATCTGTAATATTGCACGCATCATGCAGAACTTTTTGGCAGTCATTCACTCATCTTTATGGTTACTTGTCTTGCATGTTACAATGCTAAATATTGCTCCCTCTAATAATTATCTGTATGGCGTGATTACATTCTTTGCAATGCCTTGTATCTTCACTCCCCCGTATCCACTGTAGTTTATTCCCACTGAACAACCAAATATTTCCCTGCCACCACCTTTCCCAGCTTCACCATTCCCCCAATTCAAATGTACCCATTCCCTTGAAACTCAATGTCAACGTTTTCTCTATGATGCTAACATGAGAATTAAATAGCATTTTCTATCTCTTTCTATTCACACATGTAGGATCAAATATTTAAAATAAAAAACTAAATTTGTGCCAAGCAAAGTTACCTCAATCCTTAGATAATCCTATAGTCCATGCAATTAGTAGCTGCAGCTCTTAGTTCCCGCTGCACTTCCAACATAATAATGTTAGCATTGGCATTATAACATCAGTAGGAATCAATATCTCTATATGAATCACCAACCACTGAAGAAGCCCTATAGTGAGTGAAGCGTGTAGAGATGTTGCCATAGTCATGCAGTCTACTCACCTTCCTGTCCGAACCGTTTCGCTATCTCTTTTCCCCCCGCTCTGCCATATCCTTTTCCCCACACCATCACTGCCATCTAATCTCCATAATGTGTCTATGTTCTGCCACGTGGCCTCAGCTATCTCCCCTGACTCTTCAACTCGTATTTCATTACCTTATTTTCAATATTTTCTAACTAGCGAATTGCCCGTCAAAAAATGACGGCAATGAAATTGTAAGGTAGCTAATGCTGTTTGGTGTGTAATAATGAAATATATAATACATTAATAAATGAATATAGTTTACCTATTTTGAAGCATTGTGTTGAAGATCTGCAATCTGTTTTGATGTTGCTGCAGCATTAGTGGTGTGGAGCTGCTGTGTAAGCATGCTGAATGTGTGCACTGTGTGGTATGAATATCCGTAGGTGGTTTGTGGCGTTTTGCGAGTTTCTTGTGGTGTTTTGCGAGTTTCTTGTGGTGTTTTGCGAGTTTAGAGTGCTGTAGCCTCGTTTTCGTTTTGTTCGGCGGCCATTTTTTCTGTCGCTTAGATTTTTTTTTTGTCTCAAAATTCTTTTATTTCGAGTAAAATCGAGGTGTAAGTTGCATTTTTGAGGTCCTGGGTGCTCCCTCTTGGTGTAGGTAAGGTTTTTATGTATGTGCTGTGTGTATGTATTGTGTTTTAAATGTTTGTATGTCGGCGTGTTGCGTCCGATGTTTGCGAGGTCGTAATGTGTGGTAACGTGTTTCGTAGGTTGTTTGAGTTCCTCGTAAAATTTAGCGAGTGTTGTAATTTGTGTGTCGTGTTTTTTGAGTAGCGACGTGAAGTTTGCGAGGGTTTGAGGCCCTTGCCCAGTGACCTCGCCAGCAACTGAGTCCCTCGCTTCGCGAGGGGCCTCAGTTGCTGGCATGGAGCGCCTTCGGCGCTCCATGCCAGCAACTGAGGCCCTTGCCCAGTGACCTCGCCAGCAACTGAGGCCCTCGCTTTGCGAGGGGCCTCAGTTGCTGGCATTGTGCGCCTTCGGCGCTCCATGCCAGCAATTGAGGCCTGTGCCCAGTGACCTCGCCAGCAACTGAGGCCCTCGGCTCGCTACGCGAGGGCCGCGGCTCGCTTCGCGAGGGCCGCGGGCTCGCTACGCGAGCCCGCAAGCGTGAGCAACGACCCGTACGCTCACAACTATATATGTGATTCTCTAGGAATTCTTTGCTGGACTTTTTGATTTTATTTTCTCAGCATCACCACCTAACAGTGTGAGTGTTATCCAAAAAAGCTTCAGCCTTAACCTGTATTCATCATATGAAAGTCCCCCAATTCTACTCCCTCAGATCAAGCCTATCAGGCCAGTAGAACTGGTGTATATAAGCCACAAAGCTTCTACTGGACTAAAGAGACTATAGACTATAGCCAAGCTACAGAGTATGCCATTCATCCACATCAACTTAAAAAATCCTCATTAAGCAGTGCATGTAATGGTTTTGATAAGGCTTTATAGCAGTGGTAACAAATACAATGCTGGAAGTAGCCTAGTTGCCGGTTTTCTTCTGTTCTTTTAATGAATATATAGCACAAATGTTCATACTCCTACATTTTATATTGCCTTTCATGCCCCTGTACAAGTTATGAACTAAAAAGTAATTAAATGCTGCACAAGTATACAATCAGCAGGAAACTGGCTTATTCATTCAGTTCCCAGGTTAGCGGTGTATCTGCCTTTCCTTCCCTTCTTTACACCCTCTTTTCCTCTCTCACTCCCTGCCGGCCTCTCGCTCTATGTACAGGAAATACACAAAGTAGAGGTGGCTGCACCGGGTACCTGATACAACATATAAAACATTATATTCAACATCCTTAAAGGAGAAACAAGCTCAGTGTGCATCACTTGGCCACCTCTAAAGTTATCTGAAGTTGTTATTGTCCAAGAAGTGACACGGTCCCTGCAGTAAAAAGCAGAAAATTCACAGAAAACCCCTAGCCCTAGATGTGGTAAATTCTACATTTGTGAGAAGCTGCTAAATATTTTGAATATCCTATTGTGTCCAAGATGTCAAGCTGTGATATATATATATATATATATATATATATATATATATATATATATATATATATTAGTGATTGATTTGGTCTACATTTTACCCTGAACTTTAAAAACTCCACAATGTATATTAAGGAAATGTAAAGAAACTAGTGTCTACATCACTTAGATCAAGGATAGACCATGGGCGGCCTCTTGCTGCTTTGTAAACTGTACTATCTATTTATTTATTATCTATTTCTCCAAAAGCTTTGAAATCTACAAGTGATCAGTTAAACTGTATAACTTCTCCATGCTTTCTACAACACTTAAACTTCTTTTCAGTGCCATTAGGTCAAAATATTTGTGTGCCGATCCATACAAATTTTTGGTTTCTGGATTTAATTCTTACAAATACATCGGGAGGTTTTGTATTTGGCGAGACATAACTGAAAACTCCAGCTTTAGATATACATGATAAAGACTTCATGAGACACTGTCACTCCGATAGTCTTGGAAGTGGCAGACTTTCTTTGTATATACTTACTGGACCAACAGAGACCCTGTAGCTCTTGGTGTTCCCTCCATGTTTTTGAACATAGGTACGAGGCGGAACCTGAGGTGGCAAAGTGTTGCTTCGTGCTACTGGCTTCCCAGTCACACCTTTTCTTAGTCCCTCCGTTTTCCAGTGTCCAGCAGCCTGGCGCAGCAGCTCTGAATCATATGTAGATGCCAAGTTGAGACGGGTGATGGTGTCATTGATGCCCTCATAATCCAGATCACAAAATCTACTTCCCCCCGTCCGTCCCAGCTCCTCTTCATCTTCATCCTCCATTTCTGAAATCCTGCGGCTGAGCAATTTCCCGCTCCCTTCCCCACTGTACACATTCACATCCCGGGGCTGACTTGAAGACTTGCTCGAGTTGGAAGGGGAAACCTCTTTGCGCGGGCTCCAGGTGTGGGTCCGAGGTGGAAGAGGAGGTGGAGACAGGTTTTTAGGGGATCTCCCTCCTTCTCCTCGTCCATTACTGTGGTATCCATCCCCATATATGTAAAGATAGTCTCCAGAAGGTTGTGGTTTGGTTTTTGGTGGTGATGGGACAATTGGGGGAGGTTGACTGACATCCTCCCAAGAGATAAGGTGATCGTCATTACTTCCTGGGGGTCTCTTCTCTTGTCGGAGCCTAGAGAGTGCATCATACTCCATCTGTAAGGCCTCCGCCAGTGCAAGCTCCTTCCGGCTTATCCCCAGAGACTCCAGGCCCTTCCATTGCTCTCCTTTCCCTCCTGAGGTTGACATCACTAATGCTGTAGCAGTCGAAATAGAGGACTGAGAAGGGAGTCAGATTGGAGGTGAAGACAGAGGCATAATGCTTCAGAGCTCCTCCTGCAATGAGAGGGGACACAGGACACTGGTTAGATACTCTGTTACTCTAGCACTAACCCATACACCCAAATCGAGAAACCCTGGTGAGAACCTGCTATATTACTTTAATACAGCTTTACAGTAGACATTTGTAATGCTTTTGATTTTTAGAGTCTCTAACCCTCTCTTCCAAACTGAGAGCAGAGGGACCCTGAGCCACCAACCCTAAAAATGCAGGGTGCAAACACAAGCAGACAAATACACATAACAAGAAATTGCCACATATATGCAGAGATATAGATACGTAGGCAAATACACATGCACAGAGACAGGACATACAAGCAGACAGGGATTTATATGTGCTCAGACAGTGATATATACAAAGAGACAGCAATATATATGGGCAGGAGACAGTAACATATACACAGGGAGAGAAAGTGCTAAATATAGATACAATCTATGTATACATACAAAATGACAGACATAGTTAAAGGACCACTGTAGTTCAAGAAAAAAGGCACGCATTTGTGAAGTATATAACAAACGAACAGCAACAGGCCCTGTGTAAGCCAAGAACATAAAAACACTTTTAGAGTAAATCAGATTTTTTGAAAACTCGGTTTATGAATAGATGAATACATTTTGTCTTCATCACTTCCCGAGAGCTGGGTCATGATGGGTGGGGTAGGAGAGAATAGTGAGTATTGCTGAGGCTTTGTTAGATAATTGGATCTGACTGAAATGAATACAGCACACATTTGCCCTCACAGTCCCATACGCAGGCTGCTTGCATTAATACCACCAAAGTATCATGGATGCTTCCAAGGTTGTTATGATTATCTTTATTTATAGCGCGCCAACATATTCTGTAGAAATGAGGTTCAAATTCATATAGCTAGCTTTTGTAAATAAAAAACTAGCTTTACTCATTTTTTTTTAGTAAATTATTCTCTTAGACAAACTCAAACTTTTCAGACATATACTGTTTTCATTGTACAGTTGTTTTTTTTACCGAAACAGTCATATAAGCAATGACTGCTAATGACAGACACATAACTATAAAGCTATACATACACAGATATATAGAAGTTCAGCTGTATCTGTGGATTTGTTTTGGTGCACATCCTAATCCTTGTCAAGGAAATATGGCCACTCTCAGGGCTCTACTCAAGTGCATTTTTACACTATCACTGTGATTTAGTACCTTAGCTGGTATTATAATACAAGCACTTGGATGTAGCCTTGAGTGTGCCAGCATCCACTATATCCTATGTAAGCATCCATACATTATATACACTACCTACCTTATAAATTAGATGCATAAAAGCAAACATACTATAAGAGCACAAACTCCTAGGCTGTTTGAGTATACTACAAATGTAGTAATTCACTCCCTCCTCCTATAAGAAATTCTGCCTGACTCCCAGGAAATCAGGATGACTCTTAACCTTTAACGGTGCACCACAGTCCCATATTGGCAGTACTTTGCTTTAAATAATATTGATAATAGTCTAAATGTTTTTAGAACATTAAACATAATAAATAAAAAAGAACCTGTAATTTTGTTTGTGTTGCTCAGTCGTGTCCGACTCTCCGTGACCTAGTGCACTGCAACACACCATGCTGATCCACTTGGTATTCATGGCATATATACTGGAGTGGGTTGCCAGTTTCTTCTCCAGTGGGCCACAACATACAGTTCCTGGTATTCTTAGGTGGTCTCCCATCCAAGTACCGACCAGGCCCAACCCTGCATGGCTTCAGGGTGGTGTGACCTCATGGTTCCCTGACTGGAATCAAACCCAGGTCACAGAGATGAAAGCACTGAATCCTAACCACTGGACCACCAGGGAACCCAACCTTTAATTTACTACCAACCTTTAATTTACTATTATATTTATTACACATATCCTGGCCCACTTCCACTGGTGTTTATTTAGACCTCCCGCTATCTATGCCTTTACTATCAAAGTTCCTTCTTGTTTGGAGGGCATGAAAGCAATGCCAACTCTCTACTGTATAAATCTACATATATAGATTTTATTGATAAGTGGTGGTCAAGTGGTTAGGATTTGGTGCTTTCACCACTGAGACCCGAGTTAAATTCCAGACAGAGAATTAAGAGGGCACACCACCCTGAAGCCATGAAGGGTTGGGCCTGGTCAGTACTTGGATGGAAGACCACCTAGAAATACCAGGAGCTGTATGCTGTGACCCACTGGAGAAGGAACTGGCAAAACACTTGAGCAACTCTGCCATGAATGGCAAGTGGATCAGCATGGTGTGTTGCAGTCCATGAGGTGAAGGAGAGTTGGACATGACTGAGCAACGCAAAAAAACAAAAAACACAGCAAATCACCGATTGGTAATGAGATAATCTAAGCCACCAAGGCTCCCATCTACTTGGCACAAAACATATTGGAGTGGTATTATAAGACACCAAAACAAGTGGCTTGCACTACATAATAATATATTTAAAGGTTGCTTTATTTTCTTACTGTACTATAAATTTTGGATATTAGCAATGCCAATGAAAATACAATGGAAAATAGCACACCACAGTGTCCCTTTAAATATTTTTGTCAAGCCCTGCAGATATACATGCACACAATCACACTGGTAGTGGATTATACACAGGCAAAAATGCAATAAGTCAATACATGAAACTAATACTATTATTGATCGACATACACATAAAAGCAGAGAGAGAGCACAGCTGCACTCTCACTACAAGCATGTGTCCAGCACACAGACCACAAGAGGTTTTTGTGGCAAAGCCACATAATGACCCGGAAATGTCTCACGGTGAGCCAGAGAAAGCAGGACCGCAATGGGAAGCAAGAGAAGAATCACTCACCACACATACCGACACAACCAAAAAGATATAGATATATATATATAGGAATATGTGTATGTATATAGGATCCCTGGAAGGAGGGAGATTTGTTTGGTTATTGCTGGATTTAGATAAGCAATGGACACCTACCCCGCCCTATCATAGGCTTAACATACTTGCAAACCTATACCCTCCTCTTGTTGCACTGAAAAGAAAATGTTCCTGCTTTGCTAGTTAATTCTAATACTTTCTCTAACATGATTTTATGCTCGCGGTTTACAAATCTACCAATGCTGATAGTTTGATACATAGTTCACAGACCTGTGAAGTTTTTGCCACTAAATTAATTTTACAGAAAATCTTATATGTAGCTGACTTTGTGTGACGGATTAGTGAACTGCCTATAACTTGAGTGGGAGAGATATGCTACTGGGGTTACTCTTCTAAGTTGTGTGAAGTCTTTCAACAAAACAGAATAATGATCAAATTTGAATCCACTGATTTTCCCATTCCTCCAAATGTTTTTATTCAGTTAGGAACACAGAATATATTTCTGCTGCCACTAAAACTAAATTATATACCATGTTTTAAAATAAATAAATACAGCACTTCCTATTAACTTTGTAAAATTTATTTTGAGCATTATCACTTCACATACCAAAAATGTGTCACTTAAGTGGTCTTTCAACACAACCACATACAGATATGTACACCTAATAGACACATAGAGATACGTATGTATTAAAAAAAAGCAAATAAGATGGTTGTTGCTGTTCAGTCATGCAGTCTTGTCCAACTCTCATTGACCTTATGGGCACACCAAGCACATGTGTCTGTGTTTTTGGTTGTGCTTATCCATATGGTTTTCTTGGCAATGATACTGGAGTGGGTTGCCAGATCCTTCTCCAGTATGCTGCGATTTGTCTGACTTCTCTGCTATGATCTGCCCATCTTGGGCGAACCTACATGGTATAGCTCACAGCTTCCTTGAGATACACAAGCCCCTCCGCCACAACAAGCTAGTGATCCAGAAGGGGACATAAGATGGAGATACCCCTAAACAAGGACCGCCAGCCAGAGCACACACACACTTAGAGACATACGATGCACATGCCTAGCGCACAAGCACAACCAGACAAGAGTGTACACCCACAACACACTGACCCCAAAACAGCTACAAAGATGAGTATTGTGAGAAATCTCTGTGCCCTGCAGCCTCCGTCCTTTTCTCCAAACAAAGAAATTCCCTTATACACCGACCCTATTTATAAGCACTGCAGGGAATATTTATAGGAATATACAAGCCTCAAACCCAGGGATAATGCATTTATATGTTCATATACATTTTATTGTGCTTCTGACCACTCAGAAGGAACATTTGTGTTTCCTTAAAGATAAAACACAGAAAGGGGAATGTAGGCAATAGAAGACTCTGAAAGGTCCATCCTGACATTATAGATTGATGTTAAATTGAGAGTGCTCAGCTGCATGACACCATGTCTAGCATTTCTCAGCCCATCTCTCTCTTCCAGTGGGACTTGTAAATCATTACCTTGAAGAAGAAGAAAAAAAGAACAGAGAGAGAGCCTGCCGGTCAAATGCTAAATTAGGATGACAAAGGAGGAGGCTGAAGAGAAATCCACTATTCTAAAGTAGGCTGAGAGAGTGGGGTCTTTGAAAGCCACATGTGACATCACATACATGTTTACTTTGTGGAACAATCCCATGTTCAACTGTCCACACTCAAAAAATTGAAAAGTGGTTTGTTGCAGAGAATGGAGGGGGCCCTGGTGCAATATAATTTGGGGCCAAACCTTGCACAACACTGCACAGGTAAAAAAAAGCCCAAAATGTATGTAGTTGGTCAAATCACATTTCTATAAAAATAATGATTTGCTCCCTATTTGTCGTATTGCTCTATTTGTGCACAGTGACTACATAATTGCTCATTCTTCCTGTTCACACCCTTCTTGTTCATAGTATGTGACAGGGTTGGAGTATCTGCTAAAATCACACAGCTACTTGTTTCTTACTGCAAACACAGCAGTAATGATTGTAAGTTTGCAGGTTTTCGATCTTGTGTCAGTGCCTTAGAAACAACATTTGATTTTATGCTCAAAAACAGCGCTGTCCATTTGTTTTTTGCCATGTACTCAACCCCTGTACAGCGCTACGGAATACGTTGGTGCGATATAAATAAAGATAATAATAATAATGCTATATAGGAAACATGTTCCAAAAATTCCACTTCATAACATATTTTCTTGCATTAATACAGACAGTCTTCAGGTTAAGGACGAGATGTGCGCCTGAGAACGTGTTTGTATGTTACTCGGATCCCTGATGAATAATAACAACGCTATAATGGCACGTATGTGGTAATAATAATACAGTGTAATACTGTAATAATAATAATAGTAGTAATGACACCCTTCTACTGTAATAAGTTCCAGAAATTATTATGCTATTTATTTTAATTCAAACAAACAGAACATTAAGACAAATGGATACAAAAAGCCTTGAGAGCCCGTTCTTAAGTATGGAACATCTGTAACCCGGGGACCTACTATAATGATAAAATAAATGGATAACACTACTTAGTCATGATTTAGACTTTGTATTTCCATTATGGGTGCAGCTGTTTTTTTATGAACAGACCTCCGGTGATGGCAAGGCCTCCATCTTGCGTTATCTGAGGCGTCGGCCTACATGCACATCCTCCTGTGTATTTCACTTTTCCGTGCGATGTCACCGGTCACACTGGTGACATCAAACAGGCTTACGATATGGCATACACTAGATAAAGAAGATGTAAGGACATGTTGCAGATACTTCCATATCCATAGTGGAAACAGAAAGCCTAAATAATGAGGGTGTATAATTGTGTTAGAAAGTGGAGTATTGATGAAATTAACATTATTTTGCCTAAGATCCTATGATGACCTATCAAGGAAACCCAAATGGCATACTGTGAAAGCTGTAGAAGCAGTTTTAAGAAAATCTGTAAGTTCTTGTAGTTAGAGGAACTCATTATATGACTTTTCTATGCCATATATATATTTCTTATATAACATATAGAACAACAAAGCTGTTCCTAATTGGCAGGTGCAATAAAATGGTGTTAATATATGCTTCATGTAGTGCTGTGTTTATGCTATTTGTCTGGTTTTAGCTCTAGCACACAGTCATCTAAATAATGCATTGTTTGAGTTATTTACTCGCTTTCTATAAGAGCATTTCATCACTTCCCCTCCCCCAGTGTTCCCAGGGTACCCTCTGTAATGACCAGCTCTAGAAGGAGGGAGGGGGGTACCCATCTGTGGAGGAAGCAGCACAAGTCAGGGGGAGGAGAGAAGAGAAGGGAGGGTGGGGGGTCACAGTGTATGATCACACTCCCCCTCCTCCTGATGCCTCTGTCCTGCACCTGCTGCCCCAGCTCTGCAAATGAATCAAGCGGAAAATTCATCACAATGTCTGTGGGAATGTTTATTCCTGCAGGATGTCTCCCCATCCCGTGCTCTGCATACACACACGCACAGTGCTCTGCATATACTCAGTGCTCTGCATACACACACTCACTATGGTAGATAGGCTACTCCTGGGATCTCTCAGGAAATGACTGTGTGACTCAAGGAACATACTATATACACAGAGGAGGGTATTTATCACTTTTTAACCACAATAATATAGTTCATGACACGCTCTCCAGCCTCATTTCACAGTTGCCAGAAATAACCTTACACTGATGAACCCCATATAAGGGCGAAACTGCAGTGTGCGAGTGGGGTCTGCACTGTACCCTAATCCTCCATTATGTCCTAATGAAACAGGGGATAGACTACTAAAAAGATCCAATGGGCAGAGGCACTACAGTGATATATTTGGAGTCTCATTTACATATCACTACCCAGAATACTTAGCAGCAGTGTAAACTCTGTTCACTGATTTATTATGTGAAAAAGTAGGCCTCCTTGGGATGTGTAGATATTAATGTTTGATTTTTCCACAAGGAGCATAGCAGGAAATACAAAAACCAACCATTATTATCCTTAGTGTTTCTGCCTGCAAGGGAATCTGGGTGTTGTAGTCTTGTTACTCCATTGCCAGATTACATATAGGCTGGAGAAATAATTGTGGCATAATAGACATCAGGATCTTGCAGCGAGGCGATTCCCTGTTACGGAGATGGGAATAAGGGAGAAGATAGGGAGAAAAGGGGAAGTTAGAGGGGGGAGAAGGGGAGCTAAACAAAATGAGTAGAGTTTAGCCAAAGATGGACGTGAGAGAAGAAAGTGAGGAAAGATGGTAAAATGGAAAAATCTAAAGGAAACTAAGAGAAGAAGAACAGGGGGTATATAATGCAGGTGGGTGTATATTATACCTGCTGCTCTAGGTCTGGTCCAACACAAGCAAAAAGTCATTTTTCATCCATATGAAAATACCTAAACACTTAAAATTAAAGGGACATTTCACTATACCTATGTATCAGTTTACTTTAATGTACTTTATTTTATTATAAAATCTGTATAAGATCTGTTTTTACTGCTTAGAATCATACATAGTACCATCCTTAGGGTCTAACCTCTGCAGCTCATGAGGATGTGATGGAGCAGTCTGTGCCCGATAAGTGACCTATAGCCATCATTATCAGTTTTACTGATGTCACATTAGCCTCTCCTTCAGATGAAATCTCATGCATTTAACAAATGTCTTATCCTTATTTCAACCAGTTTAATCCACTTATCTATGCAAAACATCCTGCTTTCACGTCAGGAATTTCTATAAAATGCTCTTGCAAAAGAAGTAAACAAATAAAGATAAAGGAAACTTCAGGTACATAAAAAATGAGAAAAATGTCCATTCATCATCTGCATAAGTAGAATACTGTGTTAAATATTTAAACAGTGCTTCTAAATTGTTTTCCATTCACAGTGAATCTATCCTACCTGTAAATTCTGAATACATGCGGACTCTTCCCATTCCCAGTTTTGCTTTATCATGATTATCCCATGATGGCCTCTCAGCCAATCATACGTATCATCTTGGGATGTCTTTTCTCACCCTCCACCAGGTTTAAAACATTTAAAAATATATATATTTCACATTTTACAAAATGATTCCTTCAACAATGGAGTATAACATCATCTAAATTCCACTGAATATGAGCAATACACTACCTTAACCCTTCTGGTGGATCACAAGTGTTAAAATCCATTGTTTAGTTGTCTTAACCTAAAACAGGGATATTGTTGTAGAAAATAACTCATACTCACACCATTTCGTACTTCGTAACCAGTCATGGTAACAAAAAACAGAGTCCTCTGGTAATTTTCTCATTATTAGAGTTTATTTAGAAAAAATGTGACAGAGTAGAAAAAGCACCCAAAATGGCTGCCACTTACTCACTCACTGAACTGCTACTGACAGAAATATATCCAGATATAGCTTTTATATTTGTGTACATAAGACAATAAAATAATCACATTTTCTCCCATCTAGCAACATGGTATAATCCACTAGCACCAATGACAGTTTATTTATATATGATATCCAATAATAATATAACACATACTTTGGTAAACATGCACATCAAAACATCAAAAATACAACAAATACACACAACAAATACATAAAAAGCTTACCTACAGCAAGAGGGAGCATCCAGGACCTTGAAAACTAAAGTTACACCTCAATTTAACTGAAATTAAAGCAGTTTAGACACTAAAAAATTCTCAAAACGAGAGAAAAAATGGCCGCCGAAAAAAAACGAAAACGAGGCTACAGCAGTCTAAAGACGTAAAACACCAAACCCCTACGTATTTGCCAAAAAACACCTATGATATTAGAAAACAAGGACGCAACCGTGCAACCCCAAAAACATTACAAACACAACAAATACAAACAACAAACACATAAAAAGGTTACTCACAGCAAGGGGGGCACCGAGGACCTCTGCAAGTGAAGTTACACCTCCATTTCAGCACAAATTTCGGAGTTCAGAGACCCGAAAATCACCTAAGCAAGAGAAAAAATGGCCACCAAACAAAACGAAAACGAGGCTAAAGGTCCCTAAACACGCAAAACACTACCATAAACACGCAGAACACCACCAAACAGCTACGGATATTACGAAAAAGCCCACCAAACAGCTACGGATATTACGAAAAACTTGCACGACATAGAAAACGAACGACGCTACATCAGCCACATTATATACACCAAACACCCTTAGCTCACTTACAATTTCATTGCCGTAATTTTTTGATGGGCAATTCGCTAGTATATATATATATATATATATATATATATATATATATATATATATATATATATATATATATGCTAAAAATGTAAGGACACTTGTAATATATAGTGTGTCTGGTGGTGTAAGATGTTTTATATATCTAGAAAGATTAGTGTACCTTAGTACAGAAGGCACAATAGGAACTACAGAAGCTGAACCCTGAAAGTTGTCCGCAGTTGCCTTGGCTTTGCCCTGAACCCCCTACTTGCTTCTAGCCAGGACTATCCCCTTCTGACATAGTTCTTTTCATTAATTCCCTATGTCCCATTTCTAGCCCTGTGCTTTCCTACTGCCCCAGGAGGTAGGAGGGCATTTAAAAGCTATGATTAAAAAGATTATAGAGTACAGGAGGAGAGCAATTATGCAAAACATTATTTTTGGTAAACATGGGTCACAGCTTCTTTGGTGGCAATAAGGCACTCGGAACCCAGCAATGTATTTACAGATATAAGGAATCCGATTAAAAAAAATTTACTTAACAATTACAAAGTGATTGACTATTAAAAGTCCACTGAAATTTTTCTTTAAAAGGCAACAGATTTTGCATTTGTCTTTATTCCAATAAAAAAACTGGGAGTAATGAGAGGGATTGTGCAAAAAGATCAGTATTTGGTTATGTCGAAACACTGCCACTTTACATAGCCACTTGATAATAGAACTACATATAGGATAACTCTCCCCCTCAAGCTACAGGCAGAATATCCATTTGATCCTTTCAACACGAGTCAGCTAAATGTAAGATTTTCTCTAAAATGATTTCATCCTGCTGGCTTACATAGCTGCTAATGTTGTTAGTTTGTGATATACCGTACTTAACAAGCATTAAAGGTTTTTCCAAAACTAAAGTGATCCTGTAAACAACTTGACATTTTGCACATTTGCCAAGCAAATACACTTTAAAAAAAAAATGCAGACTAGGAAAACTACTACACAAAATTGCAAATTTTCAGGATTATATTACAGATATATCATTCTGTATTGAGCTTTCTCCTTTCCAGTTAGGAACTGGATGTTTCCCTATGCCTTATTTTACATTTTAGGGACATTAAGAAAAAAATAATTGTGATATTGACTTAGAAATAGATTTTATTAGTAGGAGCTTTGACTATGTAACAGTTTATACTATGATTTTTAGTGTGGTTTTAATTAAAAGCACCATTTCCTGGCAGGATAGGCTTGTAATAAGTGTCAGTATATAGCTTTCCTGTGCTTTTTCCTGACATAGGAGGAATGACGATGCTTAGGAATGGGACTAAGCATGTGTTTGTAACAGCAAATCCAGTTTTTCATATTTAGCAATCAAAACAAAGCATAGCATCTTGTGACATACTGGCCAAATAAGGCATCTTACATGACTGATTAGGAACACTCCCTCCTTTCTCCAACCAACTACCATTCCAATGGTCTCCTTCTGCAGCAACAAGGCACTTATGACAAGATATTAGGTGCATCAAAAGCCCTAGGCAATATATGAAACCCTCTAATAGATAAGAAAAAACACTTGGCTCTCCAAGTCCATCAAACAAAAGCATGACATATTCTTGGCCCTGCTGGTTCGCTGAGTTTCCATCTCCACTGAATTGCATGGTCATTGGCTTTATTTTCTGTACAAGATTGCTTTGTAGTAAACAATGTCTTCACTTCTAGCCATGCTTTTATCGGACTCACCGGCACAGTAGCAGTTAAGATTTCTTTAAGACCAGTGCCCACCAACGCAGTGGAGGTGCCCAGAGCATAATAGGAAGGACTTTAGGAGGGTGATCACATGGATAGCAGCTTGATTTATATCCAGAATATAATTAAATCTGTATCTAAAAGGGACATGGACATTTTCTGGACTTTACCAGTGTATCTATTTACTTTTATGTACTTTATTTTATTAAGAGATCCTTAGAAGCTCTGTTTTTACTGCCTAAAATCAAACAAATAGTACCTGTTTGGGTCTGTCCCCTGCAGCTAATGGAGATACACACTGTGTAATACTTGCTGTGTAATACTAACCAATCAGTGACCATCTCTCAGCAACAAGCTGCTGAGATGTGGCACCTTATAGGCTATGACAGTACACTGCACAACAAGCCCTACAGAGTCTGTGTCTGTATACACTGCAGTGGGCAGATCCATACATGGACTATTTGTTTGATTTTATGCACAGTGTGTTTAAGCTCTTCTTAATAAAATAAAATACATAAAAGTAAATAGATACAAAGGTATATTATATACCTAGTAAAATACAGAAAATTCCAATATCCCTTTAAGAGAGCAGTTACATAAATCCATAAATATTTAGTTAGGATATAAAAAGAATTTGTAGCATCCCTGTCTCCTTAGCTCGATACCCTTTAGAGAATCCCTGGGACAGGGCAGTTACTTCAGAAAGTATGAATTTGATCAGAACACTATTGTCATGTAAATCTCTAAATTGTTTTCCCTATTTTGTCTTTTGAATAACTAAAAAAAAAGTTCCATGTTTATTCATGATCTGATTCTGCCTGCTTCTTTCTCAGGTTGATGTGTTCTTGTAAACTAACGTGCTTTCCATAAGTCCTGTTGACAAACTGGCAGTTGTAGCAGCCACATTTCCACTGAGCATATAGTAGCTTTCTCTGCATTGCATCTCTCCCCTCACCTCATGAATGAGATCAGCAAAAATAATAATGATATAATTGCATATAAAAAGGTAATAAATTAGAGGTTTATTTTTTTACATTCTAAAACATGTTGCTGGTTTCAACATCAGTCCTTCAAAATACTATAAAAGAAAAAAAGACCTGTGTCGTCCTTTAAATCTATTAAATGCACTGTATTATATATTTTATTGCCTTGGTATCAGCATTAAATATTCAGTGTACTGAAGACAAAAATGCTTTTAAGATTCCTGAACACACCCTAAAACATCCCCACAAGGAAACCAGGTTCAGATTCTTCCACCTCCTGCCAGTTTCTTATTAACAGTATGTATTCCATTCCATGTCAATGACAGATCAGGTACTAGGTGCTTTTTCTCATGGAATCCCTGTGATTGGCTGAGGACTGGCAACACAGGATTCTACCTGTAAAGGAGAACTTGCGCATTTTGGGCCTGGCTACCTTGTGGCAAATCCTGAGTTTAAAACATCTGTTTTTGATTCAATATCAAGACCCATCTCTATTTTTATATTATATTGGTGGATGGGGGTTTGCTGGCTCCAAAAGACTGCCTTGGGGCAGTCCTGTGACCAACGGAGTATCCTCCTGGCTGGAAGGCTCACTAACTGGTGCCCCAAACATGGCTAAAGCAAAACAATATATATGTGGTAACTACAAAGGATTAGTATACATCCAAATACCAATAATCCCTTCTTGAATGAAACATAATGTGATAGGATCAATTCTAGAAATAGGTAAAAACACTGTACATATATACACACTAGGGAAGTTTTGTGTGTGTTGCCCAAAAGCAATATTTATAGGCCATAACATGTGGCTAAGCCTATAGTGAGCACTTTGAGAAAGCCGTGATAGTGGCGAAACAGCCGATATGTTGATGTATGAAACTAAGCATAATTAAAACTGATGAAATACGACATTTGTCAAAAGAATAAAAGAAGCCCTCCAATGTTCAAAGTACAGTAGGCAAAATAATACACAATAATACCAAATGTATACATTTGCATGTGTAGAACAAGACAGAAAATCTGTTTCCAGCAATAAATTAAAGGCTGATTTTCTTTAACTTTCTGTAAAAATGCTGCCTGATATCAACTCTAGTTTTTTAAATGAGCATAGACGTCAGTGTTTCTTAATCCACAGGATTACAACACTAATATAAATTAATCATAGCATCAGAGAGAGATGACAGGCTTATCATTTAGCAATAACAATGTTGGAAAAGCCGGTTTTACAATTGGGTAGGACCACTGCTGAGAACTGAACAGGAAGTTACAGCAGGAGCAACCAAATTATATATATATATATATAATTGTGGTCCTGTATTTAAAATATGTAGGGTTCCCTGGTGGTCAAGTGGTTAGGATTTGGTGCTTTCACCACTGCGACCTGGGTCATGGAACCAAGAAGTCACACCACCCTTAAGCCAAACAGGGTTAAGGATGTATGCCCACTGGAGAAGGAACTGGCTACCCACTCCAGTGTCTCTGTCAATCTTCGTCTGGCTGCTATGAAATCTTCCTGGCTCCTTAGTGTTATATACTTTGTCTACAACTGACTCTTAATGAGCTCCACTTGAAAATAGGCAAAATGTCTTAGAATGTAAATAGTAACGGCAGAGCCTTTAATTTATTTCCTTTTATATGCAATTATGTTGTTGTGGGATCTATCATTTTGGTTGCTGGTAATACACTTCCTGAGGTAGAAGCAGTCATCGAATAAAGAGGAGGCTTCTATTTGAAGCTTATAACAATGTTAATGTGGCAACTAAAACAGCCAGTGCCTTCACTGAGACTACTACAAGAGAAATTAATAGACAATTTGCACATTATCAAACTTGGTTATTGAGAAGACCTTACAGTAATGAGCACAGTAGCCCTTTAAATAGTAAAGATCAATACAAACAACTTTTTAATTTATCTTGATTAAGAGCATATATACTGGATATTAGACTGAAGCTCCGCCCATCTATGTGAGCTGTAGCAGGAAGTACAATAGAGCTAGCAGTAAATAGGGAGCTGCATGGAGGTCTGCTGCCAGCTGCGCCACAATTTGAAAAAGATGGGAGGTGTCCAAGCATAATATATTATTTAATCTTAATAAATCACAAAGTTGTTTATACCTTTCTTTAGAACTTAAAGGTTAAGGAAGCTGACCATTACAAATGAAGCTTTAAAACAGGTGAAATCCACATTTTCCTTGGATTCAGTTGTTTATCATAATATGTGTTAAATATATATATATATATACATATATATATATATATATATATATATATATATATATATAGCAAAAGTACAAGTTGTATACAGCATAATAATAATAATTTATGAATTGAATTATTTAAGTTATGAATTATTCCTATTTTTTTCTTTTCGATTACCTCTAAGTAGCTAACATGTTGGTCTCTCTACCTCCTCTCAGCCGCACTGTGTGATGTGGGTTGCCAGCCAGCTGTGGATCTCCATATTGCAGCTTGTAAAACAAATGCAGCACAGCCAGCAGCTTATTAATGTTATTATACGTGGCCATGTGTTGCTGGCTCCAGTGGTTGACCAGTGGACAACCAGAAAGCTGCCAACCTAGCATTACAGTTTGTTTCCTCCCCACCTCATACAGTGACACCCCTTGAAGCATGGGAGGAAGGAGAAAGGCCAACATGGCAGCCCCCTAGAGATGGTCAGAACGAAATGTAGCCATATGATTAACTCATATAGCTTTATATAATTAGACTAAAAGGGCTTTCATTATGATGCAGCTTATACTTTTAAAGCAGGGGTGTCCAAGTTTGGTCCTGCTGGGCCGCACACCCGCTTGGATTTGAGGATTTCCTTTCTGTGCACAGCATGACTGAAGAAGTGATTGACTCACCTGTGCGCAGCAGGGATATCTTGAAATCCAGGCCTGTGCGTAGCCCAGCAGGACCAAACTTGGGCACGCCTTTTATTTTAAAGAGTTTTACTACTATATTTGTACTTGTGCACAATTGTATCAATAAAGCATCAATCAATTTGACTGACAAACCTGTGCTCCAATATGGAAATCATTGCTGCTGCTGCTGCCCTTATAATATTTGATCAAGGACTTAGGAAAGTGTTATGTCAATCCAAACATTTTAAATTGCCTTATACCATTAGCTTCTAGCCTATAAAATGACTCGCAATTCCAGGTACATATGCATCTATGCCAAAATGATTAAGTGTGTAAGTAAAAAAGGTAAACAGTAAGATTTGCTAGATACCCAATGTGCCTGATAATAACCAGTGCAAGTTATAACATATACTCTAATTAAATATTTACTTAGTGAGGGGCTACCTCGTTTTAAAGGAAGCCAGTTATATTGTGAAGACATGTTCTAAATAAACACTATGGTTATTCATTACAAAAACATTTTTCCCTGTGTGTGGCCACCCACAAACGCTAGATCAGATTGCAGTCCTATCCTGTTATGCTGGCGCAGCACAAGGCAGCAGCAGTGGCGGTGAGAATCAGCTAGATGGCACTGCTGATATTCCGTAGGTAAACTGTTAGGGTTAGGGTGAGGGTTAGTTCAAGGGTTAGACTAACATTTTAAGCTTAGAACTTCTCTCACATATCGGCAGTGCTGCAAAATATCGGCAGCGCCATCTAGCGGTTGGAGGCCACACCGACAACATAACAGGATAGATCCCAGATTGCTATAGAAACATTTTGTCAACAATACTGCACAAATATTTCAGTTATACAGTGCATCTTGGTGTATACTATAGATGAAATGGCATGCTTTTTAATTATTCCGCTATATCAGTGCTGTCAAACCTGGTTTGTGTAGGGAGCCATTTTATTATTGGCTAGCAAACTTTTGGGCTGGATTTGAAAATAATAAATAAATCCCTTCTGGATCGATACCTTGTCATGGGGAAGGGGCTTGTGTACCACAATGAAGCTGTGAGTTATACCATGTAGGGTCACTCAAGATGGACAGGTCATAGCAGAGAGGTCAGACAAATTGCTGTCTGACCTGGAGAGGGAAATAGCAACCAGCTCCAGTTTTTTTGCCAAGACATGGATGGATAAGTACAACCAGACACAAGATGTGCCAGGCAAGCTGTGGTTTGTAGGGTCATGTATAGTTGGAAATGACTGAACAACAAGTTAAACAAATGTAAACTGATTTAAATGTATTTATCTATATATTTTATGATATAATCATATATGATATTGCAAGGTGCTTCCGGAATGCACTCTGGACACTGGATACTAAGATCAAAGACCGCCATTTTTTGCAATGTGTTAATACTGTTTTGCTTTGAACACAATCCGTGTATAATGCTACAGAATATGTTGGTGCGTTACAAATAAACGTTAATAATAATAATCCCAAGGGTTTAAAACCGCCTCAAGTGTTTTATTGCCTAAATATCAGATTTGTGAAGAGACTCTCCATAGCAGTGGGCCACAGTTGGCAGGCCGCATCCAGCCCACCAGTCGGACACCACTGACCTATACTACTCACTTGTCTTCACATGTTCCAGTACACAACAATGTAAAGAACATTTACCTTGCTATTCAGAAATATCTATACTGTAAATACTGTCTATTGATTACCCCTATCTCCAAAAATATCCTGCTCAGGATTCCAAGAAATACAGCTATTGCACTGCATTCTGGGAACCTAGGCATGCAAATGTGCCCACAAAGGCTTTAAGCATATGCCGGCATCAGGTGAGATATAGAGGTATAACAGCAGGTTATAGGTTTCAAGCAGCAGCGTATAAAACTCACCTTTAGTAAATACAGATGCCGTGAACTGGTATTGCAGGATTTATGCTATAAGCACACTCCGGGCCTTTATTATATACACACCCTTCCATAGCAAAGTACACCCACCAACTAAGCTGTCAAACCTGCAGCATTGGCAAAAACAAATGAAATGCCAAACCTATGTTTGCAAACAGTACGTTAACCCAGGCTTTGACACATTTGCCTGAAATTTAGGAGCCAGGCATAGTTAGTTAGGAGCCAATCAAATATTTTAGGAGCCGGAGTATAGATAATATATAGCATTATATGTATAATAATTAAAAAGTGAGGAGCCCTCTGTTAAACCACCCACTTTGCTTACTATAGGCTAGACGTGTCCTAGTGGGCCACACACAGGATTTTGGATATCCCTGCTGCACTTAGGTGAGGCTATCGCTTCTTCAGACTCACAGAAAGGAAATCCTTAAATCCAGGCCTGTGTTTGGCCCAGCAGAACCGAACTTGGACACCCCTGTTATAGACCATGCTCTATGACACTGTCAACCATGTTGACACTAAACAGGCACAAAAAACACTTTATTCTGATGAAGCAGACCCAGCGCTCTTTCCGTTTATAGGTTAGGAAACTTGCTTGGTTTCACTTCTCTGCGATTTTATGACAAAGTTACTAAAATTAGTACTGGAAACAGACTTAAAATAACAAAAAAAAGTCACTATTTCTGCAGAAATATAAACAATGCCACATAGAAATAAACAATATTGCAACTTATAATGAAAACCTATACACACAAGTGCTTTAGAATTGCTATTAAAAAATAATTGTATTTATAGATTCCCCTTTCTAATCTTTTTCAGCATGTTTTAGTGTTACATCAATGAATGTCATATTTGCAACTGGGCATGCTCTTCTTCTTTATTACCCTCTACTGTTAAACTGAATTAATTGTTGGTAAAATCATTAGCTAAGAAGGTGGATTCCGTCACTAACTTCTATTACAATTTCAAAGCACTTCCACTTAGAATTTCTTATTACAACCCATTGTATTTATGTTTATTTCTATGTGTATTTATCATTAATAACATACAAAACTCTAACTGTAATGTGTCTAAATCACAGACAGAGAAGCATGTTCAGTGATCATGAGGAGCAGTGTTGGACTTTGATAGCATGCAGGTGACAACCATAAACAGGTACAGCAATAAGTATAAGGAAATCATTTATTTTAAATGTAAATAAATTGCAATGACAATTTATGTGAGATGTTGTCCTTTTTATTAGCCTTTAGCAGTTTGCCAGCATATATTAAAAGTTGTTTGTATCTCGGTATTGTGCAATGGAAATGGCAAGTTTGGCACAGTGTGCAACAGTGTGTATCACATGGACCCGCTGCAGGATCACACAGGATCACCCTGGGCATGTGAACATCTCTTTGTGATGCAGCCAGACCCCAGAGGGAGTTGTCCTGCTCCTTTGTTGAGTCCTCAATCCCCAAGACAGGCAGTAAAGACGCTGTGCATTGCCACACACTGTTGCTATGTTGCTGAACTCACACAAACACATGCATATACACACACAAACTCATACAATAGTGTTGACAGTTAAGAGAAATACTTTCCCTGCAATACATAACACAAACACAAGCCATGCAGGATCCTATATGCACACACTAAATGCAATATATTATACACAGACATGACAAAATGCTGTGCACATGATAAACACACAGTGCTCAAGCATCCGACATACAGTGTACCAAACACCTGCAAAGTGTAGGCCACAAACACACAATACAGCACAAACATACATTATACAGTGAGCCAAACAACCACCTATAAGAGTGTATCAACCCACAAACACAATACAGCACAAACATACAGTGAGCAACACTAACATATATTGGAGTGTATCACCCCACAAACACACAATACAGCACAAACATACAGTGAGCAACACTAACATATATTGGAGTGTATCACCCCACAAACACACAATACAGCACAAACATACAGTGAGCAACACTAACATATATTGGAGTGTATCACCCCACAAACACACTATACAGCACAAACATACAGTATACAGTGAGCAAAACAACCACCTATAAGAGTGTATCAACCCACAAACACAATACAGCACAAACATACAGTGTCCAACACTAACATATATTGGAGTATATCACCCCACAAACACACTATACAGCACAAACATACAGTATACAGTGAGCAAAACAACCACCTATAAGAGTGTATCAACCCACAAACACAATACAGCACAAACATACAGTGTCCAACACTAACATATATTGGAGTGTATCACCCCACAAACACATTACAAACATACAGTGAACAGCACAAATACATATTGGTGTGCAGCACCCCACAAGCAAACTACACAGTACAAACATACAATGTACGTGAACAGCACAAATACATATTGGAGTGCATCGCCAAACAAACACACAATACAGTAAGGACAGCACAAACATACAGTATACAGTGAACAGCACAAATACATATTGGAGTGCATCGCCAAACAAACACACAATACAGTAAGGACAGCACAAACACACAGTATACAGTGAACAGCCCAAATACATATTGGAGTGCAGCACACAACAGCACAAATATACACTATACATTGAACAACATAGGCACATATAGGAGTGCATCACACCACAAACACACAATACAGCACAAACATACATTGAACAACATAAGCACATATAGGAGTGCACCACACCACAAACACACAATACAGCACAAACATACCACATACAGTGAACAACATAAGCACATATAGGAGTGCATCACAACACAAACACACAATACAGCACAAACATACATTGAACAACATAAGCACATATAGGAGTGCACCACACCACAAACACACAATACAGCACAAACATACAGTATATATTGAACAACATATCACATATAGGAAGGAGTGTGTCACATTACAGCACAAACATACAGTATACATTGAACAACATAAGCACATATAGGAGTGCATCACACCACAAACACACAATACAGCACAAACATACATTGAACAACATAAGCACATATAGGAGTGCACCACACCACAAACACACAATACAGCACAAACATACCACATACAGTGAACAACATAAGCACATATAGGAGTGCATCACAACACAAACACACAATACAGCACAAACATACATTGAACAACATAAGCACATATAGGAGTGCACCACACCACAAACACACAATACAGCACAAACATACAGTATATATTGAACAACATATCACATATAGGAAGGAGTGTGTCACATTACAGCACAAACATACAGTATACATTGAACAACATAAGCACATATAGGAGTGCATCACACCACAAACACACAATACAGCACAAACATACCACATACAGTGAACAACATAAGCACATATAGGAGTGCATCACACCACAAACACACAATACAGCACAAACATATCACATACAGTGAACAACATAAGCACATATAGGAGGAGTGCATCACACCACAAACACACAATACAGCACACACATACAGTATACATTGAACAACATAAGCACATATAGGAGGAGTGCATCACACCACAAAGATACAGTATACATTGAACAACATAAGCACATATAGGAGTGCATCACACCACAAACACACAATACAGCACAAACATACAGTATACATTGAACAACATAAGCTCATATAGGAGTGCATCACACCACAAACACACAATTTGCAGTGTAACAACCCACAAACAATATGAGCTGCATACCACAAATAATAAACACACATATGCAACAATAACCTCACAAACACACGTCAAGCACCACAAACACACAATTCTGCATGGAGCACAAACACACGACCAATAGTTAAGCCACCACAGAACATCTCTCAAATATATAACAGTGTAGCACAGATACATAATAAATGGACCATCTCCATATACCACAAACACAGTACACACACATCCCTCACAACACAATTAACACAGACAATTGCTCTTTCTCCCAATACAATAGTGCAGCAGACCCACACAGCACCCTGCACAGCTACACTAGGGCACAGGGGCAGCAGGGTTGTTTCACCTCCACCATTGGTTACATGTCATGGTGTTCTCTCACACTGGGTATCAGTACAATCATATATCTAGACATGTATATGCATTGTCCTTCATCCACTGCTTCTATGATCATCTGATCACTGTCCCTTTTAGTAACCCGTTAAGTGCTGGGGAGGGGCAGCAGCTGCACCATGCATCCCAAGCACCCTCATCCTGTTATAGATACACAGGCTATCAGGCATATAAGCACTGGGCTGCCCTGCTTGGCTCTCTGGGTGTATAACACTGTATTACTGTGGTGACACCAGTACCTGAGGATGTGACAACCCATTCCCCCTGTACACACACATCCACCCTCTCCTTACCTGGTATTCTGTGCAGTCACTGGTGTGATAAGGACACTGCTGTAAGATGGGTGACACTCGTAGGATCCACCTGAGATCTGGAGAAAAGCCACCAAACGAAAGGGAAACATAGAGAGAGACCAGGAGCTGTGTGTGTGTGCAGGAGGCTGGGAGCACACTGAGAGATGCACAGGGCAGACAATAGAGGGCAGCCTGGAGGCGCGACACCTGCTGGACACCCAAGGGACTGCAGGCAGCACTGGGCAACAAGGGGAAGCTGTCTATGGAATCCACTCTATGTGAGGGGACATGTCTGAGTGTACATATATATATATATATATATATATATATATATATATATATATATATATATATATATATATATATATATATATATATATATATATATATATATATACACATATATATATATACACAGACACGCATATATACACACACACTTATCCATATACACACATACACATTATCTATAAAATATATACACACACATATATATGTATATACCCATACACATGGATAGATAGACTGATTCATCTGTATTACACACACACATATATATATGCCTTGCAAAAGTATTCACCCCCCCTTGACTTTTTACCTATTTTGTTACATTACAGCCTTAAGTTCAATGTTTTATTAATCTGAATTTTATGTGATGGATCAGAACACAATAGTCCAAGTTGGTGGATTGAAATGAGAAAAATATATACATAAAACTATTTTATAGAAAGCAGAAAATTGGCGTGTGCGTATGTATTCACCCGCTTTGTTATGAAGCCCATAAAATGCTCTGGTGCAACCAATTACCTTCAGAAGTCACATAATTAGTGAAATGATGTCCAACTGTCTGCAATCTAAGTGTCACATGATCTGTCATTACCTAGGCCCCAGAGGCTGTAACACCTAAGCAAGAGGCACCACTAACCAAACACTGCCATGAAGACCAAGGAACTCTCCAAACAAGTAAGGGACAATGTTGTTGAGAAGTACAAGTCAGGGTTAAGTTATAAAAAAATATCCAAATCTTTGATGATCCCCAGGAGCACCATCAAATCTATCATAACCAAATGGAAAGAACATGGCACAACAGCAAACCTGCCAAGAGACGGCCGCCCACCAAAACTCACGGACCAGGCAAGGAGGGCATTAATCAGAGAGGCAACACAGAGACCTAAGGTAACCCTGGATGGGATGCAGAGTTCCACAGCAGAGACTGGAGTATCTGTACATAGGATGACAATAAGCCGTACGCTCCATAGAGTTGGCCTTTATGGCAGATTGGCCAGAAGAAAGCCATTACTTTCAGCAAAAAACAAAATGGCACGTTTTGAGTTTGTGAAAAGGCATGTGGGAGACTTCCAAACTGTATAGAGGAAGGTGCTCTGGTCTGATGAGACTAAAAGTGAACTTTCCAGCCATCAAAGAAAATGCTATGTCTGGCGCAAACCCAACACATCACATCACCCAAAGAACACCATCCCCACAGTGAAACATGGTGGTGGCAGCATCATGCTGCGGGGATGTTTTCAGCAGCCGGGACTGGGAAACTGGTCAGAGTTGAGGGAAAGATGGATGGTGCTAAATACAGGGATATTCTTGAGCAAAACCTGTACCACTCTGTGCGTGATTTGAGGCTAGGACGGAGGTTCACCTTCCAGCAGGACAATTACCCCAAACACACTGCTAAAGCAACAGGGGAAACATGTAAATGTGTTGGAATGGCCTAGTCAAAGCCCAGACCTCAATCCAATAGAAAATCTGTGGTCAGACTTAAAGATTGCTGTTCACAAGCGCAAACCATCCAACTTGAAGGAGCTGAAGCAGTTTTGCAAGGAGGAATGGGCAAAAATCCCAGTGGTAAGATGTGGCAAGCTCATAGAGACTTATCCAAAGCCACTTGGAGCTGTGATTGCTGCAAAAGGTGGCTCTACAAAGTATTGACTTTAGGGGGGTGATTAGTTATGCACATTGACTTTTTCTGTTATTGTGTCCTATTTGTGGTTTGATTCACAATAAAAAAATCTTCAAGATCTTCAGAGTTGTGGGCATGTTCTGTAAATTAAATGATGCAAATCCTCAAACAATCCATGTTAATTCCAGGCTGTGAGGCAACAAAACACGAAAATACTTTTGCAAGGCACTGTATCTACACATACACATATACTGGTGGTCCCCAGGTTACAGACGACTGTTTGTTTTTATGTTCTGTTTGATTGAATTAAAAGAAAGAGCACAAACGTTTTTGTAACTTATTATAACTGTACAGCGGGATTATTATTGTTCTTGTTACAGTAATACACTATATTATTATTACCACATTATAGTATAGTTCTTATTATTATTATAATTTAATGTGCGGCAGGGATCCGAGTTACATGAAAATCCAACCAAATGACATTCTCTGGAACATATCTCGTCCATAACCCGTGGACCGACTATATATATACTGTATATATATATATTGTAAGTAGCAAGTTTCCAATCTTGTAGGGTGCTTTGGAAAAAAGCACTTCCTGCAAAGATTCTAAGCTCAAAACAGGGCCCTCCATTTTTCTGCAGTTTGTTAACACTGTATTCTTCCTTGTCCTTATCCCCTATACAGTGCTATGGAATATGTTGGCGCGATACAAATAAAGGATAATAATATATATATATATATATACAGATTGCTTGTTGACTCAGTGCTGCCCCCTCCTGTGTGTGCCGCATTATATCCTCTCTCTATACAAGACCCTGTGACAGCTGCATTAGAGTCACAACAAAATGACGGCTGCCTGATATCGCCAATGGGCCATATTACTTTAGAGATCTGACCACAGCTGATAAGGGGAGCTCCACCAATTACAAAATTAATGCATGAGAAATAATTTGTGAGACTGGAGTTTTGGCAAAGCACTTTGGACACTGGATTCGGGGCCCTCCATTTCTTGCAATGTTGTTTTGCTTTGATCACAACGCCATGTATAGCGATACGGAATATGTTGCTGCATTACAAATAAACATTAATAATTACATATATAGTTGTCAGTGTTGGGAACGTTTGCGATGTTGGTTAGTAACACTTAACCCAAGGCAGTAACACTCATTGCGAGGCCCCTAAACTACACAGGGGGAGAGGCTCGCAATGAGCGCCAAAGGTGCTCAGAGGGGCCATCGCCTCGCATTGTGTGGCAAACAGCATTGCCAGGCTCCCAATTTTACTCCCGTCATTTTTGATGGACAATTTCCTAGTAATAATATATGGATCAATCATCAATCCAAAACATCTCAAATCTTTTTGATCAAAGACTGAAAAATCCAATAAAGCTTTCATATAGCACAGTTTATATTACAGTTCCATACAGAAAATATGTAAGCACCGAATGTTCTATTGTACGGTTAAAGAAAATGTCATTATTATAGAGAGGAATTGTAAAAAATATGCCTCTGCACCCCTCATAAAGTAAGCTTTGGTCCTTTTTTTGCGTCATTCGTTCATGTCCGACTTTCTGTGACCTCATGGGCCATGACACACCAGGCACATCTTTTGTTTTTATGTCCATGGTCATGCTGATCTACTTGGTTTTCATGGCAGATATACGGGAGTGGGTTGCCAGTTCCTTCTCCAGTGGGCCACAGCATACAGCTCCTGGTATTCCTAGGTGGTCTCCCATCCAAGTACTGACCAGGTCCAACCGTGCTTGGCTTCACGGTGGTGTGACCTCTTGGTTCCCTGACTGGATGCGAACCCAGGTCACAGTGGTGAAAGCACCGTATTCTAACCACCACTTATAAATAAAATCTATTTTTTAAGAAACAAATTACAAAAAAAATACATTTTACAATTAGCATTGCTGCGTCCAGCTGATGTGCTTCTCTCCACCCCTGTTAGGTGTCCAAACATGAAAAATGACTTCTGCCCTAAACTTTTCTGAAAAGTTTGCATTTGCAACCTATAACTATTGTAGCAAAGTAAGTAGATAAACAATGTCATCAAGACAACAGATAAGGCCACAATTAGGACAGCCCCGGAGCAGATCTTTTCTAACCCCAAGAAGATTTCCTACCCCAAAACATACTTAATGTGATCTCAAAGCACCAATAAAGGTCAACACAACACCCTACTATATTATTCAGACTGTTCTTAGACCCCCCTGTTTTCTAATCTGGTGGCGGTGGTGTGAGGAGGTGGAGGGAGAGTACCAGGTAGTAATAATATATTCAGGGTCTTTAATTGGAAATGTAATGAATAAATACTGATCTAATCAGTTATGCTTGATGACTAACAGACAGAGTGGGATTAGAGTAAGTGTAAATGTCACCCACATACATGTTGGTTTATAATAGACTTTAGAAGAAAAAGAACATGTAGGCGTTTTTAAACTTACAGTAATTTTCCATGGCCGTGGAAATGTAGTTTGTGCCCTGATCTTGACTTGATGAGAGATCACTTGTCATGATGAGACCATAGAGGAACATTAAAGGTATGGTAATTAATGGCAAAAAACACAATTATTAGATTATGGAACCACAAGGAAGCATTACCATGATCTGACATACTTATTGAAAAATCAATGGTACAAAGAAAATACCAGAATTAACAGATTTCCAAAAAATAAAATAAGGGAAGGCAGGTAAATTTAAACATTAGGAGCGACATAGGGGAATAGAAGAATTTAGCAGTGAATGCAAGTACATAAAATATCTTAATACCTATTTTATACATACCGCGTTTTAAACAAAGTAACATGAATTTAACAAAATATAATTGAAGCAGAGCTTATAGCAAAATATATTACATTAAAAAGTACAATAGATATAAAAAATGTAGTGCTTTCCTGTTTTATGCTAGCACACATGCACGTGCATCTGTTATGTGCACGCACGCATGCTGCACTGCCCTGCGCCGATGAAGCTGTCTCCTTGTGGTCAGTAAGTGGTTAGGGGTTTTTGGGTTAGGTTTACAGGGTTAGGGGGTTAGGGTTAGGGTCGGGAAGGGGTGTAGGGGGCTAGGGTTAGGGACTTAGTTTTAGGGGGTTAGGCTAAGAGGGTTAGGAGGTTATGGTTAGGGCCACAAGGGATGTAGGGGGCTAGGGGCTTAGGGTTAGGGGGTTAGGTTTAGGGTTTGGCCTGGTAACTTGTATAGAGGGTTAGGGCCGGCAAGGGGTGTAGGATGTTAGGGTTAGAGACTTAGGTTTAGGGTTAGGCCCGCTAACTGTTGTAGGGGTTTAGGGCCGGCAAGGGGTGTAGGTGTTAGTGGCTTAGGGAGTACATTAGGACATGGGACACAAGCGCACCCGACAACAGGAGGCTTCAAGTGCCGTGCACGCGCTCGCGGACGTCTGCACGTGTGGTAGCATAAAACAGGAAATGTCCAAAAATTCTACTTTATTTTAAAAAAAAAACAGTTTTACAGCAATTGATTTAATAATTAAATACCATATCATATCATGTGTAAACTATAAATTAAAATTACTCAAATATTTAAAACATAAACAGTATACATGGCGAAGCAGCCGGTCGGCACTTAGGCTTCAATGAGCGCCAAAGGTTCTCATTGCAGCCAGCGGCGCTGTCACACATGCGAGCCTTGCAAAGCCTTGCAAAGTACTTAGGCTGTATTGTGACGGGCCCAATCGGCTAAGCAAGGGGAAAAAGAGGCGGACAAAAAAAAACTAAAAATTTCAGAAACTGGATGAAAACGAGGCTCATCGTGGGGCGCTCAGTGTGGGGCTCAGCGTGGGGCTCACGATGAGAGCACCGAAGGTGATCAGTGCAAAGCAGGAAAGTTAAAGTACACAGGGGAGAGGCTCACAATGAGCGCCGAAGGTGCTCAGAGGAGCAAAAGACAAACATTGTGTGGCAAACAGCATTGCCAGCCTTACAATTTAAATCCCGTTATTTTTGACGGGCAAGTTCCTAGTATAGAATAAAAGGGATTTTTTTTTTTTATATATTAATCTAAAATTATAGATATACACATATACCAATCAATGGATTATTACACATCGGAAATAATAATAGAAATGCTTATTACAACTATAAAAAGGTACCTGGCCAGGTTGAGTAACTATAGAACTTGAACAGCTCTGCTAACGCATTTCGCTACTGAAAGGAATAATAAATGGAAGTCAATTTTCCAATTCTAAAAACCAACTGGAGTACTAGGTAATAGGTATAATCTATTAGGAGGCACAGAATATAGATTGAGGTGTCATAGGACCAGTGGCAGAGCTACAGCCACAGGGGCAAAGCACCAGATCCCCAACAGTGTAGGGGCCCTCTGCAATTAGGGGAGAGGAGCAGATAAATAATTTGACATAAAGGTGACCATCTTATATTTTGACTTTTTTGTTGACCCCTACAGGCACCTACCATATACAGAACAGTTGCAAGGGTCCCAAAATGATATTGTACCAAGGCCCTCCATTCTCTAGCGCCACCACTGGTTAGGCCCAAATCCTTCTTCCATGCAGTATCTGCTCCGTGGCTGTTCTGTAGCTGGTCAAGGACATATTACATACACACATAGAATACAGATACAATACTGTCCGAGAGTACACATGTCACACGGGAAGCACATACAGAGAATGAGCGCCACAAAAGGGCTGACGTCACAGGAACACAACTTCATCCCCACAATAATTGCAGTTACGCATGCACTCTCAGACATTTAGTGATGTACCCTCAGCCATGCTCTTAGACACTCTCACACACATTCTTGAGGTTGCCTCCTGTTTGTAGTTCATAATGTAGTGTTGGGGTGTGTACCTAAGCTTGATAATATTGGGGTACCATGTTTTGCCACCACAGAAACAAACAAGCTGATTACATTACAAAGAATCACACCAAAGCAGCCACAAACAAGGCTGAATATCTCAGGAGTTATTTATTAGTAAAGTATAACATCAGTATTTCACATCCTTTCCTTTCATATCCTACTACTAATTACAGTCTTATACACCAGTCATTTCCAATCAACTTTGTACTCATTCTATTTTTTTAATGTAATATCAATTAATAATGTTATTTAACAAATCATTTACTTATTGAAAACATAGCTTAGAGAAACCGTAGTCAGCACAGCCTTGATGTAGGGATTGCTTGTCATTTTAACATAAAGTTTTAAAGTTTTCAAGGTGATTTCTGGACCTCTATAACACATTGAAAGTTCTCATCTAATTCTGGGATTTTTAACCAAACATTGCATTTTTCTCTCATAAGGAACTAATATTTTCCTGGCATCTGATTAATAATTAAACAATGACTGCAAAAAATAATTAAATAAATACTATATACATGTGTTTTATTTATGCCAACATGTTGTGCAATATATTTTAACACTATATGGCACGGAAGATTTTAAATACAATGGGAGCACTAAGAGACTTGAAGAGCTGCAATGGCAATTTCATCCAATGGACATTGCTATCTTCAGTGAACAGCAGAAGCTTAGTGAATCTGGGGTATATAAACTTAAGAATACTAATACTACCTTGAGAATCTAGCCTGACTCAAGGCTCCCATGTCTGTATCTCAATGCCTGTAGCTTCCCGTCTGTCACGCAATGCACAGCCTTTTGACCCTGTCATTGTCCACAAGGTCAGAAGTTACCAGGGTCTCAATACATCATGTACTGGAGAGCAAAGTGACACTCTAAAGCCTAGTATTTGAATATACTTATATGCATGTTTGTGCTATAGAATGTGAGAGAGACAGAATTATACATATATAACATACTGTGGAATTAACAGTAGTATAAGTATTTATATTATATGTGTATAATTTAAATAAACTTATTAAAGGGACATGGAATACACAATATTGATATAATGCATTTAATAGACAAAAAGTATTACGTAAACATCCTTGAAACTACAAGAAAAGCTTCTGAGTATGTAAGATCTATTTAGCAGACAAGTATACTCATACAGCTGTATTCCAGCACATTGGCTCACAGGGAAAAGCCCACAAAGACAATTATCCATTAAAAGCAGTGCTCAAGAACCTTAATTCTTAAAAAAGGTGTTGTGAAACATTATTAAGTAACGTCTTGCAGATGTAGCAATGAAAAAAAAATGTTTTCCATTGTCATGTAATGATTTTATGCCAGTCTGGTTGTGAAGTGTGGCATGTGATGTAATGGCAAAGGAAGAATGGTGTGCCAATAAGACATATAAAAAGTGATACACCAGAGGTACAGTATGTCTTAAGAGAGGCCCAGTTAGAGGAGAGAGACCTATCAAAGAATGTTAAATAGATAATAGGAAAGAAAGATGGCCATGAGGGTGGAGAGACATCTAGACATTGGAAAAAGAGGGTCAGAAGACTAGAAAGTCATGGGTTGGAGGAGAGAGGCTGCCATCAAATGGAGGACAGAGCCAGCCATGGGGTGGAGGAAAGAGGAAGCCATGAGGATGGACAGTGGAATCATCAAGGAAATTGGGAGAGGAAATATCACCCATTGATCTCACATCACTCCGTACATACCCAGATTACCCACCACATACTACACTCATCTTCGATGAAATCATTGAACACACCCTTCCTCCATAAAAAATTTTTTACCACTGATCAACCATAGAACTTACTGAAACCTAAATACATATAGTCTACACCTGGAAACCCTGCCTTTTTAAACAGTTCAAATCCTCCCACATGTCCTATGACCCATTAGTCACTCCACTCGCCATCCCACACAGACGGATTTCCTAAACTCATAACTCTTGAATTATTTTTTTCATAGTCACTTCCCAAAGATTCGACTTCTGATCCTCTTGAACACTTGGGCCTCCATTCAATTGCAAGCTCGCAGTTGACTTCATACAAACCGTAAGTCTGCAGGCTTGAAATTTGCATCAGGTACAGAGCGATTTAATTGAACAAGCCCGCAGCTTCCTGACCATGAGCCTAAAACGTAAACCATGCATCCATAAGTAGCATTTCAGGGCATGATCATGATCAATTAAGCAAGGGCGTAACTACTAATGTAGAAACATCCAATAGTAATTGAGACTTGACGTCAGTAAAACATGGAGGTTAAATGTCAATCAATTAGCGTTCAGAAGTCCGATCAGACTTGCAATCCGAAAGTGTACAAAATAATAAAAATGAATGCCGATTCTGTTCTAGTCCATATAGGTGGCCTTATATGTGTTAACTCCTTGATTACCGAGATTGATATAACACAGAAATGAAACATATTATTTTTTATTGCAGATTTGCGAGCTTGAGACTGTTGTGCAATTAATTTGAATGACTTTTATAGCTTTCCCCATCTTTTAAAGTGCAGTATTGATTTATCATTTGTGTCACACCCTTGCGGGTCCTATCTGGTACCTTTAGGATTTTCGTATACACTTGCCATTTATGTATGTGAAAACATTTGCGGGCTTGAGGAATTGTAGCAATTGATTAGCGATTTGCGTTTGTAACATTTACGCGCTTGAAAGTTCACAGGGTTAGACAGGTGAGAGTTACGATCTTGACAATCGCAGGGATTTTCAGCCTGTAACCTGAAAATCGTTTGCGGGTACCAAAAAGACGCCAATTAAATAGCAAATTAGTTTATGGGCTACACTACGGGCTCCAGTAACCAACAATTGAATAGAGGCCATAGATTTTATGGTAGTGCATCTAGTCTGCTCATTCTCTCTATCTAAATAATTTGTTAAGCCTTAAGATGATTGCATACTTATCCCAATCATGCTTGAGGTGCTTTATTGTATTTGTCTCTAAAAATTTTACTGAAATATTGTTCCATTTATAGTACAAATGTCTGCTGTAAATAAAGTCTATAGATATCCACATAAACATCTTATGGTTAAGACTATTGAACATGATATACATTGCCTATTGCTATATAGATTTCAGATTTTCTGTCTCCTTTTAAGATGATCCTAATAAACATGAGTTGTCAAGGGGAAAAAGAAAACTATTGTAACTATTACGGGCTCCAGTAACTAACATTTGATCAATTGAAAGGAGGCCTTGGATTTGTAATACAGGTAGGCAGCCGCACAAGGGCGCTTCCCTGTGAGGAGTGCCACTTCTTAAAAAAAAAATGGTTCCTGGCTTAAAAAAAAAAATGAAATGTTGCAGTTCATAGACTTGCTACTAGGGGGTAACCACCTAGAACAAGACAGTTACAACAGAAAAGGCAAAAATGGGTTGGTGCCTACCTTGCGTACTCACTCGCATGGACTCCTCCACTTCACTGCCTAGGGGCTCCAAAAAGGTAGATATGGCCCTGAATACAGGCACTCTCCAATACTCATGCACTGAAAACTCACTCTTCATCAACATTTGGTGACACTATTTTCTTCCTTCACTGCCACTGCTGCTGCCTTCCTGGAGAAGGAACTGACAACCCACTCCAGTATCTTTGCCATTAAAACCTTATGGATAAGCACCGCCAGACACAAGATGTACCTGGCATGTGGTCCATACGGTCACGAAGAGTGGGACACGAATGAATGACTAAACTCATACAGTATATAATAATTTGATTTGCTGGCACAAGCATCTGCCCAAACTAAACTCCAAAACGAACTGAACTATAGTTTGCACTGAGCAACCTTACATAGCTTGTTACATTGTAATGCTACAGTAACTCCTCGTGTACTACCCAGGAATATAGAGGCTTACACTCATTGAGTGCCCGGATAGCTCAGTCGGTAGAGCATCAGACTTTTAATCTGAGGGTCCAGGGTTCAAGTCCCTGTTCGGGCGTAACTCATACTTTTGTCATTAAATTATAATTTCACTTCTTTCTTTGTTTTATTAATCGCCTTTTATTTTACAAACTACACGTTATAATTTACTTTACTTTAATGTTGTATAAAAACTATTAAAATTACAAATAATGTTACTCTTTTTTGTAGAAACGTTAAATTATGAAATTGCAACAATTTGGGTAATCTGAATGTGCACTTACACATAGAACAAATGCAAATTGTATTTATCTATCAAAACATGTATAAACAAAAATGTGAAATATAAAATGTTTCTACCACTATGAGACATTGAAAATTCAAGTGTTTTGTGACTTTGAAATGTTTGTAGCAAATTAGGAAATTCAGCTAAATCCGTGATCAATTTAAGTAATCTTTACAATAAAGTAAGTGATTTTTATTGAAAAAACGAGTCGCCCGAACAGGGACTTGAACCCTGGACCCTCAGATTAAAAGTCTGATGCTCTACCGACTGAGCTATCCGGGCTCGTGCTTTGTCCTGTATTCTGGGAAGGTAATGTCTGTACAACACGCCATCTAGTTGCCTTCAGGAATATTATGTATTGTGGTTTAGTTGTGTGACCTGCAGGGGCAGAGTGACTGTTACTTTACACAGTCTGGGGAAGGACAGACAGGAGAGGGGAGGGAAACACTGAGGAGAGCTGCATGTGTGACTGTCTACATGTGGGGAGTGTGAAGGTGTGGGTAACTGATAAGGAAGAAAATAGGAGGAAGGGTGACAGAAGTTAGATGGATGGGAGAAACAAAGTATTGTGAGGAAGAGTGGGAGTAGAATCAGATTACATAAGTAAGTGGGGAGAGTATATGAAGGTAGGGAGAGGATATTTAAAGGAAAGGGAGATTGTGGAAGCGGAGAGGGGATATAATAAGGAAGGGGAGAGAATATATGAAGGAAGGTGAGATGTGTGGAAGAGGAAAGATGATATATGGAGGAAGGGGAGATGTGTGGAAGGGGAGAGATGATATATGGAGGAAGGGGAGATGTGTGGAAGGGGAGAGATGATATATGGAGGAAGAGGAGATGTGTGGAAGGGGAGAGATGATATATGGAGGAAGGGGAGATGTGTGGAAGGGGAGAGATGATATATGGAGGAAGGGGAGAAGAGTGAAAGTGGAGAGATGATATATGGAGGAAGGGGAGATGTGTGGAAGGGGAGAGATGATATATGGAGGAAGGGGAGATGTGTGGAAGGGGAGAGATGATATATGGAGGAAGGGGAGATGAGTGGAAGGGTAGAGATGATATATGGAGGAAGGGGAGATGAGTGGAAGGGGAGAGATGATATATGGAGGAAGGGGAGATGAGTGGAAGGGGAGAGATGATATATGGAGGAAGGGGAGATGAGTGGAAGGGGAGAGATGATATATGGAGGAAGGGGAGATAAGTGGAAAGGGAGAGAAGATATATGGAGGAAGGGGAGATGAGTGGAAGGGGAGATATGATATATGGAGGAAGGGGAGATGAGTGGAAGGGGAGAGATGATATATGGAGGAAGGGGAGATGTGTGAAAGTGGAGATAGCATATATGGAGGAAGGGGAGATGAGTGAAAGTGGAGAGAGCATATATGAAGGAAGGGGAGATGAGTGAATGTGGACAGAGCATATATGGGTCAAGGGGAGATGAGTGAAAGTAGAGAGCATTTATGGAGGCGAGGGGAGATAAGTGAAAGTTGAGAAAGCATACATGGAGGAAAGGGGGATGAGTGAAAGTGGAGAGAGCCAATATGAAGGAAGGGGAAATGAGTAAAAGTGGAGAAAGCAAATATGGAGGAAGGGGAGATGAGTGAAAGTGGAGAGAGCATATATGGAGGAAGGGGAGATGAGTGAATGTGGACAGAGCATATATGTGTCAAGGGGAGATGAGTGAAAGTTGAGAAAGCATATATGGAGGAAGGGGGGATGAGTGAAAGTGGAGAGAGCAAATATGGAGGAAGGGGAGATGAGTGAAAGTGGAGAGAGCATATATGGAGGAAGGGGAGATTAGTGAAAGTGGAGAAAGCATATATGGAGGAAGGGGAGATCAGTTAACGTGGAGAGAGCAAATATGGAGAAAGGGGAGATGAGTGAAAGTGGAGAGAGCATATATTGAGGAAGGGGAGATTAATGAAAGTGGAGAAAGCATATATGGAGGAAGGGGAGATGAGTTAATGTGGAGAGAGCATATATGGAGAAAGGGGAGATGAGTGAAAGTGGAGAGAGCATATATGGAGGAAGGGGAGATGAGTGAAAGTGGAGAGAGCATATATGGGTCAAGGGGAGATGAGTGAAAGTAGAGAGAGCATATATGGAGGAAGGGGAGATGAGTGAAAGTGGAGAAAGCAAATATGGAGGAAGGGGAGATTAGTGAAAGTGGAGAAAGCATATATGGAGGAAGGGGAGATGAGTGAAAGTGGAAAAAGCAAATAATGAGGAAGGGAAGATGAGTGAAAGTGGAGAAATCAAATATGGAGGAAGGGGAGATGAGTGAAAGGGGAGAGAGGATATGTAAAAGAAGGAGAGAGAATATATGAAGCAAGGGGAGATAAGTGGAAGGGGAAAAAGGATATATGAAGGAAGGAGGGATAAGTGGAAGGGCAGATAATAGAGGGAGCAAGGGGTGGATGGAGAATTGAGGGACTAAGGGGAGGGACTAAGGGTGAGGTGTGAAAGATAAGAGGTTATATTACGAGGAGGGTGAAATAAATGGAAGATGATCTACAGAAAAGTGGTGGAATGGGAGAGAGATAATTGTAAAATGGATAGAAGTGGAGCTAGATCAGTGTTAGGAAGATATGACAGAGAGAGAGTGCAATAGGACAGGAACTGAAGGTGAGAGAGTAGAGAAAGAATAAGAAGCGGCAGCAGTAGTGGCAATGCAAGAAAAAGGAAAGGAGAAAAAAAAGGAAAGGATAGGAGAGAGAAGAGGCAGGGTCAAAACAACTAAGAAATAGTGACAGCTCTAGAAAGGAAGTGTTGGAGAGGAGGATGGGGTAGTGAAAGGAGAAAGGGGGGGGGGTTGGGAATGAGGGGAAAAGGTTAATATAAAGGATCAATGCATGAGAAGGAAAGAAAATAGGAAGATAATGTGATGAGTAGAGATGTTCAGTAGTAGAGGAAGAAGGTGGGGCCTTGATACAAACATATTTCAGGTTGGTGAAGGAGGTCTGATGAAGTATTGTGTATGGGTGGGGAGATGGGTTTGGTACATGAATTGCTGAGGGTAGAGGGATTGTATCCTCAGGTGATGCATATACAGAGATAGTATTGTGATTATATAGTAGAAGTGTGATTGGGTGACTTGGTATTGATGATCATTCCAGCATGTAGAAGGCTGGTTGGTATTGTAGATAGGGGCTGGAGAGTGTTATTGGGGTTGTTCTTACAAATCTGATTTCCCACTCAGTTGCTACATTAAAGGACCACTGTAGTCATATATTTAAAACATATTACCTTGAAGAACTACATTTGTAAATTTGCAGAATGTTTTTAGAATGGGAAATATAGTTTCAAATATATTACCTCATGTATGTAATCTATCCTGCTGAGATCTACCCTTTTTCTTTTTTTAAATCTTTTTATTGAAGGAATGAAATCGTTTTCCATATACAAATGAGCATAGAATTAGTCTCTAATATTGCAACACATATGTATAATGTAATCTCAATACAGATGTACAGCTATATACATCTACAAATGTTCTGTGGTATGGAATCTTTCTTCCTCCATTTTTGCTTATTATTTTAGGCTGGTGAGAGGCAATGAGATAAAGTATCCAGAAAGGCTTAGCCTAACCAGTAGGCCCGGAAGGGGGATAGGGTAGGACCGGGACTGTATGTACAAATTTCAGTACGTATATTAAGGAATCACCTATTTCATACTTACAACACCAGTTACTCTCAAAGTGTATAATTAAAATAGATTATTATATTGCAGTATATCAAATAAAAAAGGTGATTACAACTTATGTGCCACCTCTATTTAATATTATATGTGAATTTTACACTAAATTATAATATAGGGGACATCCAAACTGATTGTACAACCTGCACTATATTTTGATGAATATAGTCAATAGGTGTAAATATAATAAAATCGGCAGCAGTTATTCTCTTTTTCCACTGTGTGTTTCAAATATTACATTACATTACATTGATTTTAGGAAAGCGATCTTAAATGGAAGACCGTAAATATTATTTAATAGTCACTTTTCTTTAGAGATATACTGACAAATAGCTTATTCCTATATAACACGGATTAATTAAATACACCAAATTATAGTCAAAATGACAGTTTTGCGGTTGAATCTTTAACTTTAATATCATAAATTGCAGTTTTTAGTTAAAGGTTATAGTTAGGGGGTCATATCCATATACAGTAAACTCCCCGTTATCCGGCACCTATGGGGACTCCCTATTACCAGATAACTGTAGTTGCCGGGTAATCAGGAGTCCACGAATTTAAGGGTCTAAACGACCCTTTAACCCCCCCAAAACTCCTCAAAAAAGGCATTAGCACTTCAACTGGGCCATTTAGATTGAGTTTAGGTGTTAGGGTTAGAGGTTGGTTTTAGGGTTAGGGTATCGGGTACTGGCAGATTATAAGCTTTACATGGACAAGAAATTCACTGAAATCTTGGCTGATATTGCGGCCAGCCAACAGGAAAGATCTGAATACTGGGTGAAGTTAAGGCTGGGGTGCCATTTATACTGGTTACTAAGGTCACTTTCGGTTTCAAATCATATGCAGGCAATTCCAGTGCCAAGTGAAGTCTGAAGCTCAGCCTGATAGATCTTGGAATCGTTGGATGGTTAGGGGTAACAGGGGGTACAGTTTCCAAAAATTGAGTGGATGATATTGTGGGTTTCTGTACTGTATTTGGGCCTGCATATTGTCTTTTCAGTTCTGTAGCAGTAGATGTATCCAAAGAATACACATAGACTCTGCCTCCATTCCACATAAATGTATTACCTGGCAATGACAGCATCGGTTCTTCTTCTGATATAGATGACCTTGGATGGGATTCTGAGTGCTGATGATACGTCGCATATACAATATGGAGATTGATAGACATTGTAAGATCACATTCTAGTGTCAGCTTCATAGGGTATGAATCTTCTTGTATTCAAGTTGGGAGCTTTAGTATTCCCTTCAATGTTTGTTGTGTGTGGTAGCACTTATAGCTTGCACAGTCAGCCACCATTTTCTGGTTTGGGTTTGAAGCACGAGGCGGTTCACATTTGGTACTTCCAAGTCTTGTAGGAAGTTATGTATCTTAATCTCTTGTTTCATGAGTAAGTCTTGTATTTCTTCAGATAATGTTTCTACCCTAAATCAGATTTTATGATTTAAAGTCATTTCAACAGACACTGTACATCCATAATGGATTGTTGTGTAATTGGAGACTTATATAAGACCAAAATTGTCAACTTTCTGGTAGTACCAGCTAAATTTATATAAAATAAGGGTGTCAGTGGGTGCAGTATGTTGTCCACTATTATTGTGATACAAATGATATCCTGTAGATGGTGATAGGGTGGGGATGGTAAGGGATTACATCTAATACCCCCTAGAAGCTCATCAACATGCTGCCATCTTGGGCTCCTGCAACCCGAATTCACCATTTTATTTTATGATAATCAACTTCCTGTGGTGGGAGAAGACTTACAGAAAGTTTCAATATATACACTGGGAATGTGGCAACTACAACTGACAGTGCATTAATTAATCCCAACACAATTCACATTAGTTTACATAGATACTTCCTCTTGAGAATGTAAAATGCAGTATCAGCTGATAAAAGATAATGGATCCCTGCAGTAACAAAAATAATTGCATATAAAAGTGTAAAGGCTGTGTTATATTTTTCTTACTTTCTAAAAGCATTGCCTGTTGTTAAGTTTCATTATAAAAGAAAGAGAGAGAGCAAGGTAAGCACATATAATAACCAATATCTTTTAAATTTACAATTCACCTATGTTTTAAAAGGGCTTGTATATAAATGTGGAAATTGCCTCTCTATTAAAATTAAGTTGTTTATAGCATGGCGGAGTACCTTTAATTTAACAATAAGAATATATTATTAATTTTTAGTTAGATGACTGTGACATTCACTGATATACCGTATTGGTCCGAATATAAGCCGCACTTTATTCCGATTTTTGAGCTTGCGAGTTACGGGTGCGGCTTATATTCGCAAACGTAAAATTACTGCCGATTTGCGCGAGTTAAGGGTGACGATTTTCGTGCTTGAGACAGCGGCACAGAGACAGACAGCACAGAGAGAGAGGGAGACAGCACAAAGAGAGGCAGCACAGACAATTCAAGATAACATTCTATGTTACTGTCATTTATGATGGGCAATTTACTAGTGCAATATAATACTGACATAATATAGTGGAGTATAAAATATTTTCAAGATTTTAGGCCCGAAAAGAGAAATATACAATTCAAAGAGAAAGCATTGAGAATAAGAGTAATATAAAATAACAAAAGGGGTGAAGAAGCAGGGGGAAGTTACTAACATGTGTTAGGGTTAGGGCCGGTAAGTGGTGTAGGGGTTTAGGGTTAGGCTAAGAGGGTTAGGATTAGGACCAGCAAGTAGTGTAGGCGGTTAGGGCCGGCAAGGGATGTAGGGGCTTAGGTTTAGGGCCGATAAGTGGTATAGGGGGTAAGGGGTGTAGGAGGTTAGGGGCTTAGGGTTAGGGGGTTAGGTTTAGGGCCCGCAAGGGTTGTAGGGGCTTAGGGAGTACATCGGGATGGGAGTGCGCCCGGCACCAGGAGGCTTCCTGCGCCGTGCGTGCACATAACAGGATAGATCCAAAACATCTAGCTAATGTTATAAGGGAACTACATTGGTAGAGATGAAGGAAAAATGTATTCTAATTAGACTGGACAACATTTATTAAATAACACGTGCTCTAAAATGGTTGTAGTAAATGCAATTTATTATCATGCTATAAAAACTTGAATACAAATGTAATTTTGCAAATGAAATCAATAAACACTTGTGACAAAATAACACAAAATAAAAATGTATACAAAAAATCAACAAAAACTTCCACTGGTATTCTAGCAGTTACGATTCACTACGCATGCGCCAAATTACTTAAACACATGCGCAGCACAAGGCAGATAATCTGTACATATCAGTGCGCATGCACCTTACGATGGAAAAGCGAAGACTATAGTTTACACTACGCTTGCGCATAATTATTCCATTGCACATGCGTAGCACAAAGCAGATAACCTGTACGTATCAATGGGAAAGCAAGACTACAGTTTACACTACGCATGCGTGAAATTATTCTTCCGCACAACCGCAGCACAAAACAGTTAACGTGTACATTCAGGTGCGCATGCGTTAGTTCCTTGAAACTCGCACATGCGCCATTTTGTCCCGAGCCACGCTTTAGTACTCATGCGCAGGTGGACCATTTTAAAATCCGGAACAGTTTCCGGGTGATATGCTGGACTAATTGACCCCGGGACGGAACTGGAAACGGAGAGCTGACCTGCCAGACATGGAATAATTGGTGAGTATAAATGCCCCATGCCCCCAGCACCATGTTTGGGCACATGTCCTGCAGGTCCAGGCACATACAGAACTCTATAGTTAAACTCACGAGGGTTTAACACAATAACCCAAGGAACGATGATCCAGTACAGACTACCAGCATGTCCAGTGACACCCCTCATATACCCCTAGTAACATACAGATAGCCCCATGCACATGATGGGACTCCATTACCACACTTTGCACAGGGCCTAGGGCACCACGCAGCAATTGGTAGGCTGATCATCTGCACGAGCTTGTCTTCTGGATTTTATGTGTAAATACCTGATAATAAATAGATTAAATGCACAGGATAGTTTAGCAAAGGGTGTTCAAATGCGTTGTAGCTTCAAATGATGTACATTGTTGAGTGTCCCATGAATAGTTACCATATGTTCTGTTAAATGCATATTTATGAGTGCATCTAATAAAGCACAATCAGTAGTGTATGAAAATAATTTGTGCATAAAAAAAATACTAAAATAAACACAGTATTATGAAACTCACTATAAAGTTTGCTAAATATGTTGCGTTTGCAAGCAGCTGATTTTGAGAGTTTTCCGTGCATATCCAAGTTAAATTAGCCTAAACTTCATCATTTGCTTTGGCCAATCACAGGCAGCTAATATATTGGCATCCATCTGTAAATTCAGTTTGTGCAGCAAGGCATCATGGGATGTGTACAGAATGACTCCATGTAATGTGTGTGTCTGATATAAGCAGCATGTATTAGATTAGAGAAAGGGAAAACAAGGAATCTTAGATATACCTTTACCAGTGTTTGTGATTATTGTAATAACTCAATCATGAGTTAAATGAAGTTTAAGTATTGTTTTACAGACAGGTTGGTAAATACACAGATTCTATTTTCGGGGAAGGTGATAGGTAGACATAATTAAGGAATTGTGGAGAATTTAGGATATGTATAGTTGGATCCTGTTATCAACTCAAGTATGTGCTGTAAGTAGTGGAGTCCAGTGGTCTTATGGTTTTAGGGGAGTTTTTGAGGTTATTAGTAAATTAGATTGATCTGTTGGTTCTTATTCGCCGCCAACATTTGTGTTTGAATTTTGCATCCTATATAAAATTTCAGATTTTTGGGAGGAAAGATACTGATAGGTCTAGGTGCCCATGTGGTCTACACATCATCCTTTAGGATATGTATGTGTGATGCATGGTGGTCCAGTGGTCTACATTCAGTGCTTTCACTACTGCAACCTGGAATAAATTCCAAGTCAGGGAACCAAGAGGTCACACCACCCTGAAGCCATGCAGGGTTGGGCCTGGTCAGTACTTGGATGGGAGACCGCCCAGGAATACCAGGAGCGGTATGCTGTGGCCCACTGGAGAAGGAACTGGCAACCCACTTCAGTATCTCTGCCTTGAATACAAAGTGGATCAGCATGACCATGTACATAAAGATATCCTGGTGTGCTACGATCCATGAAGCGACTGAACGATGGGGGGGGAAAAAGTGCTGCCCAGAGCTCATGCCCCAAAAAAGGATCCTGGGGCGAAATTATAAGCGTTACTCGAGGCTTATCAGACACAAGGGAAGCATGTCTGCAAATAATAAATGATACAGAGACATCTTGCGATATTTAGGTCAGCAGCTGGTCTCGGTATAATAGTCTGTGAGATCTTGCCTATTGGTCCTCAGGGAGAAGGGCAAATTAAGTGTGCATGGAGAAATAGGCAGGTATGAGTGATAATGAGGTGGGGTTGACCTATTAAAAAATGTCACTGACACAATGAGAAATACTTATGGAAAGACTAGCCTGTTAATAAAGGTTTTGATCTCAATGGTGGCCCAGCAACATTTTGCATGGTAGCAGTTTGATAATCACTGATACAGATAGCCCTTGTGAGCGTCCGTCCTCATTGCTGTTTAATTTCGTGACAAGCCCCAACACAGCTCTGTGACAACTGCAAATGTGCCCTGAAAGTCACCATTTGGATCACTTTGGCATTCAGCTCAGATATGATTACCCTAAATAAGTGATTTTTTTTTTAAACTGAAGAGGAAGTTAAAGCCACAACATCGTTTTGTCTGTACTCTAACTGTGGATTTGGCAGTTGGAAAAAAAATAGCAAAGACCAGTGCATTTTTGTTTTAAACTTTGAGGCTGATTTATAGGTTTTCTGTGAGTCATTTTAAGGCTTTAACTTTTCCCTCACTAAAAATGGTGTTCATGTTTCTGGGCCCTCTAGATTGAAATGCAGGACTTGGCAAACCTAGGAGCTGGCTGCTAAATCTTCTTATTATTCTAGCAAATTGAAGAGTCAGCCAACTTTTCTTAGCAGCTTAGGAATTGTGTGTGTTTATAGATATACACTAAGTACAAGTAGGAAAAACATTGCGAGACAGAAATAAACCTATAGGAGCTGTGGTTCTCTGATGTTGTCAGACCCTGCTGTTATCTATACACATATGTTATACCTGACTCCTACAAGATATCTAGTTGCCTTGTCAATTTGACTGACTTCTATGCATTGTTTGAAACCTGTTTTTGCACTTTAGAATAAAAAATGTGAAGCCCTTCCCCCCCCCCCCACTTTAAAAAAAAAAAAAAAAAAACCTTTTGTTTGTCTTTCATATCAAATTATTCTACTAGTTCTTTGTGCATGTATATATAATTGGTTTTGAGAGTTAACATCCTTGAATATCCAAGCTTAAATTAGCATACAATTCATAATTTGCTTTGGCCAATTACAGACAGCTAATACATTTCAATCTGTAATTTCCATTGCATTCAGGAACAATTGAATTCTCTATGTATTGCATTGATTTTGCATATAACTTTATTATACTGACACAGAAGGGTTCAGACATACAATGATTAACTATAAGGTAGGGATTGAGAAATTCCAGTCTTAAAGCGATGGCTCCTACAATTTTACAGCTAGCACTGAACTTTTTAGTTGTATTATACTTGTGTTTCGATACAAAAGTCCTCCCATGGCTCTTAAACGAAGTGTAATTGTCTTTTCACTATTGTAGCTGGTTCCTTAGCCTCCATGGAAACGTTTCAACCTTTGGTGTAAGGTGAAGAGCAGCTGTTCTCAACCTGTGGGTTGCGACCCCTTCGGGGCTCGAATGACGATTTGCCAGTTCTTTTTTTTTTTTGTCTATTTTAATATGTAAAACTTGTAATTGTACATTTTTTTTCCACTGGTAGTTAGTACTTTCTTAGAATAATTGTCTTTCGATAGACGTTGTCAGACAATTTAATCATAATGATTACAAATGTTTCCATTCTCGTAACTTAACTATTTTTATCTTTCACAATATATATTACATATTGTTTTTGTGATTAATCACTATGCTTTAATTATGTTAAATTTGTAAGAATGAAAGTACATCCTGCATATCAGATATTTTTATTTTGATTCATAACAGTAGCAAAATTACAGCTATGAAGGAGCAACGAAATTAATTTTACTGTTATGGGTCGCCACAACTTGGGAAATTTTATCAAAGGGTCGCGGCACTAGAAAGGATGAGAACCGCTGGTGAAGAGGAACTGCTACGTTCTTTACATTCTTGCTAGGATCTACTAGACATTTCCTAAAAAGAGTGCTAAAACGGTATACATGTTTTAGCAGGGCTTAACAAATCAAGTGATCAATGGCTTTAAAATGTAACAGGTGGCACCTGATATTTTCATTTCTATATATAATCTATAACCTGGCTCCTAAAAATGCTTGGCTAGCTTAAACTAGCATGACTGGCTCCTAAATTTCAGATACATTTGTCAACCCCTGTATTGTAGTACTCCTGGCATAATTCTTCAATAAGACTGTCATCACTGAAACATCTCTTTGTTACCCCTGCAGCATGTCTATATCTTCCTGTTGTTTCTGTTAGTTTGGGTTTTTATGTGTAACGCCATTCTCTTCTAGTTTAACTGATGCCCCAGTGCCAACTTCTCTTCTGGCATAGCCTCCATTTCTAACAGATGTCTTTACATGCCATGGCATGTCACGGGCCACAGTCCAGGGGCTGTCAGTTGTGAATTGGTACATTCCCAGGGAACTCCCCAAAATCAACTGCCCAATATCAGTACTGTCTCACAGTGCTGTTCCACACCAGTGGTTACTAGTATATTATGTGATCTTTTGCACATAGAGGATGGCAGACGAAACTTAGCATCGCACCACCTTTGCTATCTTGAGGTAACAGGAGAGCAACCCTTGGGAATAGTAAGGGTGTAGAAAGAGGAATTGAGAATGTAAATCTTATTTTTTTAATTTTTTTAAGAGTCCTTTTTGCAACGGTTGAAAAAACTATTTAAAAACTTAGAATTTAGGTGAAGGCTTTTATACAGGTATTAGAATAACCACAAATTATCAAATACTGGCCTTTCTGTTGCTTTAGTGATGGACAGTTATCACTCAACAGTTACTCCTTTCACACAAATATAAATACACTCACAGGTTGACAAATAGTATGTTGGGAAATGTTCATGTTGTGTTTCTTCTGTCGTGTGCATCACTAATTCTTCTTCTATTTTATTCTTTCTAGAGGTAAAAGATCAGAGACTGCTTTATCACTGCCAAAAATGTCTACTTCTACCTCCTCACAGCAGTTGGTGGGACACAATCCCCCTCACCGGAGTACATCCAGTGCAGAGGGCAACCCGGTATGTAAAGCAGCAAATCAGTTTACTTGTACATGAAAAGTCTGTTATATTCTACTATATCAGCATGATGGCTTCCAAAAGGCATATGCAATTTTTTTTCCTACTAATTATGTATGCTTATTTTGCATATTCAGTCTCTAATTTCCGATTTCTGTGTGAAAAATAAAATACAGCTGATGGAAACAAGTTCACTATCCAAAATGAGCACATTAAAAGTGCACACTAGAAAGCCACAGTTGATCATTGGCATATAAATGCATCACAGTTTATCATGAATATTTGAAGAATTATTTATTTTACTAAATATACTGTAGCTAAAGCTGGGTATGTTGATATATTAATTATCAAGCTCTCTGGTATATTACTTGTAAATATTAACCCCATGTGCTGTTCTTCTTTTTATTTTATTTTTAATTTATTTGACTGTTTATCGTTTTTTTTTTTTTTTTTTTTTGGAAGTGTACTTAAACTGGTATTTAGTTAATTTACAAAAAGTTGACATCATCATTATTATGGGAAAGCTAGGCCTTTTTCACTGCAGTACCACAAAACTAACCGATTAGGCAAATTTTAACGTTTCTATGTCTATTTATACATGTGTAACGTAAAGATTACAGTAGCAGAGAAAAAAATATTTCTACTGTAAACTTGCCCTACAGTTGCAATACTTGCTCTGCCACATATCCAGCTCCCCAGGAATTTTATCCGCATACGCTTAGCAGACTTTTTATAAACCTTTACAAACATTATCTTAGGGATCCTGTAGTTTCCTACCTAAAGTTTTGTCACTGTCCTTTCATAGAGTACTTTGCTGATAGACACTTAAAGGTTTTTAATGTAATACAGAAACAAAAAGATGCAGCAAGAAGATTTTTATACTCTGGGCAAGGAGAAAAACCTCTTATTTGATGTAGAAAAAATGTATATTGTATAACTATGATGTAATTGCAAAAAAATGTTTTATATTGTAATGTTGTTGGTCTTACTTGCATACTGTAACACTACTATATCTGGTATACAAGTTTGTTGGTAACCCTTAGATATATTTCTTCCCTCCGTTATCTAGTAGTTGTTATTAATCTTTGTCTTTTACTTTAGGTACGACCACAGCCAGCTCTGTTGAAGCTTCTGCATACGGCAGGGGCAAAGGGTGACACATTTACCTTAAAGCAGGTGAGAATCTGAAAAATAATCTGTTTTCTCCATTTGATCAGCTGGAGGCATGACATGTTTACATTTTATAAGCTAAATGAAGCATGTAAAGTAGCTTGAATTTCCTTATTTCCAGGTGTTATATATGAGAGAAGAAGATATCTTGTAGTTTATTCAAGGAACCCTTTCTTAGATTTCCATTGTGCATGTCACTTTTTGTTTGGAAGTGAGCACAAATTCAAGTCTGTAAGAGTAAAGTTAGATAAGTAACTCTGTCTAACTCCACCTTCTGTAATAACTGTGTGGAACACAGAGCAAGTTCATTGCTCTTTATACAGATCTACTCAAATGGCAGAAATGTAGGAAAACAATGACACTTTACACTTCACCTAGTTGTAAATCAAAGATATAGCGTACAAGACTTTTTAGCCATAAGATATGATCATTTGTTCTTAAAGTGACATGAAAAGTCTCTGGACTTCACTAGAAATATTATATACCTGTGTCTATTTACTTTTCTTGTACTACCCCCCCCCCCCCTTTTTTTTCTTTTTCTCTTTTTTCGTTTTATAGAAGTGCTTATAAGCTCTGTTTTTTTCCTGCCTAAAAATCATACAATTTATATCAGTTTGGGTGTGCCCTTTGCAGCTAATGCCGTTCATGAACACATAACATGTGAAGTGCAGTGTGCCAAATTGGCCTATCAGTGATATATCTCAAGCAGAATGTTGCTACCATTTTGGTTAATATGAGATTGTACACTGTGTTCATGAGATTAATAAACCATTAGAGTATTTGTAAGGTTATAGACAGAACCCCCCCCCCCCCCCCCCAAGTTTTAAGCACTTTAATAAAATAACTTTCATAAAAGTAAATAGATACATAGATATATTCTATTCCTTGTGAAATACAGACACATTCCATGTGCCTTTAACCTCTTAGGTGCCATATGTATTGATCGGAAAATAGTCACAGACCCTCATTTGGGGAATGATCAATGGTCAAAAGAATTTACTGTTCTTTAAATGTCAGGTAATTTTCAATTGACCAGGCTACATTTGAACCAATTTGCTCCTCATCAGTGAGGTGCTGCAGATCTTTATAGGCACAGCAAGCACCTACCGTAGTCATTGGCTTGAATAACTTGTTTAGGTCTATCTATCTATCTATCTATCTATCTATCTATCTATCTATCTATCTATCTATCTATCTATCTATCTTACCCTCCCTACGAATTGTAATTAACACCTGAACGAAGAATGGAATAGAGTGAGATTGGGTTGTTTTTTTACCGTGGGATACCTCTTTGCATACACAAAAAGTCAAACTTTTCAAAAAAACATCTATAGAAATTCTCATTGTGGGATTAGTGTCCCCCCACCATAATAGGCTTTGAGGTTATTTGGAAAAGCAATCATGTAAAACCATGTGCAAGTAAGTTAAATGGACTTCTGAGATGAAAGAGTATATGTGATGAGCTCATACAGGGGAGGTTACAGTCGTAATAATTGTAATATTTCCCTGAAACCTATAAATGTACAGCTCTGGTAATGTTTGTTGACCGTTTTTTTTCCCTTAAACTAACCTCTTCTCATTCAAGTCAATGGAGAATGTTAAACAGTTTTACTTAATCCAGTAACATGATGAAGGTTAACGTTTAGCACATCTGTAGTATGTATCTCTATAAGAATGGCCTTCCTTGATCTATGATATTATGCCCCAACAGACAGGGGGCACAAAAGCATATAGTGTTACTATATAAACTGAGTTTTCAAAGTTGTTTGGCTGTTCCTGACCTGAAACTATATGAGCCATAACATGAGACATAACTTCTAAAACAAAGATTAGTTCTCTATTTATTTATTTATTTATTTTTATAAAACTGGGAAGAATGTGTGTGTGTTTATTTTTATTTATATATATATATATATATATATATATATATATATATATATATATATATATATATATATATATATTACAACAACAGGGTTTGTTAGTTCCCAAGGTGTTTTTCACCCAGTAATATATTACTAGCGACTTGCCCGTCAAAAAATGATGGTCATGAAATCGTAAGTCGGGTAATGTTGTTTTTATGAATTTTTTTTAGTGTGAGGACCTTCGGAGCTCATTGCGAGTCTTGCACTGAGCGCCTTTAGCGCTCTTCGCATGCCTCGGATCACCCGAATGAGATGTCACAACGTCATTTGCCCACCAAAAAAAGTGGGGTTGTTAGGTCTATAACACCATTATCCGAACCACCCTTGTCCCCTCCTTTTAAGTAAATGGCCGCTATAAACCGCAAAAGGTTAGGGGATGATAGCTGCTATATTTTAGGGCTATGAGGTGGATAGGGTGAGAACAAAAGCTTTGACCTGAATTCTCTGTGAGTGGAATCTACTACTCCTGTAACATCAGAAGGTCTCCCACTCTTGCCATTTTCAAACCGCATCCATAAATTTGGACAGGACTCACACTCTCACACACTCAGGGGTTAGATACGCCGGCGCACTCCTAGAGTGTGGACGAGCGCCGCGAATCAGAATCCTCTAAATAAATAGGGGAGCTATTTTGGTTTATTTTACAATGTAGATAAACACATTAATGTAAGGAAAGGGAAGAGACAGGACTTGAGCCCTATATTTCTAAAAACTAAGACTTTTACCCACTACATGATAAGCAATGAGTAAAAAAGCCATAAAGCTAAATGTAATTAGTATTACAGTTGGGAGGGCTTCAGGGTCTACAGAAGTAGCAACTAAAAATAGCACTTTTCAAGTAAATACTTGATCAAATAAAAACTAAATAACTTTTCCAGTGTTATTCTACCCTCTATGTGATGGGGTAATTTTAGTGTCCTTTTTAAATATTTGGTTAAGTATTTATAAATCACATGTAATCTTTTGTATGGAGTTTTAAAACTTTGATTTTAAATTGTATAGTGGACAAATAAGCTGAGATGAACTTTTACCTTCATCCATTAAATTCAAGGGACCCTGTAGTCTATATTGAGAATTACACATAAAGCCTGCTAAATGTTTTTGTAATGTAAACAATACACCCTCTGATTTTGTAACCTGCTATCCAATTATGCTTCTGTGGAATTTATTATTATTATGATGATTGTTACAGTTTTTTGTAAAGTGCCAAAGTAATCCGTAGCTTTGTTCAGTGGTTAAATAGAAAGAAAAAAATAAATACAACATTAAACACGTTGCAGAAAGTATAGTCTGTCTGTCTTTTAGTTTACAGTATTACATTCATGGTGTTTTTATTTATTTTTCAAATCACTTTAGATTGTACGTTTTTCTTTTTTCAGTCTTATAAAGGCATAAATAAAACAAAAGGTGAAGTAATGACTGGGAGAAACAAAAGTAATTTAAGAGAGAGTAGAATGTTAATTAGTGATTACATTTGTTGGTGTATCAGCTGTGTAAAATGGAGGTGATTGTGTTAATTTAACACAAATCATAGGTGGGTGGGTGTGGACAGGGTAGGAGGGCGGTTCAGATGCTGAAGAGAGGAGGAGGAGGAGGAGGTGGTGGTGGTGTGAAGCTCTAGTTTTAGAGACAAAAGAAAAAATGTAAATCAAAATGAGGAAAATGATGGTTGGAAATTGAATGTGCAGAATGGGTGGTATCAGGCCCAGTGTCTTTGGTTGAATCCCTGTAGAAATCTACCATTTTGCTTTCTGCATATCATATAGCAAAATATCACTACATTTGGTTTTGAACACTTTAAATATACTGTAATACAATAATTGGTTGCTGTTATTGCTAAATGTTCTCAGTTAAAATGTACAGTATTCAAATGAGTCCAAGGTGATCTCAAAGAGCGCCCGAACATAACCAGCTGGTATAGATCACTTTTTTTGGTCTGGATCAAATATGGGGATATGAATTTAGTGAACAAGCATTAGGTTTTATTAGAAAATATTACTATAATGCATTGTTGTTTTAATCATTCAGTTGTGCCCAAATCTCAGTGATCCAATGGACCGTAGCACCCCATGCATATTGTCTGGTTGTTCTCATCCATAAGGCTTTCTTGGCAAATATACTGTAGTGGGTTCCCATTTCCTTCTCCATTGGACCGCAATTTGCCCATTTGGGGTGACCCTTCATGGTATAACTCATAGGTTCGCTGAGGTACACAAGCCCCTTCACCACGACGAGGTAGCGATCCAGAAGGGAACCATTATGTATTACTCTATACATTTGGACTGCTTTGGACTATATTGCAGGTAAAAGTAGTTGAATTCTGGAATTAATGTATTGATAACATGAATAATGCAAATAGGGTGGTACTTTTAGTGTATTGATGCATACACTTTTTTAAAAATATTTTTATAGCTTTATTGAGAGAAACTTTACATATAACTTGTAGATTACACAAATATGAACAGGATCAATATCCTTTTATATGAATATTGCAAGATGCATTGGCATAAATTCAGACAATAATACAGAATGTCCCCCTTCTTGTTGAATAGTGAAGCCCTATATCTACTCGTGTTATGCTTTCAAGTCCTATAGAAATATTTATCTTTGACCACACAACTAAAACCGTTACAATGACTTTTGGTGCAGTGTAGTGTCCTGGTATCAGATACAAAAGCAGTCTGTCTTCTATGGGTTACAGTCCAGCTGATGCTCACATGAAGTAAACGCTGGAAGGGGACAATAAGATTTGATGCCCGTGCTCCCTGCAGGGGACTTGAAGTCTGGGCAGTTATTTTTGTTTCAATGATCTGTGGAACTCCTTCTACTGTGGGAGTTAAAGTCCCTTTGAAGTTGGTACACTGTTGAAGTGGGCTTTTGTTTGAATTGGTACTGCATTTTCTCATCACAACCTTTGAAACCTTCGAAATTTTTGACATCATCTGCTGCAACTCGCATAAGGCTGACATGCAGCCAAAGCCAGGTTCAGCTCTACAGTGTTTGTGTTCTTTATCCAGCTCCTGCATCTCTAGTGTGCATGCTCTATGATGGTCTCATCGGGACTCCACATAGCCATGGCACACTGTTGCATCCATTCAGAGGTGACAAGAGTAGCCATCACTGGATTTGGCATTCATCTTCCATTGCTTGTGGTCAAAGAAAATGTTAGCAGTCTGGTTACAAGCAGCATCATTTTACATTCATTATGTACCAGATGAAAGAATATTTCTGCTGCAAATAGTACAAAGTTCCAGTACCCATACAAAACATGTAAAAAACATAACCTTTTCTCTAAAGGTTGTAGCAAACTGGGAAGGCAGGAATAAAATGGAGGGGGAAAAGGGAAGAGAATAATTTTATTGAAGCATCAAATACAGTAAGGAATTAAGAGAGTGTAATTTAGCAACTCTAATCTAGAGATGTCGGCAGACAGGTTTGGGCAGAATAATTTTATGCTTAAGTAACACTTCGAAGGGTCAACGTTAAGACACAAAAATTGGAATTCTGATTTTAAAGCACAATAAGTCGAAACTACTAGGTATTTTAAGTAATTACGGAAATACCAGTTACTTAGCCAAATGGGAAAAGCACAAACCAAAGGGTCCATTTTAGAGAATGTGTTGACAGAAAAAAAATAGTTTGAATACCTCTGCAGGTGCCAGGAGGAATCCGTGATACTTTGATGGACTTTGCATGTGTTAGGGGTATTTACATTTCTGCCGGAGCAGATCTTGCACTTATTACTGTGAATATCTGCTTCTGCCTTGTGTGTCGGCGAAGAAGCATGTTTTTAAATATTAAACTCTCCAATTGTATGATACATTTCTCTTTTGTATACAGGCTGCACAGAGTGCACTGACATGTACCAGTATCCGTGACCTTACATGCTCTATGAATCAGAGATGTATTTATTCTTGATTCGAAGCTCCAGAGAGCAGTAATAGCTGCACAACCTCTGATTATAATGCCTTAATGAAGCATGTAAACAAAAGTAGATTTATAGATCTGACAGCTAATCCATGTGATTTATTTTGAGTGTCTTCGGTCGGGATGTTAATGCAAAGTTTGTTGAAGATTAAAAAAAAAAAAGGTGGAAGAAATAAATAAAAAATGGAAATAAATAAGCAAGTGAGGGATGCAGAGAGAGAGACTTTGTCAGCGAGGAATTAAATGCACTGCGATTTCATTACCAATATGTCAGTTTGGTCCGCAGATCTCTGTGACTTATTTGAAACACTTATGCATTTAAATAACTTATTTAGCTGCAATTGGTGCGGGGGAGGAATAAAAGTAATAAACCATTTACAAATGTCAAACCTCTTGCTTTTTCTGATTCACTCTATAGTTCATCTGTAGGTGTCTGGTTCTATATCTCTTAAACTTACAGTACAGTATAAACACCCTTATGTAGCCTGTTACTATATTTATATATAGCTGTTGAGATTGTCATATTTCTGCCTATGCTTGGATGTGTTGCTACTTATACCAATGGCAATATAGCTGTAATGGAGGGTAAACTAGTTAATGAAGTCAACCCAAAATAATCGGTTTCCTAGCATTGTATTCACGTTTTAACCTCACTGTTACATACACCTAAACTAGACCTTTCATGAAGCAAACTTCATCCTGGCGTTCCTACTTTTCCTTGTTTAGTCTTTCAGTCGTGTACCACTCTCCGTGACTCTATAGACCACAGCATGCCATGCCCCTCTGAGCTTCATCAAGTTCATGTTCATTGCTTCAGTGACCTCATCTATCCATCTCCGCTTCTGTCGGCCCCTTCTTCTTGTGACTTCAATCTTTCCTAGCATCAGAGTCTTTTCTAGGGAATCCTGCCGTCTCATGATATGGCCAATATATTTGAGCTTCAGCCTCATAAACATACCTTCTAATGAACAGTTTGTCTTGATTTCCTGAAGTATTGATTTATTGGATCTTCTCTCAGTCCAAGGGACTCTAAGCAGTCTTCTCCAACACCACAATTCGACGGCGCTCAGACTTCTTTATGGTCTAGCTCTCACATCCGTATGTTACTACTGGGAATACCATAGTTCGAACTATGCAGACCTTTGTTGATAGTTTAATATCCAAGCAAGATTTCCTCCCCAGAAGCAAACGTCTTTTTTAATTTCATGACTACAGTCACCATCTGCAGAGATCTTGGATCCAAGGAAAAAAAAAATTGTCATTACATCCACTTCTTCTGCATCTTTTTAACGTTGAGCAGCAGGCCAACTTTTGCGCACTCTTTTCCCCTCTTCAATAGGTCCTTTTTAGTTCCTCCTCTGTTTTGATATATTGATTCTGGATTTGGATTCGTCCAGTCCAGCCTTACGCATAATGTACTGTGCATATAAATTGAATAAATAAGGTGACAATATACAACCTTGTCGCACTCCTTTTCCGATCTTGAACCATTCTGTGGTTTCCTGTTCAGTTCTGACCGTGGTTTCTTGACGACCTACAGATTCTTTAGGAGGAGGATGAGATGAACTGGTACCCCCATCTCTTTAAGGACATGCCATATTTTGTTGTGATCCACACAGTCAAAGACTTTAGAATAGTCTACGAAGCAGAAGTAAATGTTTTTATTTTTATTTTCTTGCTTTCTCTATTATCCAGCCAACATTGGCAATGTGATCTCTTGTGCCTCTTTCTCTGCGGAACCCAGAACCCACATCTGGTAGTTCCTGGTCCATATATTTTTCATAGAAACGATTACATTTATACTTGGAAATCATGTTGTTATGATCTACAGTGGATATAAAAAGTCTACACACCCCTGTTAAAACGTCAGGTTTCTGTGCTGTAAAAAAATGTGACAAAGATAAATAATTTCAGAACTTTTTCCACCTTTAATGTGACCTATAAACTGTACAACTCAATTGAAAAACAAACTGAAATCTTTTAGGTAGAGGGAAGAAAAAATATAAAAATAATCTGGTTGCATAAGTATGCACACCCTTAAACTAATACTTTGTTGAAGCACCTTTTGATTTTATTACAGCACTCAGTCTTTTTGGGTATGAGTCTATTAGCATGGCACATTTTGACTTGGCAAGATTTGCCCACTCTTCTCTGCAAAAACACTCCAAATCTGTCAGATTGCGAGGGCATCTCCTGTGCACAGCCCTCTTCAGATCACCCCACAGATTTTCAATCGGATTCAGGTCTGGGCCATTCCAAAACTTTAATCTTCTTCTGGTGAAGCCATTCCTTTGTTGATTTGGATGTATGCTTGGTCGTTGTCATACTGAAAGATGAAGTTCCTCTTCATGTTCAGCTTTTTGGCAGAAGCCTGAAGGTTTTGTGCCAATATTGACTGGTATTTGGAACTGTTCATAATTCCCTCTATCTTAACTAAGGCCCCAGTTCCAGCTGAAGAAAAACAGCCCCAAAGCATGATGCTGCCACCACCATGCTTCACTCTGGGTATGGTGTTCTTTTGGTGATGTGCAGTGTTGTTTTTGCGCCAAACATATCTTTTGGAATTTTGGCCAAAAAGTTCATCCTTGGTTTCATCAGACCATAACACCTTTTCCCACATGCTTTTGGGAGACTTCAGATGTTTTTTAGCAAAATGTAGCCTGGCTTGGATGTTTTTCTTCGTAAGAAAAGGCTTTCATCTTGCCACTCTACCCCATAGCCCAGACATATGAAGAATATGGGAGATTGTTGTCACATGTACCACACAGCCAGTACTTGCCAGATATTCCTGCAGCTCCTTTAATGTTGCTGTAGGCCTCTTGGTAGCCCACCAGACCAGTTTTCTTCTTGTCTTTTCATCACTTTTGGAGGGAGCTCCAGTTCTTGGTAATGTCACTGTTGTGCCATATTTTCTCCACTTGATGATGACTGTCTTCACTGTGTTCCATGGTATATCTAATGCCTTGGAAATTCTTTTGTACCCTTCTCCTGACTGATACCTTTTAACAATGAGATCCCTCTGATGCTTTGGAAGCTCTCTGTGGACCATGGCTTTTGCTGTGGGATGCGACTAAGAAAATTTCAGGAAAGACCAACTAGAGCAGCTGAACTTTATTTGGGGTTAATCAGAGGCACTTTAAATGATGGCAGGTGTATGCTGACTCCTATTTAACACGATTTGGAATGTGATTGCTTAATTCTGAACACAGCTACATCCCTAGTTATAAGAGGGTGTGCAGACTTATGCAACCACATTATTTTTCTTTTTCTTCCCTCCACCTAAAATATTTCAGTTTGTTTTTCAATTGAGTTGTACAGTTTATAGGTCACATTAAAGGTGGGAAAAGTTCTGAAATTATTTATCTTTGTCTCATTTTTTTACAGCACATAAACCTGACATTTTAACAGGGGTGTGTAGACTTTTTATATCCACTGTATACAAGGGGTGAGCAAGTTCGGTCCTGGAGGGCCACATATGTGCCTGGATTTGATGATATCCTCTGCGCACAGGTGATTCATTCACTTCTTCAGTCATCCTGATTGACTCACCTTTGCACAGAAAGGATATTTTCAAATCCAGGCTTCTGTGTGGATCTCCAGGACTGAACTTGCCCACCCCCTGATCTATACTGTTTTAACCCTCATTACATGACTGCCAAAAAATGTGAAATTAAAAATATCAAAAACAATCATAGCTCTCAAGTACATAATCTTTCTCCGTGCAGCCTCCCTAGGTCAAACCACTGGTTCCCATAGAGTCATTCTCCACATTCAAATTGATTTTATGGAGATGAAAAAAAACTAATATAGCAAACATGCCAATGCTTATTTAGATTTTTGCATTAAAATCATTAGAGTAAACATTCAAAATATCGCTTATGGTTTCTTGTACATGTATTTGCACACTTAAGTTTGCTTGGCATATTCTTAATAGTACCACTTGCAAGATACTTGTTGCTATTCTGTGGTCTGGATTGTTGCCTCTTGTACTAGATCCCCTTTATTAATAGTTCTGCAAGGTCACATATGGCAACATGCAGAGGAGCAAACAGGGAGAAAGATAATGTTAAGTGAAATTAAATGTATGTTACAGTATAATTAAAGGGGATAGTATAAGCTTTTGTTAAATCATTTTTTTAAAGTTTACTGCTAAAATTAAAAACACATGCAAACCGCTATAAAGCAAAGCTTTATCCAGAAAATATAATTTAAAGCACGTTTTACTTCATTAATGGCTACTGCTATACCCCTCTCCTGTCTCTCTTGTTATACCCCTCTCCTGTCTCTCTTGTTATACTGGGGGATAGCATTTAATTAGGCAGGGTGGGTAACCTGGAGAATGCTCTGTAGTAAGGGAGCTATAGTCACAATCCTATAACCCTCTTCGTCTCCAAAGTGAGTATGCTCCAGGTTACCCACTCTGCCAACTCCATAATAATAGTGTATGGCACAGCAAAATCTAGATTTAGGGAATATTTTCTTTCTTTTTTATTTTGGAAGTTTTTTTTCTCTTTGGGGAAACAAATGTAGAATTATTTTTTTTCTATTCCTCCTTTTCTGAAAGACTCTTCCCTTCTGAACTTTAAATGTTTTATTATTTTTTAAGCTTCTAGCATGCCAACCCTCTTTATTTTTTTTTATTTTTTTTTCTCCTCCAGTTGATGCATTTTAAGATTATGAAATATCTCCTTTTTAAGTTGTGTGTTAACATGCATTACTTAGAGCATATAATGCAAAGGCATGTAGATTTTTCTGTAGATCATATATTACCTCCGACAGTATATAATACTGTGAATTGTTGCCTGGGGTAATTCACAATTTAATGATTTGTCTTGATCCTTTTATAGGTTACACAAATGTGTATGTATGCTACTTGCTAAAGGATGTGTATTGCTTTTGACTACATAACATAGTACAGATGTACTATTTATTTACTGTACGGTGGAGGGCTTCTATCGCTCTTTTGCCCACCATATTATAAATGATTGTTGTGGTGAACTACCTACTCATAAGATCCACAACACAGGCTGAGATCCCGCTCCATGCTGATAATAGCCAGTAAGCTTGAAACCGCTGTACATGGATAGGATTCTCAACTTGTGTTTCATCCAACCTTGGCTTTGCATTAAAGCTGTGTAATGCATCAGGAATAAGCTTAAAGGAAGCCAATATTTGAAAAATGTCTATGGATTGAAGAGCGAGGCATTTGTGGGCACATTTGCATGTCCCAGCTCAGCTTCCCAGAATGCAGTGTAATAACTGTATTTCTCGGAATTCTGAGCTGGAAGCAGGTTTTTTAACTTGTTTTAGACATTCAAATGTGAACACAGATGTACTATTTATTTGTATTTATATATATATATATATATATATATATATATATATATATATATATATATATATATATATATATATATATATATATATATATATATATATATATATATATATATATATATATATATATATGTATATAGGTGTATGTATGTATATGTAATGCTATGGCAAATCTGTTTCTCTATAGGTCATGCACCATCTCGGACAGTACATCATGGTGAAGCAACTATATGACAAGCAGCAGCAGCATATTGTCCACTGTGGCGAGGATGAGCTTGGAGAGTTACTGGGGATTACAAGCTTCTCTGTCAAGGATCCCAGGTGAGGATATGTAAATAGTTAGAATATGCTATTCATCTGAAATGGCACCACTTGCATCAATATCACTGCTTTGCTTTCCATAAAAAAAACTGAAGTCACCATATGTTTTCTGCACCATCGGATAGAATGTGGTGAATTCAGTGTTTTAAATTAATGCTTTTGCATACCAGGCTAGGGACAAACAATTTAATGTAATTTTATTTTGTTTGGAAATTATTCTAATTGCATAATGTTATATGCACCACCAACAATAGGGTTCAGTGCTTTTAATATATCTTTTTTGTGTCTTGTTTGTCTTTCTCTGCAGTCCGCTGTATAATATGCTGAAAAATAACCTGTACCCAGTCACTTGCACAGGTAAATATCTGCATTTGCTTTTTTTCTGTATAATCTGCATCTCAGTGAGATTTTGATCAGTAGCAGATAATTTTACTTATTCAGACTTGCAGGCTGACACTTTACTACAGTTACATATGACACACCAAGAAGTAGTATAGTAGATATGGTGGCACTTTTACAGTCGTGGGTGGTGGGCATGGGTGCAGGGTGTGTGAGCTGTGTCTTAACAACAATTCTAAGTTCCTCCATTCAGTTTCTGTCTATTTAACTCTTTGCATGGCATCATGGATAAAACAGCAGCTAGATTTCTTCAACTTCTCTCTGGAAATGACACAAGCACAAGTGACTATCGTAGGTTGGCAATGGAAAGAGATGCTTCGCATGACTACTGTAAGGGAGTCTCAGACACTATTGCTCAGTGCAATTTCAGAGCTTTTTAAAGATTCTTGGAGGATCCTTTCACCCTCCTTTTTGTTTTGCATTCTGTGTAAGAGCGGCTTCCCTTCTGTGTTGCCACTAGGAACTCTAGTTTTAACACCCTACAGTGAGATGCTTTGCTGGTCTAGTGCTGAGACCATCTCCGTCTCTTCACTGGGAAATTTTGATTAAGCAGACAGTTCCCTTTGCTTTTTTTTTTTTGCGTAAACTAGAGCTTTTAAAAAGGCGGAAGGCTTGACTAACTCCAATACTTTGGCTTCACACTGAATCCAATTGACACAGGGGATTTGTTTGCCCCAAACGCCATCATAGTTCAGGCTTGAATTTCTGACTGTCCTTTAGATAAAGTAAAGGATATAATGCAGTGACATTTTCTACACAACCAGACTACTATTTTTTTTTTTTAAATACTAACGTGTTTGTAAAAGCATCTTCTATATCGCAGTGTTCCATGTAACTGTATTGATGCACGCCAAATCAGTAACTGTCTCTGGTGAATGCTCCGTAATCTAGGGGGCACAAATTCCTTTTGCTGTAATAGTATTGCCGCATGGCCCGGGTGTGAACAGATTAAAAGAACAAGATATCACTGGGGAGGGATTTTTTTTTTTTTCTTTTATCCGATTTACAGATGCTGCTCAGAGTCCCTCACGAGACCAAAAACAAGCTACGGATGGTTTGGATCGGCAGAAGGTAAAACCCGGTGTTTGTTGACCTTGTACAGAGTCTCCCCTTCTCTGTACCTGCAGGCGTCGGATCTCCAGCCAACTTTTTCAAACCACTTAGGTTCTGCTGGAGTCCACGGAGCAGGGACAGAGTTACCCATCTCTGTTCCCACAACCTTTCACAGCTTTGGGCTGTGTGAGTGATGCAGCAGTTCTGCTTCTGGCCACTAGGTGGTGGTGCTTTTTGGTATCTGCCTCTTGTCTTTTATGGTTAACTCTGTTATGGTTACTATGGTAGTGGATGCTTGTCTATTCTATCACCTTTCCATCATGAGATATGCTTATACTAGCAATGTATCAGTTTCACCCTAATATTCTCTATATTCGGTAACTGGATAATAATTGTTAAGCTCATCCTATTTAGTTATGACCAAGGACAATCAGCAGTGATACCTGTACATGTTGTGATAGAAATAATTTGCTGTACCAGTCAAGTATGTGACCTGCACAGAACTGCTGCATCGCTCCCATTTACAGTGCTACACCGTAAAGGTGCTAACTTCCAACTTTGTTATCTTCCATCTGTCCAGGAGTCTGATGAAGGAATCGACATCACAGACAGTGGAGAGGGAGGTGATGGTGATAGCTTTGCTGCCTGTTCCTCTGTTCACAAGCGCAAAGGAGAAGGTGAGCTGTGACTGCTTTCAAATTGATATTAATGTTATCTAAACTTTTTTGCGTAACAGTGACCCTGTGATTTAGTCAACAGTTCTATTCTAATTATCCGAGAGCACTAATGTTTGTTTTTATTTTTTGTATTTATTGTTTTTAACAGTATATTGTGTAATTTAAACCAATTAACAGTAAGGACACCTCTCAAACAAAACAGGTTCCTGCAATGTGTAATATGTTTCAATTGAAAAAAGGATGAAATGGGTGAAGAGAGAAATACAAGGACAGAAATAGAGATTGGGATGGTGATAAGATATATAGTTATGGACCACAGCATCCATATTCTGTCCAGAGTGGAAACCATTATTATAATCAACAGGTTTTCTAATGCTTCACAACTATTTTTATTCATATAAATATTGAACACTATTGCACTCAAAACACTGGCAAATTAAAAAAGTCACCTATTTGACAACATTTTCTTAAAGTACTCGAATGGCTGCTTAAAATAAATAGGTACCGCTGATTACAAAGAGGTGCTTATTTAAAAACCTTTAAAAGAAAGTAATAGATGATTGAATATTGAGCAGCAAGTCTAAAGGTTATGGTTCCTAGACAGTATATGCAATCACTTTAATCAATTTCCTCAAGGTACTGCTAGAAACTGAGACAAAAAATATAGATGTTGCTATAGCAGTTATATTGTAATAACTATAGACATAAATGCTGCTCTAGGACAACCAGTGTTAGGAATTGTAGTAGATGTTGCCTTTGAGGAAGCTGCTTGTTTGCATTGAAACGGCTGTCAGGTGTAGTTAGGAAACCAGGGGATTAGTTAGATTCCTATTCTATTCCTGCACTAGTTATGAGGTTCCTGTTTGAGGGCGATTATGGAATTGTTGAAGACAATAAAAATGGTTACAGCCTGTAACAGAAAATATTATCCATGCATTCATTCTAAACACTGGTTGTCCTAGAGCAGAGTTCAGGTCTATAGTTGTTACAATAGAACTCCTACAGCAATATTAGAATATGTTTCTCTCCGTTTCTAGCAGTACCTTGAGAACATTGATTAAAGTGACTGCAGATACCGTGTAGAATCTTTAACCTTTATACTTTGAATATTGAGCAGCTCCATCATCTATTACTTAGTTTTAAAGCTTTTTAAATAAGCACTGCTTTGCAATAAGTGGTAAATGTTTTGGAGTGTGCATATTTATTGTGAGCACCTTTTCATGTACTTTAAAAAAAAAAATGCGTCAAATAGGTGACTTGCGGCAATGTTTTCAGTGCAATAACGTTTTTTTTGTTCCCCCCGCAGATTAGTATATAGAGTTATCTGAAGAG